>CM034154.1:542462766-542811622 GCA_019776745.2 Taxus chinensis | reverse complement strand
CCCTCCCAAGTCCCATTTTCTTTCCTTTCTCTTTCTTTCAGAAATAAGTGTCCCCTGAGTATTTAAATTTCGTTGACTACCAGAAGTTTCACCTCCAACATTCAATTGGGCAAGTGATGCAGTGTCACTGTCAACTTCATTTAATGGAGCAAGTGATGCAATGTCAACTTCATTCAATGGAATGTCTTCAATGTTAAAATATAGCACATTATATAGCATGTAAAACAGTTATGTAGTTGCTCGGTTGGTAACTGTATAACCACCTCTCTCATCAATAAATACACTCTGCCTGTTCATCATTTAGACAGTGCAGTTTGCCTTCTGTCTTCTTTTTTCTCTTTGCATATTCTAACATTGGTATCGGAGCGTTAAGGGTTGTAGTTCGAGGAAGCCGTCAAGAGGCACGAACAGCAAACTCAAGGAAGCCCTAACAAGGCACGAGTTTGGAAAAAAGCCATTGGAGGAAGACGGGATTGCAGTGAAGTGTGTGTGAGGTCGATGGTAAGATCGACGCCATTCCTGCATAACGAGGGAGAAAAACGAGGGCACGCGACGTCCATTGGAAGAAAACGTGACCAGTTGAAAGAAAAATAAAGTCCGTTTTTTGCGAAAAGCGTGCAATCGTTTTTTTGTAAAACCGTGAAGAATAGGGCAGAGGTAACAGTAAAACAACGTGGACGGGACAGACACGCGCTGAGGGCAGCGCGGGACAGAATACACAGACGCGGACAGCGCGGGCAGCGCGCAAGGAAAGTGGAGACACAGGGGACAGCGCGCAAGGAAATCGCCCCTGTGATAAAATCGTGGATCGCCATTAAAGAAAAACGCTTACACAGTAATCGTGGTTGGCTTCACTGGAGGAATGCGTGAACAGCAGAGGAGGAAAAAGGTTTTATTTTTATAAAACTATTTGGTGCTTTGCTTTAATATTTTCATGCCACATAAAATATTTTCCCACGACCACGTATATTGCTGGGAGTAATTCTTTTAATATTATTTGCTAGAAAATTGGGTATTTTGTTATTTTATTATTTTCCATTATTTTGGGATAATAAAATGTCAAACATTGCAAACTTGACCTTGCCGGAGACACAAAAATTAACGGGCACGAATTTCAATGTTTGGAGTCATAAAATTTTAACGGTTGCGGAGTTTCGTGATTGTGATAAAATAATCAAGGGTGATGAAAGTCGACCAGCGACAAACTTCGAGGATTATGACAAACGTCATAAGGAAGCGTTATTGCTTCTCAAGTTATCGGTGTCGGATGATTTGATACCGGAAGTGCGGAATGCCACTGTGGCAAGCACGTTGTGGACTAGTCTGAAGGATAAATATCAGACGTCAGAGAAGAGTCGGGTTTTATACCTGAAAAATATGCTCTTCTCCGTAAAGTTACAAGAAGGTGGATCGCTGTCTGAGCACCTACTTCGGATGAAAGATCTCCGAGAGCAGTTATCTTCCATCAACAAGAAGGTGGACGACGATGATATGGTGGCTCTGGTTTTGAACAGCTTACCTTCTTCGTATGAGTCATTTGTGGAGGCACTCCATTTAATGGCTGAAAGTCAAACACTCACGTTTGACAAGGTGAGTTCCTACCTGTTGCAAAAGGAACGGAGACAACTTCAGGCAAAATCTAATTGTGACCATTCAGAGAGTGCTTTTGTCACTCAGTCAAAGGGAAAGTGGAAACGTCACTCTGGTGAATCTTCCACTTGGTATCAGGTCACATGTTATTACTGTCACAAGGTTGGGCACCTCAAGAGGGATTGTCAAAAGCGGATGTATGATCTTTCGAAGCAGAACAAAAAGCCATGTAAAGAGGAACATGTGGCAGCAGTTGCAGAAGAACGGGATTCGGATGACAAGTATGCTCTTTACTGTCTTACGACATCATGCTCAAATGATAGTGGTACCAGTTGCTGGATTATTGACTCTGGTGCGTCTGCACACTTTTCATGTCGTAGGGACTGGTATGTTTCATTTACTGCAAATATTTGTTTTGAATCAGTAGTACTTACTGATGGAGAATCGCTTGCAGTAGAAGGGATAGGAGATATATGCATTGTATTGAATAATGCTCATAAATTGTTGGTACGAAATGTTAGATATGTACCTTCTTTACAAAAGAATCTTCTATCTATTCGTCAATTGACTGAAAATCCCAATATTTCTGTGGATTTCTGTGGAAAGAAGTGTGTTGTCTCTGATGTGAAACAGAGACGGATAATTGCCCTTGGTATTGGGGTGGGTGGTCAGTATCTGCTTGTTGATCCGGCTGCGATCAACATGAATGCACGTGTGGAGGACAGCTCCACCATTCAGGATGTGCACGAGGCGGACATGCCTTGGGAGGATGGATTTCCTCATTCAGAAGAACAATTTGTTGTGGACGGAGACTCCACTATTCCAGATGCATTGACGGTGCATGGTGAGATGGCATGCCCAGCCATTCACTCAGAGGTTCTTGCTCGAAGGACAATAGAGCATGAACAGTTTGCTCATTGTGTTGTGAAGGATCTTTCCCAACAGAGGGGAATAGATGAGCAAATAGATAAGACGGAGATGGTTATTTCTCCTGTTGAGACGGAGACCACTGCTGAGACGGAGATGGTTATTTCTCCTACTATTGAGGAGTTGGTTCTAACTCCTGCACAGATGGTCACATTCCTCTTCTTGAAAAAGAGGGATGAGCACTACATGGTGGTGCAAGGATGTGATCGAGGTGACGTTGATCACAGGATAATTGAGTCTTTTTACAGACTCCAGCAGGCTACACAAGCCTGGAATAGATTTTTCAATCCACATCTTCGAGGTTCTGATTTCAGCACTCTGGAGATGGGGCTGACACTCTCAGCCATTGGTGATTCATCACTGGTCAATGAATCACGAAACAGAGAACCAGTGGACCACTTGCCATATCTTTTGTTCATGGGACCAGATTTTTGTTTTGCGGTTCGTCTTCATTCGACAACTGCATCACAGTTAAGGACTGTTGATTTTAAAGTACAACTTATGGCACAGTCTGTAGATGTAATGACTAAACATATGGGCTTTAGGATATTTGTAAAATTTCGGGACAAACTTTGTCTTGTTTCCGGTTTAGTCATTAAGAGGGGGTGTTAAAATATAGCACATTATATAGCATGTAAAACAGTTATGTAGTTGCTCGGTTGGTAACTGTATAACCACCTCTCTCATCAATAAATACACTCTACCTGTTCGTCATTTAGACAGTGCAGTTTGCCTTCTGTCTTCTTTCTTCTCTTTGCATATTCTAACATTCAAGGGGAGGCATTTCATTATTGTCATTGACATCATCAGTCATCAAATAAAAAATGAACTCATTTTGAATGCAATCATTATCCCTTGATTATGCTGGTCCTGTTGGAGAAGGATGGGTTTCCTTAGATAGTTTCTCAAAATAAGATGTTATTTTTCGAATGCCAGTACCACTACCAAGAGGGGTTGGAATTGCTTTTTTTCCTGAGCTTCCCTTTTTAGTTGTCATTTTCCTGAATCCTGTAAGGACAATTTTTGAGTTGGCAGAGCTATGGGATGAAAATCGACTAAGGTAATGCAGTGTCATAACATTCGCGATACCGTAATATAAAAAAATGACATAAATAACTTACAAAAACAAATAAAACAATGCGGCATGAAAGAAAACAGCTTTTAAATAGACTTAACTACAGTAAGTGCTTGTAGGATGTAAATTGCAACCACGTAGCCGACAAGACCTTGATTTATTTGATTTTTCTTAAAAAATGTAATATGCTAATTCATTGAATCGTTTTCTACTACTTCGCAAATTCGCAAATTGGAAAAGATTTAAAAAACCTTTCAACTTTGCTCAATGTTAGTGATTTTACATTTACAATCTACATCTATGTGTTTGTGTGTGTGTGTATATGGCGAATTTAATCAAATTCCTTAAAAAACTCCCATACATGTCGGCGAATGAGCCCAAAGGACCAATAAGGTTCCATAGATTTCTTTGAGATCTAAGAATGTTTTAAAATCCTAGTTTGTCGATCACGCGACAATTCAATTAAAAAATATATGTTGGGATTGGAAATTCGTTGGCTATTCGCATGGGACAGATTATTTTTTGTGGAATTTTTGGGTGAAACCTGGGCACTGACATGACCGTAAAAATCGCCAAATTCCAATTCCGGAATTCCTACTATTTGCCAAACTACGCATATTCGCCGCTAAAATTTTCCCTACTTTTGGTTCCTCCAAAGAAAAACACACAATACTCCTTATTCCTCCCTTCACTAAGAACACCTTATTCCTCCAATAACAATAATGCAATCTCACCCCAACATGATGAACATACATACAAACATGACAACGAAAGATTCACATTAAAACTAAATGAAACACAATACAATGATCTAACCACAAACAAGAATTAGAAGATAGATAACTTCCACAACGTACATCATTTTCATGGTTTACATCTTTATTACAATTGAATTCCTTTGTTTAACCTTATAGATTTGAAGAGCATTTAACGTATAAAGACATATTTTCTCGTTCTCAAAATTACATATTCTTTGTTTCATTTAAAGTTTGTCTTACAAGGAGTATACTTTATTTGGTTTCATTCTCTATTGCAATTGACTTCCATATTTCAATAATTGATTAGAGTCATTTTAATATTTGCATGAGTCACATAGGATTTGTTTTCCAAGTAAGAACTCATGTTTCCTAAAATGCATGTTCTTGCATGGGACAATTCCTTTTTAATTTTTAATAACATTAAGAGGCTTAACTTAAGTTGAGGATAAATTCCAAGTTTCACTTTACTCCTAAAACCAACATCTTATAGGAATACAATTTTGATAACTGAAATTAATTATAAATTTTGTCCACAACCAACCTCTTAAGAGGTCTTTCAATAAGTTAACTCCAATTTGTGACACCTAGAACCCTCCAAAGGTCATCACTAGGGTAGATACGACATCTTTACCTTAGGAGAACATAGGACCACTAGCAAGATTCTTTAAAAATGGTTTCCCCTCTCGCGACTTGCAGTTCAACTAAGGTGTTCAAAAACAAGTTTTCTATTGGCTCCAAGGGGAAAAGTATTGTAACCCCCAAGGTTGATATCTTGCAATCATTCCTAGGTGTCATATTCTTAAGAGGTTCTAGAAAGGTATGGATTACCATTGTATTACAAAATCATTGGCTTTCTTGGTCCGTTGTATTCTTGGGCGAAGATTTCGATAGAACTATGACAGTTTGCAACACAATAGCACATACCTAAATTTGAACCACACCCCACATTTTAATTGTATGACAAGTCTTATTTAGTTTGCATTCAATTTGAATCAATATTTCCCTTGAGGTGCTAACGTGAGGGTTCCACCTCACTTTACTATTTACTAATGCTTGTTCAATAACCTTGCAATGCCATATCATCGCATTCCCTAAATGCCCCCACAAACCCAAGCAATACTTTGTTTAGTCACCTCTATTAACTTAGTTTTCCAAAGTTAGTCATTCAATCGCGTTGTTTGGACATTACATCCCTCATGTTACAAAAGTGAAACTATACAATTTAACAATTGCATCATACATGCTTCCACACATATGAACACCTCATACTAGGTTCCTAGGAAATACACACATACATAAACAACTATAACTAGGTCCCTAGGAATACATATGATGATTGGATCCATAACATATCTCAAGGTAAATTGTGGGTTCCTGAGCAAAGTTGCTCAATAATAAGACAAACCTCTTTTGTATCATTTTTATATCGACACTTGTCTTAGATCCCATTTAGGAGGAATGACATACGGTTAACAAATGTTCAAAAGATAACATTCTCAAAACTTCCTAGATTAGGGTCCTCATGTTGACTTTTGGCTATCATCCTAAAGGGGGTTTCGTGTCATTTTGCCAATTAGCATACATGTTCAAAATAGTATCCTAGATTGGTGATTTTATTTTCTCTAAGCTAGGAGGTGCCGACATGTATTTGTTGAGTATTTTGTCGTTGATGTCAAAGGTACAACATTAATGTTGATGGAAATATTGAGGTTTGAATATTTGTTTAATATTCAACATTACAACATTAGTGTTTGTAAAATATTTATCCATGTCAAAATTAGTGTGATGTCAAAATTTGAATATTTTTCAACATCACCAAGGAATCTTACGACACATGGCGGGATGTGTAAGAGATATTATGACGCGTAAGAGATTCTATGGCAGCTTATGACGCGTAAGAGATTCTATGACAGCTTATGACGCGTAAGAAATTCTATGGCAGCTTATGACGTGTAAGAGATTTTACAGCAGTTTATGACGCGTAAGAGATTCTATGACAGCTTATGATGCGTAAGAGATTTTATGACAGTTTATGACGTGTAAGAGATTCTATGATGCGTAAGAGGAGTTACTCTTACATGTGTAAGAGAATATTTCTATTTGGAGCAAATCGGCCCATGGTATGGGCACATGGTTTTAGGGAAACCACAAGTGGTTTTTTCCCTCTCCTTCTTTCTATATAAGCAAGTGTTGTGTGAACATTTTGAGTAGAGCGAGAAAGAAAGCATTTTGCATGAGTGTGATATGTATGTGAGCTGATATTATAAATCTCTTAAGTGAGTATGAGTATGTGAGAGAGAGAATATAGAAGGAGAAATTATTATTTACATTGGGTAAATTATTATTTACCATTTGTTATATACCGTGTGGTTAATATGGTTATTATTTGGTTAGTCTACTATATTACAAATATAGTTTGCAATATATTGTTATATATTACGGGTCTAACACCCACTTGATTCTTGGAGAGAATCATGGGTTGTTGACTCCCTATTTATAGGCTCGTCTTTCCTATATATTTGGATGTGTAGCCGAATATAACTAATAAGGTATTATCTGTGAATTACATTTTACAAATCTCGTTTTGCTCTATCATCAAGCTCATTGGTGTGATGCACGAATGCAACCCTCTCCTCATCTGCTTATGTCATATGCACTCTCGCATTTCTACCACCATTTGAATGTGCATTAGGACACTCAAAATCTCTAAGTCCCATTTCTCCACATTTGAAACGTGCCAATGAAATCACGTCCACGGCCTTGATCCATACCTCGATTATTGTGTTGGACCATCCTCTTCATTTGCAGACTTCAATAACACCCTCTTCATCATGAGCGCTTCCTCTATTTCAGGCTCATTAGTCTAATAAACTGATGTAACACTCATTTGTTTGTGCCATATGCACTCTCACATTTCTACCACCATCTGAATGTGCATGAATGAGAACACTCAAATGCTCTGTCTCGTTTCTCCACATTTGAAACATGTGCCAATGAATCCACGTTTACGGCCTCAACTTGTACCTCAATTATTGCCTATACCCCTTAGTGCACCATCATCGTGTTGTGAAGTACTAGCCTTTCCTTGTTGCACGAATGTCCCTCTATCACTACCATGCCCACGAACACATGTGAACTTACATTTAACTCACATTGTGCTTTGTTGCTTGTATGTCATCATCCCATCTGCCTTTAGCACACATTGATAGGCTTCCTCAATAGAGTGTATCCTTATCATTCCAAATTCATCCTAAATTGCCATGCACAACCAATTCTTATGACACAAAATAATTTCAACTTCATCTTCAATATGTCTAACTCTCAGCTTGTAGAACTCCTTTGTGTAATAACTTACACTTTATATCTCTATCACAAATCTTGAAACTTCTTACACAAATTACTATGATAATCCTATAGAATGAATTTGGTCTTCAGTTTCGCCACAAATCGATTCCAAATCTTGATCTTGTCTTTTCCCTTGTGCAATCTCTCAATTTGTATATGTTCCCACCATAGAGATTCGTGATCTTTCAGTTTTGCTCCAGCAAATTTGACTCGCCTTGGATCCTCCAAATTCTTATATTCAAAGTACTTTTCTAGCTCAACAATCCATTGGGTAAGCTCTTCAAGAATCAATCCACTAGAATAATTGGATATATCCAACTTTGGTTTACTTATCATTCTTGTGATTTCCTACAAGAATTTATCTTCATGTTCTATTTCTTCTTCATCTTCAATTTCAAGTGCTTTTTCTACAACATCGACAATGCGTGCGTCACCTATTACCACAACAACTCGATGTTGCGTTGTTTCCATCGCTTCTAGACAAGCTTGCATGTCTCTCATCAAACCTGCCAAATCCACAAGTTTGGGTGCTCTTCCATGATTACCTCCTCGCACAGCTCTAGCGTGATTATTGTTTCCTCTATTGGCCATATCTTCAAAAAAGTGTTCCTTTGTGCCGATTTTTATCACACCTTCTATCCAACTCATTCACTAGAAGATGTCTTCAATTATCGTTGGATAACAATTGATGATGACCTTTTACACGTCTTCAACTCTTGTAGGAAGATGTTTTCAATCGCCTTCCGCTCATACTTGCAAATGCGAAAAGCAACATGCAATAAGATCTTCAACTCCGCAAGGATTAACAACCTTGTTCTAATGCCAAATGATGTAGCTGTGGTTATAATTCCCTGTTATAGGATGTCTTAGACCACGCAGCTCTCAAAATACTTAGTAGAATACTATGCATAAAATGCACTACACACAAACACAAAGTATGGAACACTAATCTCAATGATCTTTATTCAATCACAGAAAATAATACCTCGTAATGCAAATAGCTATCTCACAAGCATGTTTCTCAACAGACTTCAGATCGTAAGATTTGTGTTTGTCAACCTGCAATCTTAGCAAGCATAGCACTACAACACAAATAACACATTGAACTGACTAGTTCAAACCATAGCATCAATCGTGCGGGATTCATCCCTAAAACGAGAGTAGTGGCATGTTTACATAATCACAAGTCCCAATTACAACATTTCCTCGAATCTACAAGTGACCCATATGACACTATGTTAGTCCCAATCCTTTATACGGGATAGGACCCAAACACAAATTGATGCGAATTGAGTCGGCTCAACAATTAAACTTATTGGATTAGGAAAAATCCATGTCGTCTCGTACAACAATGTCATATTTGAAACTCCCAAATTATGTGTTGTGTTTGCACCATCACAAATAAGACCGTGGTCTAAAATGCTCCACTAAATCCTTGGGCGCTATCTCAATATACCTCCAATGATTTTAAAATTTCAAGAGTGAATGCTCGCCAATGAATAGAACATAAATTGTTCATGCGAGCTCTTAGAAAAGCTTGATGCATTATTGTGCACAAAACATGTGACTCTACTACACACCATACTAAAATCATCTTCCTTTGCACCAAGTGATGAAACCTTGCACTATCGATCTGAAACTCCTTTTAAACTACAAAACTTAATTATGAACTCTAGGAAATATTGATATCCTCGATGAAATCTTCTAGAAATGTCGTAACCACTTTGACCAACTAGTCTGAAAATATTGTAGAGATCCATTGATCGCATAAAATACTACAAATACTCTTGCACAATAGAAACTACGAAAAAAACACAACATAGATCTTTACTACCTTAGCGTGCACACAAACCACAATGAAACATTACAAAAGACACTAGTGAAACAAGGCGTGCAAAACATACAAACATACTCTTGCACAAAACAACACTTGCGCAAAATAGGCAACAAAGACTTGTGCAACCAAAACTTGTACAAAACTAAACAACAATGTTTATGGGTGATGCAAGATTGCAAGTGAACCTAGATGTTCCTACATCAATCCTCCAGGGTATCCAAAAGGCATCAAAGTATATTCTGCTGCCAACTGCCAAAGCCAAAGGATCCTTAGAATTCTATACATACCCCGCTTGGGTTCTCATTCTGTAATTTTATGTTGTTTGTCTATTGTTTGACTAGTCTTTTGGAACTAGATCTTTATGTTCGAATTTTTGTAAGGTTGAAGATTTGAGCTCTTGAATGTGTTTTCCTATAGTATTTTGTAGAGTCTCATGAGTCGAGGCTTTTACATTACATTGTATTGTTCTGCACAAAATCGTGTTCTAAATGCATCCTTTGATACATAGAAACGGAAGCATCCTTGTCGTGTCTGTTAATGTCTAAATTATGAGTAAGTGTTGTGATCTTAGTGTAGGTTCACTTGAAAAGCATCTTAATTATGATTAATGTGTTCATCATTATATGATCTGGTATTCCTAAATTGGTTCTATGGTTTCTTTGAGAGATTTCCGTTTGTTGAGGGCTTTGGTAGTGAATTAACCTTCTAATCTAAATGTGCATGCATTTGATTGTTTCATGTAATCACATGACAAGGTTCTTGGTGCTCTCAGTGCACTTTGAGTGAGACCTCCACACTTGTGTTGTTGAATATGTCAACGCGCTTGTGGTTTGTGCATGTAAACTTTATCGTTTCTTCTCTTTGGGACTCTCTATTTTGTTCCCACAAAAGAGAACTAAATGCATGGCTCAAGAATCCTACTCCACTTTGCAATTTCGCATGGTTGAGGTTTAGGCAAGAAAATAACGATAACATTTAGTTCCGTTGTCGAGATCCTAATCCCATTGTTTGGAGATATCAGATCCGTATCGGTGGAGATTTGTGAAGGCCATAGTGGATCTTAAGGTTTGGATGAATTTTGAGGAAAAAAATTGTCCAAACCCCAAGTATAGCCAACTAAATTTTTGGTCACACAAACCTAGGTATGGAGAGTTGAAGGTGGGACTGGATCTATGAGTAGAAGATTAAGAAATGGATGTCTTGTGGAAAAGAGGAAAGGTTGCGTGAACACAAACCAACATGTGTTGCTGATGTGGGCTTTCTTAAGGAGAGGTATCACCATATGGATGTTGTTGGAACCCTTCTAGGAAAGGGAAGGTACACGACGAACCTGTGTAGTGTTTATTTACGCTCCATTGAAGGAAGGATGATCAATCCAGAAACTTGTTACAAAATCTTTGGCACAAAATTTGTAGGTGTCCTAGACCTAAACTCACCAACCAAAGCTCGTTTGTGCCCTATGTTTGATATGAAGTCGTCTTGTGTAGTGAATAGTTTTAGTGAGTGAGTTAGTTGTGCGGCAAGTGAAGTTGTGAAGTTGTGTAGTGGTAGTGCTAGTACTATGATAAGTTAGTTGAGAAGTTTGTCTATAAGCTTACGATGAGTCTTGGTGGAATGCCCACAACCGGTATGGTGGCAAATGTTGCAGTCACACAAGGATCTGGCGAGCAAATTGCAATGACTGGAGTGAGCATGCAAACGTAGAGCTCTCAAGTCGCACATTAACATGTTTACCATGATATGACAAAGTTATCCAAGTACAACGGAATTAAAGACATTGTAAAGCATCTGCGTAAGTGTGACATTGCCTTGTGCGCAAAGGGGATTACTTCCTAGCAGCTGAAGTCTAGTCTATTTGTAACAACTTTGTTTGATCATCCCCATGCCTAGTACCCCAAACATGACCCTGAACAAATGGTCCTTGACTTTGACAAGTTAAATATTGCATTTTTAAAAGAGTTTCATATTTTAGAGTTTGAGCAACAAAGCATATTTGTATTGAAGAAGATCCAACAAGAGGTGGCTAAAAGCATGCGAGCTTATGATGTTTGTTTCAAGACGTCAAAGATTTCATATGGCATTCACCCTGTGCAACATGCACAATGGTTTGTAGGAGGACTATTGCCCCCCATGAAAATGTGGTTGGTGATGAAGACCTTGTCATAGCCACGAGAGGTTATTGATGTTGCAGTGTGTACGGAGACTGTAGGAAAGTTTGACTCAGGGATCAGTCCTTTCTTATAGGTGCATATCTCCACGATGGAAACTCAGTTGAAGCAATTAATGTTAGATAAAACACCACTGAGCCCACACAAAAGTAGGCGGTGTAAGGTTTTTGAAGTTACAAGGCATACGTAAGAGTGTTTGTAGAAGACTCGCAATTGTGCAAGTGTGTTGTGATGTGTGTGATTATGAACATGAAACACATGTTTGTCCAATGGTCGAATGCACAAAGAAGGCCAAAACAATCATGTGGTGCAAGGCATGCAAAGTTAATTTACATTACATGATTGATTGCAGGAAAATCGAAGAAATGCGACACGCATATAATCAAGAGACTAGGCAGAATACTACTACATATAGTTCACTTGGTCCGCAGTATAGAGGAAGGCCCTATGGCCACAAAGGTGGAGGTAGTGCTAGGAATTGGTATCAAGGCTCTTGTTCCAAGTGTGGAGCTACATATCACATCTAAAGTTTCCTACTTGTGCACATTGAGAAGAAAGGCACAATATTAAGGAGTATCAGGATTTGTGTAAGAAGATTGAGGGAAATGAGAAAGTTCAAAAGGTCGTAATGATTAAAGTGGTTCGACAAGGAAAGGAATGGAGAGGCAAAGAGAATATGAAGAAAGCATGTACGAATGTTCAAGTGAAGATCACTACGATAAGTGGGGTTACCACACAACCAAAAGAAAGTGTGCTATAGAGGGTTGTAACTACGGGATACAAAGATGCACTTTTTGCGATCTCGAGAGGCGATGAGAGCTTTGCAAGGAGAGTTACAAGATGCATGTAAATTGGAAGCCATAATTAGGGTAGTAAAAGAAAGGACCGAGTTCAAGGGAAATCTCAAAACTCTCGGAGTTGTTTTCTTTGATGAAACAAAGAGTGATTACTTTGTTGAAGATGTGGCCTCAACAAAGTGTGTGGACCGCACACGAACTTCAGACCAAATACAAACGAGTTTCACATGGGAAAGAAGACTACTTATGACAAAGCGTAGCTCATTGTGTGGAATATGAACATATTAATAAATATCGGCACAAAAGTGAATATGTCGACAAAGGATGTATGGAGGAAAATGTAAGGCCCAAAGTTGTGACATTCAACAAGTTTGATATATATATGGCAAACAAAATAAAGGCCACACCCATTGGAGCTTTACGAGATCAAGTTTGATATCATGGGAATGAAGTTTGTTGCTAATTTTGAAGTGATAAAGCCAACAAAGGCAAATACATGCCTTGCATTAGTTGGTCGTCCTGGTGTTATGATAACAACAGGGATATCAAAGATAATAAAGGGATGATCAATAAAGTAATACAACTGCAACCAACTTGTCAAAAGGACAAATCAAACTTGAAGATTGATAAAGCACTATTCAAACCCCCTGTTGCGGAGGAGAAGAAAAGGAAAGCATTGAGGTCTCTGAAGGGCTTGGAAGATAGAAAGTACAATGGAACATTTTGGGCCACAAGAAATGAGGAAAGACAAGAACAAAGATTGCAAAGGAAAATCTAGTGAAAAAGAAAACCAGGGAGGTTGTGAGAACAGAACGAGAAGAGAGTCTAAAACTTTGAGGACAGAACCTTCTCTCAAAAGAAGAACACAAAGTGGAAGATCTACCAACTCAAAGTGAGAAGAAGTTCAAAATTAAGTTACTTAGAGCATCTACCCTCACACATGTGCATATCAAGGACGAAGATGATCCATGTACAGAGGATTATCTGAATCGAGAGGAGAGAGAATCAAGGGAGAGTGAACAACAAAAGGGGCAAGTAGAGGTCATACGTGGACAAGTGAGTGAATTTGTTTGGACATACAAGATGAAACTGAGTTTGATATCCCTATTAAAGGAATTGAAATAATAATAGAGCAAAAGGAAGGCTTTGAAGAGAGGCGGGTGGCACGATGTGATAGGTCAAAAAGGTGCAGTCGTGGAGGTGGAGTTGGACACGGCCAGTAAGATAGCTGACCAAAGGGGAAGACGATTAAGGAAAGACGAAGTTGAATAGAAGAAGGTGAAGGCAGAGGTCAACAAAGCCCTAGAAATGGTCAAGATGGAACAACCTAGTTTTTGGTATGAAGTAAATGTTATATGACTAAATCCCCATAAAGGGTAATAGTAAATAAAAATATGAAATAATTAAATGTCACCTCAAAATAGGTGTAAAAGAGAGGAAAGTTGAATAGTAAAAAAGACAAACATTTTACCTATAATGGATTAAAGAAAAGTTAAAAGGACTTGATAGGACTTAAGAATTAAAAGTAAAACATGGTCAATGATATGAGTGTAAAACAAATAACTCAAAAACCTTTAATATATATAAAGAAAGTGAAATGAGATAAATTCAAAAAGAGAAAAGATAAAGTGAATAATAATACATATTAAATTTGTACAAAGTTAGTAAGAGACATGATTGATTATAATGGCTTTTCAAGTGTTATATAAAAGGAATGGTGGATTCTTATAAAGGCATCTTGAATGTTGTAATTATTATGTGAAAACATTATTTGAAAGAATTAAAAGTTCTCTCCTATAAGGTATTGTAAGCAGGTCTAAGAAATAACACGAAGTTAGTTGGGAAGGGGCGGATAGTGTGTGTCCAATAGAGAGTGGGGTCCACATCTTCGAGAGTCCTAACTAGGGCTAAGTTGTATCGTACATGCCCATGTGTTTGTTATCTAGTATAGAGTTTGCCTCGACATCATGTTATCTTCCCAGTGATTCATACCACATAACCTTACTAGTAATAGATTGAAGGGCCTTTTCCAAGAACTCCACATTTATGTACTTAAACTTTGGTTCATATGAAATAAGTTAGTTTGTATACTTAATATTTACCTTACTTGTTGCACACTTATTTATTTAAAACATTAGAGTAAAAATCTTTAGCTAAAACATTTTTCTTAAAAGCAAATCAATATTGAATTATTTTGGGAAACAGGCACGACACATTTGGTATCTGACCCTGTTATGGTGCAAAGCATGTGAGGGTAGTGAATGGGTCAAAGTATTTAGGTTTTAATTTATTTCTACTTTTAAGAAAGAAGAGCATTTATCGATATTTAAATAATTATACATGTGTTAAATGACACATTTTATTTCAAACCTAAGTTGCCGCATTAGAATTCGTGAAGGATAAAATTCGTAAAAAAATCAGTTCTAAAAAAATCAGCCATAAAATTCATGATTTAATTTGACTAAAACAAATTTAAATAATTTGGCATTTCATATAAGTAATCATTGTCAAAAACAAATTCCAATCAATAACTAGCTAAAATTAAATAAAAAACACACAGACACACACACATATATATATTACATATAATAAATTGTAAACTACTAAAATTTTGAAAATATTTTATTAAAAAAAGTGTATTGAAAACATAAAATTATAAGACCATGACAACTATGGTTCTTTTAAATTATAAAACATAAAATATATAAGTTAGATTTTATAAACTAGATAATGTTAAAAATAAATAAATCAAACTTAATAAAATAAGCTAAATAAACTACAAGCATACTAAACTAAAATTTAACAAAATAATTGTAGGGCTATAAAAATATTCTATTAAAAAAGAATGTGTATTGAAAACGTAAAATTATAAGACCCTGAAAACTTTGATTCTTTTAAATTACAAAACATAAAATATGTAAGTTAGATTTTATAAACTAGATGATATTAAAAATAAATAAATAACACTTAATAAAATAAGTTAAATAAACTAAATCTGAGTAAAATAAACTAAAAGAATACTAAACTAAAAGTATAATAAAAATAATCGTAAAGCTAAATAGAATAAAATAAAAAAATAATATATTAAAAATATAAACCTAATTGATAAGTTTCGATAGAGCTTCACATTTTCTCAGCGGCACTTTTCACGTTTTCAAGAAGCTACTTCCCATTGTGTTTGTTGCAGGTTCTTGTGACCTCGCGGCCTCTTCTCCTCACCTCACAAACTTCTCAACATCTACATGCAATTAATAGCTATGTTTGGACAATTCCACCGCTGAAATGCCGAATACTACAGTCATGCTGTCATGCCGAACATTGAATACAGAAAATAACTGAGAAAAAAAAATTATGCGAATATATTCGAGAATTTATGCTATTTTTGTAGGGCAGATTTGGCATTCGCCAAATTTCGATTTTTTTCATAAATTTCGTTTTATTTTTTTTAAAAATTAATTTTGTTATATTGAAATGGCTGATCATCCAATGTTGAGGGTTTATATGATTTCACCAACATCATAATTACATATATGTAATGAATTCCATAAGCCCTAATAATTTAAGTATCTTTTATGCAGCTATCAAGGTTCTTGGAATGATTTTATTATTATTTTTCGTAGTCCTAATTTTAATATAAACTAGACTGTAATTTGTGGTTAAGATACATTATTGTATTATGTCTCTTTTGTGTTGCCTCACAAATTTATAGGAGGGAATGGTATTATTGCCTCCAAATAATAGGTTTAGATTCCATGCATGGGCAATAGGAAGACGCACCACTATATGCATTGACTAATAGAGCATAGTTCAAGCATCCATTTAAATGGCGTAAGTATATGTATAAAGATGTGGATCATAATTGGAAAAAAACATTGGCAAGGTCTCTATAAGGACAATAACGTTATAGTCTCTACGTTATAAACATAATATATATGTTTATTTATATTGTGGTTGGATCTATGGAAAACAAATGCCAGGATATTAGGTACATATGGAAGCTTAAACTCTAAACAAGAAGCTTAATACATAGGGGGTTTTGTAATAAATTTGCATTCATCTATTTTATTATTCTTATGAGAAGAAAAAGAAGTAATAACCACCTCATGAAGGTAGTGCCACTAACATCTTTATTTTACTTTATGTTCCATTCCGTACACTCATAGGCTTTGTCAATACTTATAAGTTACTATTTGAATAATAGTTAAGTGATGGGTTTCAATTTAGGTTTTGCCCACTTTTGATAGGCTAGCTTATTACAAGTTACTCTATATCAACGAAATTGATAATCCCATAATTTCACTCATCTACCTTGATTACTTGGAATTCTTTATGTCATTTACTTATCCATTTACTCTATATTCTTTAGATTGATTTAGTAGAGAATAAATGTTTAGAAATTTGAAGGCAATAAGTTTTATTTCCAATTTTTATTCTTTAACTGGGTAGTGGAAATATAAAAAAATTAAATTTGGCTTTATTGATAGAATTGATTTGTGACATCATGTAATAGAACTTAAACCAAACATAAAATGATCTAAAATTGTTTATATAGTTTTTTTCCTCCATATATCTAGCTTTGAACAAAAAAAACTTTCTATATGTTAATAGAATAAGAAAAATTAATAAAACATGTATGGAGATAACAAGAAAAATAGGAAATAAATGAATAGTTAATAATAATAACATAGGTTATTTTATTTTTTAAAAATAATAAGTAAACCCATTATAATTAAAATATGGAAGGTGGTTTTAAATATAACTAAAATTGGTAACGGGGTAGTGTATATATATGGATAGGCTATCATCATGAACACTTTATTTTTCTTCATGGTGTTGCTCTAGTTAATTGCTTTGGTACTATTATAGTTATATGTTTACTGATTAATGATCTAAGTTGTAGAAATAGTCAAGCTATGTTATGATATGGTAGTGGCAAGACCTTATATTTGAGTAAGCTTAAAAATTGTTTAAAAAGTCGAACCATATGTTATTTCAGTATATATTCAATCCATAAGCTTCATTCCAACAGACTAATCCTGATGCACAAGAGAGCGTAACACTTCGCTCAGTAATCCTGCTCTGCTTAAGACATTTTGAGTGGTTAGGATTTAGGCGGTAAAATAGCAGTAACAATAGCCATTTTTGTTGAAATTGTTTTATCATAGACTGGAACAAGAAAAGCCAAAAAGCCAGAATTTGCGTTCCAAAAAAAGATTACCAACAAGGTTTCTCTCTTGTCTATCATTTTCATGTGATATTTTGGTGGAGAAAAAAAAGTTAGAACCTCTTATAAAGGTGGTCTATACAACAATCAAGACCCAAATCTGTGATGCGATAAGACAAATGGTTTACACAATAATGGAATTGTTAAATGAAATAACGGGCCAGAATGGATAATCTGATACAAGAAAATCAAAGTGGGCGGGCAGAAAGAAACCAGCAACCAAGAGAGATAAGGCAGTTCACGGCACAATACCTTACAACAAGCTACAGCCATCAGAGGTCAAATGAAAGAAAGGATTGTTCTGGAGATCTTGGTGAAAATAATGAACCCCAGTGTACTGCAGCAAAGGTAACATGCATGATTGGGGATACACAATCTGGTGAAAAGCATCTTAAGACAAAGAAAAAGAGAAATTAAAATACTATATTAAAAAGGCAGAAAATTGTCCAAAGGTAGATATTTGTTCAAAGTCACTAGAGGCCGATTATGACTATAGTTGATCAAGGTGAATTCTCCAAATAAACTACAAATGATACTGCCTGGGCTCTAGCCCATTCTCACACCATAGAATAATGCCTACTCATGTTTTATGGTCTGCTGTACTGCCAAACACTTTCCAAAGGTCTCTTGTATCTCAAGGTCATCAATCCATCTCCACTAGATGTCACGCACACATTTCAAGCAATGCAAGCAATCTGGACACATGGGACACTGCACCAACCTAGCGTACATCAAACCTTATGTGATCTTCATCATTGGCTCTGTCAAGGTTCTCGACACCTATATTCCGAGCCACTAAGGTCCACTCACAAGGCATAAAACCACCACGTGCCAACAATGTTGCCACTTTCATTCTTGAAAATGACAGGCCAGATTCAACTGTTACATTCTGATGTCAATCAACCCAACCCCCAAAAGATGAAGTGTCACATGTGGATGAGCAACCATTTCATCTTCCATAACAGTTCTTCAACCTTCACGGCTTTGTAACACTATGTATACATATCTAGATAGCTAGTTAGAAAAGCATATCAGATATCAAAGCTAGACATAGATAGTGGAGGATAAACAGCCATACATCTCCCTCACGAGTATGCCATGTACAGAATGTACAAATTAATAAAGTTGTGTGTTCCAGTTTTATCCTTCCTATGCATCTCCATCTGAATGTTCATTTCCAAGTAATTATTTCATATTGTTTCCGTACAAGTATTTAACGCATCTAGATTCTAACAATCAAGAATGTCTACCAGATGTCTCCTCAGATCTGGTTAATAGTAATAACCCTATTAACAACTACCCAAAGTGGTGACCACGAAATGCTTAGAGCTATCTACAAATTTCTTAAATAAATGTAAACAGCAGGAAGAAATGTAAATATAATTGCTCTGGAAAAACATTTTTATTTCTCAGTATCTTCATTGTTTACTTTCGAGTAGTGTCAGCAAAGAGGCAAACAGCACGAGGAAATAAATAATGTGGAACCCAAGATGAAAGTGTTCAATGACCTTTTTTTACAACATAATATTGTTTTCAAAGACAAAAGGATGAAGAAGATGCTGATAAAACTAAAGACAATACAACAATGCTTTGTTGAACCTGTTACAGAGGAAGATGAGGAAGTTCAAGTTGATGTTGATAGGGATCACCTGTCAAAGACCACAAAGCAGAACACAACGGATCTCATCTCCAAAACAAGAACTGTAATTCAACATGGAAATATGAGACATAGAAAAGGTTGCCATGCACTAAGAATTCAAGAGAATAGAGGTGTAGTGTCTACTGCAGTAGGCATGATGAGATGTGGCAATAGCGAAGCAGCAGATAAATTTTATGAAGGCTGTGGCTTCAAGTAAATCATAAGAGGGATACATCAAAAGTTATTTGAAATGTCATCTGACTGAGCTTCAAGAATTGTCATTAAAGAGAGGAGATGACTTGCAAATTTAGCTAGCCACCGTTGCTATTGATTCTAGCATCAGCCTCAAATTTGGTGCTATAACTCAGAGACATGAAAAAGAAACAAAGCAACTTGTTTTATTATGCCACATTCTGTTTTTGCTAACCATAGAGGCTAAAAGCCAAAGACAAAAGATTGAAGCTCATATGGATACGCAATCGAGACTGCAGAGATCAATTATTTGACAGAAAAAATAAAACCTTGTGATATAAAGGAATCAAATGAGGCAAGGAATGCCGGAGTTGTCTATTCATATTTTGTGCTGATGATCTTATCAATGAAGGATGCATCGTCAATGCTGCATTGATAATATAGTACAATTACAAACCTTTTCTAATCAATATGTTGTAATTATTGAGAAGCTTTATCAAAATCTTTTTTCACCTCAAACCATCTTATGTAAACCTACAGTATGCTTCCTCAACACCACAGCTTTTTATGATTATTTGGAGACTTGTTGTGGTATCTAGAAGCTCGTATTACCAGGAAACCCGGAAACCCGCATTGATCACTCATTTTTTCCTTCCTAAGAAATATTTTTCATGTACATTAAATTACCACCTTCTTCACAGGTGTTGATGCCATGGTGATCTTGTAGGCTGGCTTGGCCAAGGTTACCATAAAAAATTGTAAAGCTGAACTGTGGTCACTATTGTTAAAATTGATTAGTATGAGATATTGAACGACAGCAAGAAAGCAAGATTTGATTGTGGACAAGATTCCAAACAAAATCCCTCTTACCTTTTCAGTGTCTTTTCATTTGCATGTAGCAATATATGGTCATACCACGTGCAAGCATCCAAAACTCTCAGAAAAAAACAGCTCAACTATATATGTTACAAGATCATAAAAGTGCATGGCAACTTGCATTTTTAAAATTAATACATACTACTATCGCACCATGGCTATGTTCTAAAATTAGTCGGGTACAAAAAAGTTATGTTTTGGAATAGCTGAACCCCATCAGAAAGAAAAAAAGAAAAAAACATAAATCATCTCCAACCCAGATCTGATGCCCTAAAAAAACAAACAGTATGCCTGAATTTAAATTGATACATAACCTTCATTCCAATGGACTAATCCAAACCCAAGTATGCATGCATTTTACATTTCAGATGCATTAGTTGAGCTCAACTATCAGGAGAAAGAAAGCATCAAATACATACCGTCGTCCTCTGAGCTTTTACTATCTTCATCGTCACTGCTATCCCCATCATCTTCATTTGAAACCTTATATTGTGGAGCAATAAAAAAATTGGAACTTGCTGCTCTTCTACTACGAGAATCTGATATTATATTTGTTGTGTCAATGCCTTCAAGATCCTTAGCTCTTTCCTTGCGTCTTTTCACAGCCTTGATCTCTGTGAAACAGAAAAAAGAATGTCAATACCTGATATCAACTTGCATTCTACAATAATGAAGCATCCAAATAGATGGTTAGTTTGTACATCAGTAAGATGTTTTTCTAAGATATTAATGTGAAAAAACAAGTACCGTGGATATGTAGGACATAGAATGTAGAAGATCGAGAGTTCGTGTTATTTATGTATATGCTTTCCCTTTGTTTCGTGCTTATTATATTTCCTCATATTTACGTGCAAATTTTGCTACCTAAAAACTTTCGTGTGGTATTAGAGAGATTGATAATTCTTGTGTCTGTACAGAGCTATGAGGATTGCAAGGAGTTTGAACGCTGTGCACAGAGAAAGTGTCCTTGCAAACAAACCTTGAGGCTTGAAGAAGAATGATTCTGGTTTATTAAGACCACTGCTGTGTACCCTAATCCCCTTTCAAAGGTCTACCAGGAGGATTTTAGCCCCTTTGACAATACTCACAATAAACTGAGTTTCTGCTCCGGCAATTTGACATTTCCAAAACCAAATGTCCACTCTCCGAGTCAGGATCCGTGAACATCTTGACCTTTATGGTTTTAACCAGTCTCTTCACCACATAGCTATTAATATGCTGATGAACCCAACCCCAGTTGTAAGCCCAGCCACACCACAACCTCTACTTCACTCCTTCCTATGAGCCTTAAATTCTAGTCACAGAGGCCTCCCCCAATACTGTAAACAAGGTACGCCCAGCAGAGACTGAGCCGGGGCTCTTTGCAGAAGCCCTAAAAACACGTTCTCACAAGAATGGACTGGCCAATATGGAAGATCAATACAAGGATGGGCAGGATCCGGATCTAAACCAGCGCAAATGAAGAGCACACTTAGAGAAAGTCCAATCAATGCCAGCTTTTCTGGGACTAAGATGTCTCCAGAACTATAGTTTAAGTAGTTACAAAAGTCATTACCTTTTCTGTTAGTTTGTAATGGCACAGAATACCATTAACTAACAATTTGAAGTGTTTTGCTTTCACATGTAATTTTTTGTTATATCTGCAGGACAATCTATCTAGCTCGCAGCCTTGTTTGAAACTGTATATTTAAAACCTCTTCCAATTATTACTATATTTTATCTTTTGTTAATGAAAAAAGTGCTAGAATTATTGTTTTTCCTTCCGGCATACTTAAAAGGAAACAGATATTGATGGCCACCAATCAGCAAATTGCACTGAGAATTTGAGGAATAAACAAAGTTTAATAGACCTGCATATTATAATTCGCTGAAGATATAAAAACAGTATAGAAAATTTTATTGCAGACAAATTGTCAGACAAATAATTGTCGACTGGATTTGATTGTGAGGAGAGATCAGCGGTAAGGATTAGGAAAAATAGCTATCCAGGCGATTGTTAGATGATTCAGAGATCCCAGTAGACCAAAATATGGCGAATGTACAATCTTGAGGACAATTTGCATTTCTATAGCCGCCCATCTCAAATCGATTTTATGGAGTAAGTGTTCATCGTGCATTAGACATAATCTAGATCAGACTTAGTGTTGGTATCAAGACAGACCATTGAAACATTGACATTGACTCCCTAAGATGTAACATAGAGAGAGAATGAAAGAAACTATATTGATGTCCATAGAAGACCAAGAGCAGGTCAACAAGACTCAAAAAGAACAATCAATTACAATAGAGAAATACTAGGGTATGAAGACTCTGGGTTATGAAAAGTAGCAACACACTATTCAATACAGAAATGTAAGCATAACAAGAGGAGATTAAACCTCGAGACACAAGGAAAAAGTACAAGTACAAAGAGTCGTGTGAGGGAGGGGCCCCTAGCCAAATCATGCGAAATAAGAAGATGAAATCAGAAGACCAGGACAGGAGACCAACAAACTATCACAGCTCTGTAGCAAGGCTTGGGCTGGGAGAACCAATAACATCATCATTTGATAATATTCATAAGAGTATGGCAAGGGCTAAGAGGGCCAGGCCAAACAATCCTAAGAGGAGCGCAGGTACACCCCCAAGAACTTCTCCTAACATCCACAGCCAGCAGAAAAATATAGTAACGTGTGCTTACCTCTTTGACCCAGGTTTCAGATGAGGGGTAGGCCCTCAACACCAAAATAAAACATATCTACTCTTCCTAAAGTGAGGATGAACATGTGGGGATACTCTGGTAATAAAATGCAAAGAGGAATGATGTCTCCTTACTTTGTCCCCACACGTGTAAGTTAGTTGTATTCAACAAGCCTTTACCACATCCAATGCTTGTTGTGGCCTGGAAGAAGGATCTAATCAATCTAACAGCTTTTGGGGTCCCCTGTAGAGATCTACATCTGAGGATAAAGAACTGCCCAAAGGCTTTGTAAAGACCATAGTATATCCTTGGATCTCATGGTAGATAAGAATCGCCACCTCCTACAGACATCAAAGACAGCAGATCCTACCACCCTGCAAAATATGGTGGTTGATCTTAGCCCGTAATCGGTAGGAACACACCCCCATCTGGCCAAGACGAATTCTCAAGCCATAAGACAAATTATGGTTGAGATAGTCAAGTTGGATGATGATACCATCTACAGTTGATAAAAAAAAATGCTCAGCATAGAAAGCCAACTTGGGATCATGAATGTTATTTCAGTATATTTCCTCTCTGGCATCAACAGACTACCTCAATGGAGGAAGCTGAGTAACATATATGCCAATAGATTGATGAAGCAAACTGGTCTCAAGATAACAATAACATTGATGAAGACCAGGACCCAAAGAGGCAATCATATTGGAAGAATGAAGGGCCGAATATCGAGACCTCTCTTGGCCTGAGGCTGAGCCACCTATGGATCTGAATTGGTGAATACAAAGAGAAATGGTGAATACAAAGAGAAATCATAGAGATACTCTCAAGGTGAAGGGGCCAAGCTACAAACTCAGCTCTGCCAATGCTATAACAAACCAATTGTTTGCAACAAATCATACGCTTAAGCTATGTCACAAGGTTTGGCAGATTTTATCCATGAAGTTCAAAATTTGCCATATTTTTCAGTCTGTGAAAAAGTCTGATGAAAATCAATAAAGTTCGGCAATGGAAGCCAAAACATTCAAGCTCTGACAGTCACTATCTCAGCAAACCCAGTAAATTGAAATATAGGCATCAGATGCCATCCCTTGGGTGGCTTCATTTGCATTGCCAAAATGCTATGTTACTTGTCTCTGCATGGTATGGGTAATTGTCGGTGTGGTGCAGGTGTGGTGAGCGAGGAGCTGTTCACGTGTGAAGGAGCTGTCTCAATAGTTTTTTGCTTTTAAACTTGGGGCATGAAACTTTTAATAGAGCACTCGCAATTATTAAATAATAGGTTATATGTGCTTTGGTTTATACAATGTATCTTTTTTAAATTTTTAATCTTATTTTAATTTTTAATTTATATTTATATTTATTTGAATTTTACGTATATGTTTATTCGTTATTTATCTTTTTTAAGATTTAAGTTTTTTTTTACGTTCTTATTTTATTTTTAAGTTTTATTTATTTATTTTTTATTTATTTACATTTTATGTTTTTATCGTTCAAATTTAATTACGATTTTTTTTAACTTTATCCAATAGCGAACTTGAACTGAACTTTGTCCTCGTAGAACTCGATCTTGAACTCAAAACTTGTGACTTAGCGCTTATGCATGAGAAACAGGTCCCCTCAATAAAAACCCAATCAGTAGATCCCAAAACTCCAAACCATAAAGAATCATATAACTGATGACTGCATTGAAAAGGTGCATCTTTGAAGGGATATCATGGGAATGCACCTAAAAATACTGGTGCTGAACAACAACAAAAAATAGGCACACCTATCGCAAAGACATGACTAAGAGGCAGGCTTCAGACTAAACAACGGTCCAGTGAACTAACTCCAAAGTAGGTATAAGTCATTGTGAACTCCATAGGTTCTTTTTGTACTAAAACTAAAACCTTAAAGAGCATACCTAGAAAAGTTGAAGATCACGAACTTAGATTTACTAAGGTTCATCACTAGACAGCAAAGCTCACAAAAACAAGCAACAGCATCAAGTTGTCTTTGTAAACTGTTGGCAGAGTGAACAAGGAGATCAACAACATCAGCAAAGAGTAGTATAGCAAGACAAAAATTGTTAAAGACGTGGGTGCATTTTCCTAATAGACAGTAATCCTCTAGGCATATGGTTGATGTTGGACCAGTACTGACTTCAGGCAGCTTTAGTGTCAAAGGAGTCATGGAGTTTATGAGAGACGTGCTTCTTATGGACAGTAAGGGATTAACCGCTAAAGGTATACTATCAAATTTGTAGCAGACCCATATTCCAAACTGTCTTTAAATCTTAGTCATAATTTGATTATATCCGTATAACTTAATCATTTTTCAACCTTATTTGAAGTCTGCCCTCCATTAAATTGTGCTTCTGTCACATTAAAGAGTTAAAGGCAATTGAGGTTTAACTAGTGAAAAAGGAATAATGAAGATAGAAGTGATTTTCTTTTGTCTTGGACATAAGATGTAAGTTTATGGTGTTCTGAATCACTAAGGATTTGTTTCCTTTGTGATTTGATAATCACATATTATCTTGGTAGATAAAATAGTTATTGAGGTTACTTGGGCTGGAGCTATTATTGGTGAATGGCCAAATTTAAATGGGTCTAATGTTTACATTGTGTAAAACAATTCAACATTCTGAGAGGGTGGTTTCTTACAAAGCAATATTTTGGCTGTTCTTCTTGTGTCGTGTGTATTCAGGTACATCGATGTGTCAATACTTATTGCATTGTCTTGTACATATAGTAAAAGTGGTGCTTTTGCATGTAAGCAATAGATATAGTGAGCAGTAAAAATTTCTTCTTGCTCAATCACCATAAGCTCAATGGGGCAAATGAGACAATTTTGAAGCATGAAATGGAAATAATATTTGCGTACAAAGAATTGTGGGATTTTATGACCATAGAACCACACAATGAGGACAAGAATAACAAGATTGATATGGAAGATGTAAGAAGAACTTAGAAGCATGATTATCAGTTTTATCAGTATACGAAAAACTTATTCTGAATGTGCAAGATGAAGACAAAATTATAAAGGATTGGACAAAGTTGAAGCTATTGTACAAGACAACAAACTCGGCAAGAGATATGTTCCTAAATCAGCTAATCAAGATAAGGCAGATAAATCGAAAATGCTAATAGGAATTGATGAAAAATGACGATGGAGAGATGGTGTCAATTACAATCAAGACTATTCAGCGGTCACTCACAACATTCAAGATCATGTTCACAGAGACAGGAATGACAGGAAATTTTGTGATATTGAAAAACGTTTTCCTAAATATATATATATATATATATATATATATATATATATATATGCTGCAGATGAAAACCCCGATGTTATGGAAAACACACCAACAGTGGGGAAAGCTTACCCTTGGAAATGAGTTGGTGGTTAAAATCACCGAGTTATGGCAAATAACCTAAAGTCGGCCAAGTTGCTATAAATATATGTATGTATGTATGTATGTATGTATGTATGTGTAAGTGTGTGTGTGTGTCAGTCGAGCCCTTCATTGAGAGGATTCTTCCCCCTTCTCCATTGTGTATGTAGCACTAAAAAACAGAAAATATATATACAAATTTTATAGCTTTTATTTTGCAAAATAAAACATCATTTAACATTTTAAATACCTCCATAACCATGAAATCAACATTGCAAATTTGGAAAATATTTAAATCTCATTCCTATTCATCCACAATGATGAAAATATGAATATCTGATATCATAAATCATCTGAATCTTGGGAGGTATTCAGGGGATAGCATTCTAAATGAGGATCTAGTGTGTTATATGCATTTGCAGAAGCAATATTAAACAGTATTCAGAATAGAGATAATAATAGAACTAAAATAGAAAGTTTTATCAATTTGTGTGTTTACCACATGGCATACTCTTGAGGGATATGTATGGTTGTTTATCTTCTAATATCTAATGCTAACTACTCGTACGGTTATGTATACTTAATATTACAAATCTGTGAAAGCTAAAGAACCATTATGGAAGTTGCATTATACGGCTTTAAAATTTGACAGCCGAAATTTAACTATTTGCCTTCCAATAGTTGCATTATACGGCTTTAAAATTTGACGGCCGAAATCGGACATCAGGAGCAAAGAGAACAATGAAGGGCTGCATGAACTGCACAAATAAAAGCTGCACCAAAATGGGTTGTGTAGAGAGGGACTTTGTAAGGAAGGGCAGGTGCATAAAGGAGCTTTGTGATAAAGGGAAAGGTGTGAGGGTTGTGCAAAAGCCTTGAGAAGGTGAGAACCAATATTACACAAGGACGCACAGCATAGATTTTGGTGATGTCCCAAACATTTTAGGGATGGCGGACTTTAAGGGTCATTTCCAATTTTTTATAATTTTTTTCAAATTTTTTACGCTTTCACTTCAAAATAGAACCCCATGCCCCCGCCCCCAAAGATTTTCCTCTTATTTTAACAACAAAATCGAACCCTAATCCTGAAAGTACCTTGAAAAATATTAAATAAAGTTTCAACCACTAAATTTCATCAAACAACATTAAAATATTAAAATATTAGTTTTTATATATTATTTTAATAGCCATCCCACTGTTGTCTCCCCACAGTCCCCAAAATATGGGAATTCGTTTGCCGTCCTAGAAACTTTGTCACCAAGACTTAGTTAACTATGGTGAGAACTAATGCACAAGGTGCATGAAAGACTTGGGAAGGTGAGAACCTAATCCTGTGCTCTAATCAATAAATTAAAATCTCTAAGTGACAGAAAATAATAATTGCATCAATGTCGGGGATGCATCCCCTAGATTTTGGGGATGTCCTGGATGTCTCGAACATTTCAGGAACTTAGTGACATGGAGGAAATGTCCCCTATTTTTTTATTTTTTTGAATTTTTCTAGTGCTTATACTTTTAAAAAGTTGTTATTTTTACCAAGAAAACATTGAATTCTAATCTTGAAAGTACCCTAAAAACAGTAAATGCAGTTTAAACTCCTCAATTTCATTGAATGAAGTTAAAATATTTATATATTATTTTAATAGCCATCCCATTGCTGTCCCTAAAGTCTAGAAAAAATTTCCATCCGGGAAACCACACCCCACCCCACCTCCCCGAGACTTAGGCAAATATGAATTGCATCTGAAGCAAGCCAAAATGCTAAGCGTGGAACAGCAAGTTTAATTATCATCAAACTCCTCATGTAACTCATCTCCCATGGACAATAGTAACTCATCCTCAATAGTTCTCTTGGATTCTGAATCATGTGCCTGCTCCAATAGGACCCCAACCAACCCCAAATGCCTCCTTATCCTCGTCTATCTATCTCAGCTCTTAAGTTTGGGATCCCATCGTGCTATAAGAGTCTCTCGATACTGACTCGCCCTCCAAGTGACACAAGGCACTATGAACTGCAACTAGCTTCTCTGTTCTTTGGGAGGCAAGCCTATTCCATTTGATACATTGGATTAAAATCGAAGAAGAGGTAAGCCTTCTCTCAGCATTTTTTTGCATGCTCTTAGTTGTCGCTGTGATGGGGAATCGTAGATATCCAAAAGAGTTTACACTAGTTTTCTGTGGATTTGCAGCATTCAGCTTCAGTCATCACATTTCGAAGCATACTCTTTTATATCCAATATTTAACATGATTAGAGTTTGCAGCATAGTTACCATGTTCGAAAAGTTTGGATAGTTCAAAAGGGGAAAAAAGTTCGGAAGTTTGGAATTTTTCAAAAGGTTCGGTTTGGTTTAGAAAATTTACAAATATAAAATATATACAAATAATAAATACTATACATATATGATGTTATTTGAAAAGAAAAACTGATTACACGTAATAATAATTAAATATATTATCTATGAAGTTTTTCCTTTACTTGCTTAGGTACTAGTGTTTCTTGTTTCGTTTTTGTTTTGTGTTGATGTTCTTTTAATTTAAACACTTTAATTTTTTACTTAAAAAGAAAAAGAAAATATAATGTTCAACCGAACTTGCTAGGTAAGTTCAGTCAGACCAAAAAGTACGGTTCGAACCGAATTTTCACTTAGTTTGTAAGAACATGGTAACTATGGTTTGCAGCAAGACATTCAGTGACACACATTAAGTGTTCTTTAATCCATGTATCAATGGATCCGTCCAAAATGATGAGGCTTTAGATTAGGCCAACGAAAGGGGCTCAATGCTCACACATAAGAAATGTACAGATAATAGAGGCGTTCATAGGAATTAGCAGCATCCATGCACAGGATAACTAAGAATCAATATTTGTAACAATGAATCAGCTAGATGTTTTGTGGCAATTCTTTTGAATTCCAACTTCCGCCAACAACCATTTAATTCAGAGACATGTATGTGCGCACACAGGCATCTGGTTATTGAATCCATCCACTGTTATGCTGCTGAGCTACAACAGCTTGTATAAATGAAACCTTTACAATACGCAATTAGGCCGGACTGTTAATGAAATATACTAAAGACGAACTAGAAAAAGCACTAAGGCCTTCAGGATTCTTACCATTGAGAAGTATGCAAATAGATAATGGTAGAAATTGAACTTTTGTCTTAGCAGATCCATTACCCTATAACCTAGAAATTTATTTTGAATACAGGTTTTAGAACCCCTTTTGTTCAAAGATGCAACTCTCTAAACTAGTTAGGCCTGTCAAACTAGGAAAGATAGAAAGTGGGCCAACCAGATCAACCAGGCCTTACTTGTTACTCCAAATAGTGACAAGGTTCACTATTTTTTAGTTCTCTACTGTAGGTGTTGGAAGCAAAATCATTCACTAGTTCTGGTTGAAATTTTTCATCAAGTAAATTGCATTCTTTGAGTATTCATTCTTTGTGAATGATCTGTCACCAAGGGAGAGGAGAAAATTATTGAGCATGGACCAATACTTGTGAGGGCACATGGAAATTAGGGAGCAAGTACATGTCACTTTATCACTTACATTTTGAATAAAAAGTACCCAATAGAATAAGTCACATCAAATCATTTCACCCCAATTAGTTAATCAAATGATGACAAATAGGTAGAAACAAATATGTGACTTAATTCACAAGTAATGGTTCACCTTTAAATTTCTCTGTATTTAAAAAAACCAAATTTAAATATTTAAAAAATGTCCCTTCCACATTATTTTAATATTTAAAACTAAATATATATAATAGGGAGAACATAACCTATTAAAGGGTATTTTTTGTTTTGAATTATATGATATTTTGTTTTCTATGTGCACCCTTAAACTTTGGGTGCACAGAGCTGGTTCCTCTCCCTTAAGTCACTAGGTTTGGCAAATGTTTGGCTTAAAGTTTGGAATTTGCCGATACTGTTAAGTGGCCAAAAAAACGTTGAAATTCATGCTATTCAACTTGGGAAAAACTTGGGAGAGTAAGTGCAAGAAAAGAATGCAAGGAAAAGCTCCACAGGTCCTTGCAAGTGATCTGTAAACTATCTACTTTGGAATTCATTCACAAAACCACAATTATACTGTTGTTCTACTTTCAAATAGAAAATGACAGTCGAGCTAGTGATTGAATTATTTATGCCTTAGAACTGAAATTTGCAAGAGAAATGAATTAACACACACACATACACCAAGGATTTTTATCCTGGAAACCTCTAGAGGAGGAAAACCAGTCGGGAAGGGCAAACAGTTCTTTCTTCCCTTTTTACTTTATTGGCCAATTCAAATTATAAGAGATACAAACTTTACAATAAGTGATAAAGGAAATTGACAATGTCTCACACTTCCTCCCAACTACTTGACTGCTCTGTTCTCAAACTCTTTCTTCTACAAACTCAATTCCAGCACTTTAGAACTCTTACACTTACTCCCATGAAGTCTCTTACTTCCCATGATCAAAACTCTCCTTCCTACATGTATTTATAGCCTTTCTCATGTCCTCCCGTGCACTGGAGGATGGGAAAGGTCATGGAGGAGAAGAGACACGGACAACCTTTCCAATTCTGGGATTGTTCATGTTTCGAATTTTATTTTTATGAAAGTGACAAACGCAAAGTGACAAGACAAAAGCTGCCCTGGCTGGGCGGTGGTTAGGACGTCGGGTTTGGTAGTTGTAACCGCCACTCTGCACAAAGTGGCAGTTTTATTAACATATAGACAAAACCTCTGTTTCTTCATTTTCCTTCTTTGTTGTTGGCTGATCTGATGAAGTAGAGTCATTTTGGATCCCTATGGATCACACCTCCCCTGCTTAGGAGGCTTTTGGTCCCACAAAAGCTTAGTGGGGGAGTAGATGAGGAAATAATTCCCTCACTTGCTCCTTCGAGTACCACCGAGGCCTGTCTTGGTGTCTTCCCTTTCATTCCAACCTGCCAAGACTCCTGCGGACCTCTTCTAGTCTCTCTGACCTTTTGCTGCAGCACTACATCCTCCTCCAATTCACCGTGAGTCCAAGATGCAATCCTCAATGGAAGGTAGCAACTGTAGTCCTTCATCTTCATCTAGCATGGATGGCTCATATAGGTGCAAGTTCTCACAATTTACTACTGAGTACATCCTCATAAATGGTGGCAAATCAAGTCGAAAGGCATTTTCTCCAACCTGCTCCAATATGGTGAAGGGTCCATATCATAGTGGCTTGAGCTTTTGTGCTTGACCTTGTAGTCTCTCCTTGCTCAAGTAAAGCCAAACTCTATCTCCAACATGAAGCTTATGCTCTCTCCTTGTGCTGATCGTGCCTAGCCTTGTACTTGGCTTGAGATTTCTCTAACTGTTCTTTGACTTTGAGATGGATTTGTCGGATCCTCTCAATGAATTTGTTTTCTCTAGTCACCTTTGTGTCTCGTGTCTCCTCCTCATCCTGCTTCCCAACTGCTATGTCCAGCAGATTTGTAGGTAGATATCCCAAGCATGTTTCAAATGGTGACTTCATAGTGGATGTGTGTACTGCCCAGTTATAGGAATGTTGAATGTAGGCTAAGGACTCATCCCAAGTCCTTGGGTATTTGCTATTATACCCTCTGATCAACTGTACCAAAGTCCTGTTCACCACCTCTGTCTTTCCATCTGTCTGTGGATGGAAATTGTGCTCCTCTGTAACCTGGTATCCATCTTGTCCCACAAAGTAGTCCAAAACTTCCCCAAGAACCTGGAATCCCTGTCAGAAACAATAGACTTTGGCAAGCCAAAATGCACCCATACATTAGCAAAGAAAAGATTTGTTGCCTCATGTGCTTTTACTATCTTTTTACATGCCATAAGAATACACATCTTACTGAATCTATCAACAACAACATAGAGATAGTCATGGCCATGTTTAGACATAGGTAATCCTCCTACAAAGTCCATAGAAATGTCCTCCCACGGATGAGTAGGTATTGGAAAAGGCATATACAAACCCTCCTTCCTAGTCTTAGGCTTGCTGGTACAACAAAGTTTACATCCACGTATAAATTTTGATACTTCTTCTTGCATATTGGGCCAATACACGTACCTTTGCAAGTGGGCTAGGGTCTTACCAACACCGAAATGTCCCACTACTTTCGAGGTATGTGCTTCCCTCATCAATAGAAGTCTTTCTTCTTTAGGCACACAAAGCTTCCCCCATCAGTAGAGCAGCCCATCCTTGAGATAACAATCTTCAATCCCCGTCCTCTCAACCCCTTGGGACTGCAACTGCTGAAATGTCACCCCAAAGTCTCTGTCCTAGGCATATGCCTCTCCGTAAGCTTCCTTCGTGAAGGGCTCGATCTGAGAGATAGTGGCCAAGCAGGAGAACTTATCCTGTGTAGGTGGCCTAGACAACATGTCTGCCACCAAGTTTGTACTACCCTTCTTGTATTTGATCACCAGATGAAATTGCTGAAGGAACCCCATCCATTTGTAGTGCCTTGCCTGCTGCAATTTAGACTGTGCTTGCAAATACTGGAGAGGTTTGTGGTCAGTGTGCACAATAGTTTCTTTACCCAACAAATAATGCTTCCATTTTTTAATTTCCTAAACTAGTGCATACATTTCCTTATCATATACTGAATATCCTTTAACTACTGAAGTAAAAGTTTCAGAATGATAGCATACGGGTTTACCTCCCTGAAGCAACATTGTGCCCATAGCATAATCACTGGCATCTGTCTCTACTTCAAAGGGCTACTGCAAATTAGGAAGAGCAAGTACTGGTGCATGACTAATCTTGTATTTTAATAACTCAAAGGATTTGTCTTGTTCCTTACCCCAATCAAAACCCTTACTCTTTGCAGCCACTGTGTGTAGAGGTGCTACAATCACGGAGAATCCCATGAATGAACTTCCACATGTACTGTACTGCTCCCACAAAACTCCTAGTCTATGGCTCTTGTTGGTGTTGGCCAATTGGTGATGGCTTCCACCTTCTTTAGATCCACTCGTAGCTCTCCTCCTCCAACCACATGCCCAAGATAGACAAGTGACTATTTGGAAAATTCACATTTCTTCATATTACAAAGCAAGTTGTTTCTCCTTGAGAACTTGCAAGACTTGTTGTAAATGAGTTAGATGTTCCTCCCATGTGGCACTAAAAATCAAGATATCATCTAGATAAACAATGACACATGAATCTATGAAATCCCACAATACATCATTCATCAATCTCATAAATGTAGCGGGTGCATTGCATAAACCAAATGGAAGTACTAACCACTCATACAAACCATGTTTTGTCTTGAAGGTGGTCTTCCATATATCCTCCTCCTTCATTCTGACTTGGTGATAACCTGACTTGAGATCCAACTTCGTGAATAATTTGGCATGCTGAAGTTGGTCCAAGAGATCATCTATGCGGGGAAGTGGATATCTGTTCTTTATGGTGATCTTGTTCAAAGTGCGGTAGTCGATGCACATTCTCCAAGAACCATCCTTCTTCGGCACCATCACAATAGGTGAACCACATGGTGAGGTGCTCAGATGTATCACACCCTAGTCTAGTAGTTCCTGGAGTTGTTTCTTTACTTCAGTACTCTCCAGCAAGGATTGCCTATACAACCTGATGTTCGATAGAGGGGACTCTGGCAACAGCTGAATCTCATGCTCTACTTCCCATTTTGGTGGTAACCCACTGGGAGCCTGAAAAACTTCCTGAAAAGACTGAATAATACTATCCAAATCTTGTTTTCCCTGGTTATAAATCTCTGAAACTTCTACCCCATCTTGTTTATCCTTTAACAAAAGTAAACAAAACTGATTATGATTTTCTTGAATAAGTCATTTTTCTTGGTTAACACTCACCATAGTAACCCGTGTCTTATGCTGGTGTGCCCAGATGTTGTAGTTGATCCCATCCTTGACCCATCTGTATCGGTTTTCCCTTCTCATAAATATAGCATCCCTGATATACAAGTAAGGACTCCCAAAAACAACATCAAAAGCATCAAGTGGAATAACATCAGCTTCCAATACATCAATATACTAGGAATTTATCCCAAACTTGACCTTACATCTTTTTGTTACCTGAATTTCAACACCCTTCTTCACCCAACCCAAAGGATAAGGGTGTGGATGCTCGTAAGTCTCAAGACCAAGCTTCTTTACAACTGCTTCAGAAATCAAGTTAGACTGAGAACCGGTATCAACCAAAGCATTTACCTTAGTTCTCTTGATCTGGATTTTGATCTGGAATAGTCTACTCATCTCCTCTTCCTGGTTGTCCATGTTGGTGGCTGTGCATCCAAGCCTCTCATCTACATCAGAATCATCTTCGATTTCCACCTCCCCTTCTATCTTTACAGTTGTCATGGACTTCTTTGAGTCCTTGGTTCAGTTCTTCGGATGTAACTCCGAGATGCAACTTCCAACATGTAGCATCAGTATGACCATTGATATCACAGTTCTTGCAAAAATTCTTGGGATCTTTACAAGTATTTAAAGTAGTGGCAACTTGTTTACCTTTCCCTTTCCACTTACCTTTGTTACTTGTTTGCCCATGTTCTTTCTTTCTACTGATTTGTTGACTGCTTTGCCCTTGGCTCTACTTCTCCTTGCTTCTTTTCATCATCTATATAGTATGCCTACACACACGCCTCGTTGAGATCTTTGGGCTTCGTGGAGATGAATTTTCTTCAAAGGTGAGTGTGAAGTCCTCCCAAGTACTTAGTCAGAATATCCTCATCCTCCAAGTCCATATTCAACAACATGGCCTGCCTCCGAAACTCCGTAGTATAGTCCTACACACTTTGACCACTGCCTTGTCTAAAATACTGCCATTTAATCATTTGGTCAGTCTTGTGGCCAATAGGATAGAAGTTAGCTCTAAGTAATTCTTTAAATTCTTGCCAAGATTTCACAATAGGACTTCTTTTCACAAGTGGCTAGATGGGTTTCCCACCAAACCAGAGCGTGTCCCTCCATTTTGAGATGTGTAAAGGTGATCCTCTGTGCCTCAGTGACATTATGGACACTAAAGTAGACTTCTAATTGTTTTAACCATTTATCAAGCAACTCTGCATCTACTTGTCCTTCAAAGCTTTTAATTTCAACTTTCGTCTCAACTTTAAAAGGAGCATGATCAGATTTTACCTTCTCTCTTGCATTTGAAGTCTCTTCTTCATGCTCTTCCCCATATTATTCCTCATGGTGGCTCCTCCCTATGCCAAACTTTTTTGCTAAGCCTCGAACCACTGAGTCCATGGAGTCTTGCTTAACAGAAGCCGTCTTCTGCAAATCTACAAGTTCTTCTTGTCTTCTAAACATCCTATCCATCATGGTCTCCAACATCTTGATTCTACGGACCAAGTTTTCTTCCTCCATTTGTCCCTGAATTCTTTGTTTCCACTTCCTTGTAGAAATATCTGGATCGCAAGGTAAAGCCTCTTCGCCTTTGGATCTCGTCACTGTCATACAAATCCAAGAACGAATACCACAGTCCTGGATACTTGTTAGCTCTGATACCAAAATGATCTGTAAACTATCTACTTTGGAATTCATTCACAAAACCACAATTATATTGTTGTTCTACTTTCAAATAGAAAATGACAGTTGAGCTAGTGATTGAATTATTTATGCCTTAGAACTGAAATTTGCAAAGAGAAATGAATTAACACACACACATATGCCAAGGATTTTTATCCTGGAAACCTCCAGAGGAGGAAAACCAGTCGGGAAGGGAAAACAACTCTTTCTTCCCTTTTTATTTTATTGGCCAATTCAAATTATAAGAGATACAAACTTTACAATAAGTGAGAAAGGAAATTGAAAATGTCTCACACTTCCTCCCAACTACTTGACTGCTCTGTTCTCAAACTATTTCTTCTACAAACTCAATTCCAGCACTTTAGAACTCTTACACTTACTTCCATGAAGTCTCTTACTTCCCATGATCAAAAATATCCTTCCTACATGTATTTATAGCCTTTCTCATGTCCTCCCGTGCACTGGAGGATGGGAAAGGTCATGGAGGAGAAGAGACATGGACAACCTTTCCAATTCTGGGATTGTTCATTTCAAATTTTATTTTCTGTCCGAAAGTGACAGGACCCACCCAATGCAGACCAATGTCAGACCGGCGGTCGGGTGGTTACAGGACCGCCACCCTGGTTGGGCGGCGGTTCTATAACCGCCGCTCTGCACAGAAGTGGCGGTTCTATTAACATATATCGACAGAACCTTTGTTTCTTCATTTTCCTTCTTTGTTATTGACTGATCTGATAAAGTAGAGTCATTTTGGATGAGTTGGGCATGGGCTTGGGCGTCAAGGTAATGTCAATGTGGGCAACAGCTAGGGCACACTGTGCGGTCACCGAGGGGAGCAGTAAGGCACAATTGCTCACAGTCTCGTAGAGAGCTAGGGCATAGTAACAGAGGGAGTTTGTCGCCGCCTGAGTCACTACCAATCCTTTTTCCACCGAGCCTCTATGCATAGTCGTTGCCCAAGCCTGATAGGTAGGTTTTGTAATACTTAGTTTTTCAAACCTTTATTTAATAATCTTTGTTTTTATTTTATTATTTATTTTTTATTTTTAAAAGATGTTTTGAACATTTTTAATTTTACAATGCTTATTTTTTATTTTATTTGTTTTTAACTTTCATTCAAGCCCATCCCTGATAGGTAGGTTTTGTAATACTTAGTTTTTCAAACCTTTTTTTAATAATCTTTGTTTTTATTTTATTATTTATTTTTTATTTTTAAAAGATGTTTTGAACATTTTTAATTTTACAATGCTTATTTTTTATTTTATTTGTTTTTAACTTTCATTTAAGCCTTTTAAAATTAAATGTTTTAGTTATATGTTTTTAACTTAATTTAATATTTTATTATGTTTTTTAAAAACGTTTTTATATATTTTTTATTTTAATGTAATTGTTTAATTTAAAATTAATTTTTTGAATTTAAATTACTTTTTTATTAAACAAAATTAAACTTAATTTAATTTTTTATATTTTTAGAATAACACTTTTGACTTGATCATAATGTCTTTTATTTTTATTTTATTTTATTTGTTTAATTTTATTTTTTATTTTTTAAATTAAATTTAAGTTTTTACGATAAATATTTTTGAAGTTTTTGTTTTAATTTTTTTAATATCATTTTAATTCTTTTAAATTTGATAGTTTATGATTTGTCATTTGATATATTTAAATTTATAATTAATACTTTATTAATTTAATTTTTTAAAATTTAATAATTAATGATTTGTTATTTTTATGATACATTTTTTGCTTAAATTTTGAGGTTAATTTTTGTGTTGAACTTTTTATTAATGTTTTTGTTAAATGTTATCAGTTATGCTTGTGTTTTTGAGTTTGGCGTTTATTTTATCATTTTTTTAATTTTAAATATTAAGGATTAGATGGAATTTTAAATAACAATTAAACTTATTAAATGTCAATTTATGTTTTTTAATTTTAAATATTAATATTAGATATATTAAGTTTTTCTATTTTATAGGTAAATATTAATGTTTATATATAATTTATGTTTTATATCTAAATATTAATGATTAGACATAATTTTAATGTTTTTAAATTTTAAATATCAATTAAACTTGTTTGATGTCAATTTTATGTTTGTTAATTTTAAACATTTATATTTGTTATATTAAGATTTGTTTTATAGGTTTATTTCAATGAATTTAATGTTTTTAATTAGCTTTATTTTTATTTTTATTTGCTTACTTTTACTTTTATTCTTAATGTATATGTTAGAAAAATAAACAATGTAGAGAGAAACCATCACAGCGAAAGCAATAAGAAATAAACAAATCTAAAAACACATACACAGATATTACGTGGAAAACCTAGTAATGTACTAGTAAAAAACCACAGGCAAAGGACTCAGTAATTTATTACTCGGGAATAAATCCGTTATTACACCAATGGTAGTCACCATGCACTGGCTCTAATCATTATAATCTTGTACAATCATACAACTTTACAATTCATGGGTTCCTTTTATAGAAAGAACTCGCAGTACAAACCACGCGCCATATTGTACAAACTCCCCGAAAACATTTTGTACGTCCGCCAAAACAATTCCAGTGAGGCCATTTTCGTACGCTCGGGTCAACCTACCAGCTTGGTCGTTGGTCGCTACCTTTTCACTCAGTGCTGACTTCACATAGCAACAATATAAAATATGTTTATATTATTAGAATAATATCATTAATTTTTTCAATTTTGAAGCATATATTTTATCTTTATTTTTGTTTTACATGTTTTAAATTTTTATAGCACTTTTGCAGGTGATTTCATGGCTCCTCAAAAATCAAATACTAAGGGATAGAAACATGTCACACGCATAGGAACTAGGAATGAATCAAATATAACTTATGCAGCAAAGTTTTTATTAGCAATATAACAAGCACAATGGACCACCTGCTTGGCATAATGGGTGGACCTGGTGGGGGTGGTAAAGATTGTCCTAATGTCACACCACAAATCACTTGTTGGAAAATATATAGCAACACAAAAAAATCAAAGAATTTCAAAAGTTATTTCCATGAATACATCAAAGGGCTTTTCCACAAAAGTGGCATCATCATGCATGCAATCAAATACATGTGGTAGTGGAACATTTCTTAGCATTTGAAAACCATTACAAAAGCGAGATGTGGATGATGCATTAGCATATTTGTTTTATACAAGTGCCATGCAATGTGGCAAGGAGTTCTTTGTTTAAAAATGCAATTAAAAAAATATCTAAATTTGGCCAAGGATATTTCCACCTAATTCAAAGAGGCTTAGGACTACTCTTTTGGAAAGGTCAAAAAAAAGAGTGATTGGGAACATGATAGGCTTAGAGTGTAAAGGGTTGCAATATATTGAGTGATGGATGGTCTAATGTGTCAAAGGCCCTAAATTAATATCTTTTATGAAAGTGGTTGACCCCATGAACCACAAAAAGACTTCAGAGTTTATTTTCAAAATTTTGGATGAGGCAATTCAGGAAGTGGGTGAAGAAAACATAGTTCAGGTTATCATCGATAATGCCACTAATTGTGTAAGCACTGGAAAAATGATAATGGGCAAGTATCTTCTATTCTATTGGAGCCCTTGTGCAACTCATTGCCTTAATTTGCTACTTCAATACTTGGTCAAAGTTTATAAGGAACCACCACCTTTCATTGAGCATTTATAGACAATGTGCATCTAAGGATTTGTTGAGGCCTTCTAAAACGAGATTTGTATCTTTTTATAGCTCTTTAAAAAGAGTGGTTCAAGAGAACGCAGCAATAAGGTCAGTGACTTGTTGCAATGAGTGGAAAACATTTGCGCTTTTGAAAAGCTTTAAGGGAAAGTGTGCAGAACAAATCATTCTAAACAACTTTTGGGAAAATGCAAACAAAGTTCTAAAAGTTTGTGAACCTATTATGGATGTGTTTCGCATGGTTGATGGTGACACCCCATGTCTTCACATGGTTTATAAGGCTATGGACGATTGTAAGGAATCCATTCATAAGCCATTCAATAATGTGGACACTAATTACAAATAAATATGGGATGTCATTGATATAAGATGGAAAATCATGCACACAATCTTGCATTCAGCATATTTTTATTTGAAGACTAGGCTCTTTCATATAGATAGAGAATGTTTTTGAAGTCATGGGTGGACTTTATGAAGCCATGAACAAACTTTTTCCAAATCGTAAACTTGCAAGTGTAATTAGGGACCAAACAAGGGCATTTTGGGTAAAAGAAAGGGTATTTTCAACACGAGAAGTCAAGGATGATAGGCCACATCTTGAGGGATACAAAATGTGGAAATATTAAGGATTAAGTGCAACGGAACTAAAATGCTTTGCTCTTCAAATTTTGAGTCAAGGAGCAAGTGCATCGTGTGAAAGGAATTGGAGTTGTTTTGATCACATCCAATTTAAGAAAAGAAACAAGTTATTGTCAGGAAAGTTAAGAGATATTGTTAATGTTCACAACAATTTGCAGATGTTCATGAAAAGTATGGAAAAAAACGTCTTCACGATCCCAACTTTGCTGCACTAAACTTGGAGGATGCAAATGATATTCACTTCCTTTGTGATGAATCTAGTGATGATGATAATGTCAAAGAGCCAAGTGATTTTGATGATATGGAAATTTTTGGTGTAGCAAGTAGCCGATAAGGCTATACAGTGTGTTCACTCTTTAAGGATATGGAACTTTTTGATGTAACGAGTAACCTTTAAAACTATAATATGGTTAGTATAGAGTTTAAGAACTTAGTATTACATGTTTAGGATTGTGGTTTCACAAAATTTTGTACGTTTTTATGTTTTTCTTTTATTCAGACTTAATGGCAAACTTTTTTTTCGAGCTCAATCCATTAGGCACACTTGAACCGAGTTTTATCCTCATCGAACTTGAACTCAAACTCGAACCTTGCAACTTAGATCTATCATATATGTTTTATAATAGCTCTGATGCTTTAAAAAACCCATTTATAAAGATATACTGCACACCTTAATGTTCTTCAAAAATATAAAACCCTGTGTAAGAAAAATTGGAGAATATGAACAATTCAAAGTTCCAGTCAAGTTCGTAGGAAAACGGACAATTAGGAAATCCAGCAATGTGTACGAGTGCCAATACAAGTTATCGAAAACGAATCTTCTAACATCATAGAGCTTATGCTGTCATTTGTTTCAGAGCCCAGTGTTGATTTTTTCCAGATTATGAGCATTGTCACAACCAATATAGTATTTGAAATTGTCATTTTAAGATTTGATGTTTTCTGTGAGGTCTTACCATGAAAAACACTTTTTGGATAGCCGTTTTATCAGCTAGCAACTTGAGCTGGTTTTAGTATACCATGGGGTCTCTTCTTAGAGACATTTACTTGCAAATTTTCCAATCTAGCCAATTCATACATCAGCTGAGATATTGACAATGTATTCCAAGCAATTCTGAAGAATGAGACAGAATATTCTAGATATATCAGACTAAATTCATTTTTAAATTAAAGTAGAACTAATAAAATGAAGTTAAAGAGAGTATTTGAATTATTACTGTGACTTGTCAAATTAAAAGATCTGTATGAGCTATAACCTAATATTCCTGACAGGCAAGGTTAAAGGGGGTACTGTTAATCAATGTTTTACAAAGCAAACTCTCATGACTTCGTATACAAATTTCCAGTGCTTCTGGTGCAGTGGACATGGTAACTGAGTGCGACAACATACAAATTCACCGCCAAAAGGACCGCATTTATATTTGCAAACATTTCTTAGTTGAAGGGTAAACAGAAATAACTTTCTGACCAGACATAATGTAAGTGACTTAGCTTCATTATTATCTTTAGATGCAGTTAATAAATATATTACATGTTCAATTTTACTACGGATCAGCCAGAAATTCAAAATTTTCAAGAAAGATATTAGCTCATTTACTGTGACCTAGAGCATATCAAAGTCAAGCTAAAGTTGGTATACAAGCTAAAGAGCAGATAGATAAATATTTCGGCAATATTTTTCAAAACTATGAACTAGGAATGAGAGCGACCAGTCACCTTTGTCTGTAGGGTTAGAAGATAAGCCTTCTCTCTTCAGAATTGCCGTCAACTCCTGTATCAGGTATGCCTCTCGCTTACTCTCAGATTGTTGTTTTGCTTTCTTGTAAACCACAGGAGGAATACTGAAAATCACAAGAGCATAATCCTCAAAAATTTAGTTGCCCAGGCAAATGGAAAAGCTATCTAATGCCATTGTGATCTCAAGAAATCAAACAATTATAATTGAGACGTGTTCACTACAATCTGAATTTTCTCCTGATTAGAGAATAGAGAGGAATACGTAGTTCCACAGGATCTTATGATTTTCTTTAGATTCTGGACTTGTTCGCCATCCACAACTGGATTGGTCGTCTTCTTCGTTTTAATCTGATTAAGGACATAAAATGCATTATAGGCACAAAAAACAATTTTTTAAACATTTGAAATCAATTACAGGAAAACAGATATTTTACATACCTCGGCCTCCTCATTATCAGATGAGCCACTGTCACTGTCTTCAGATGCCCTATTTTTAACTGATTCTTCAATTTCGTCCAAGCTCTCTACTTCTTTCATTCTTTTCATCTCTGATTTTAATGGCTCTGCATCCTCATCTTCAACTGAATTCTTTTTCTTTGGTTTCTTCACTGACTTTTTGTATTCACTCTCTGGTTCTTTTTTTCTCTTTCTCCCTTTTAAAGTCGCACCACCTAAATCTTCATTACTGAACTTCTTAGATTTACTAGCCTTCAAAGTTTCTTTCTTCTGTTCCATATCCTCATCATCTCTTGAAATTTCGGTAGATTCCGTTGAATCCTCCATTGCATCAGAACTCCTCTCTTTGACTTTGTCCTCTTCAGAATCATTTTTCTTGCCCTTGAATGACTTTTTCTTCCGGATCTTTTTGCTAGTCTCTTTGACACTATCAGGCTCATCAGGAGGACTAGTAAGTATCTGTTAAACAAAACTATCAGACATGTAGAGATGAAGAAGATTTTCCTGTTCGAGTAAGAAATGAAAATCCCAAAAGCAACTTGAAGTCGGAGAAAACCTCATCAACAAGCTTTGAAATCAATGTTTTATGGACATCTAGTGCTTTTGTCTCTAGTTGAAGATCTTGTTCCAGAAGTCGGCGAACGCCTCCCAGACTAATAGATCTATACGCATGCAAATCATGAATAAGCATCAACAGTAAATATCAAATATAATTCGACTTCTCTTAAAAACATGAATCACTCTTTGTTGGAGAAACATACTCAATTTTTGCTCTTAGATAGGAAGCTCTCTTCAATACTGCTTCCTTTATAACTGCCTCGGTCACTTCTAGAGATGATTCCTTTTTATCATTGATCTCATTATCACCTTCCTCCTTTGGATCCGTTTGATCTTTTTTTTCAGGATCTGGTTTGTCAATGTTATATTCTTTTTTCTTTTGTTCTTTCAATAATTTAGTGTCTTCCTTTCTCACTTTATCAGGCATTCTACTTTTCAAATTTTGTTCCAAAGTTTCCAGATTTCTGGAACTGTTTTCCAACTCTGAGTCCTCAGCATCATTTTCTTTTACATCTCCAGAAGCATCCTCGTCCTCTGAGCTATAGAAATTCTGTCCATCAAATCAACGAAAACTAGGTTACAAACAGCAACTAAAGAAAGCAATAAGTTCAGCTACTAGAACATGAATACAGCAAAGAATCATTTCAGGTCACCTAAAACCAAAAAAAAAAAAAATACTAGCTTATACTCTTAAGGAAAGGAGCATAGTTGCAATTATCAAGTTTTTGTATGCAATCATGCATCAGTGACCCAATTGCACTGATGTACATAGGATGGCTTACCCTAAGTGAAGAGAAACCATGATTGAAAAACACATACAACTGAAACAAACTCTTTTAGTAGGTTTTTATTGTTATAGGGAACCAGCTAGATTACATGATTAAATGATAACCAGAAGCTCTATCAAAATTTTGCCCAAGGGAAATTTTCTTTAACATTGCGGCATTGCCCAATGAGATTGACAGTGGAAGTTTATCGAACCATGTAACTCAGCAGAGATTTATTCCCATGTAAATGAATTGCAAACAAATTTTAAATTCTTCAACTCCACTGCTATCTTCACTCTTGTGAGTTGAGACTTTCAGAAATGCGATCTTTTACCTGACTACTTATTTAAGGCAACTCAAAAGTAAGTACTTACATTTGAGCATTCCAATGGTAAGATTCAACGACACAAAAACCAACAAGGGGCCCTTTAAATAATTCAAGTATGGTATTCAGAAAACTAGTACCCATTTTTATCTCTCTTATTTTAAGAATTATACTTTCTGTTAAAGAGAATGAAAAATTACCTCCTGCAGGAGTGTCTTGATTAATTTTTTATGTGCATCCAATGTAAATGTTTCTAGGCCCAAATCCTTTTCCAAGAGCCGTCGAACTCCTTCAAAGGTCAAAGAACTGCAGTAAAGGTCATCAAAATAAGTTCTCTTGTCTCAGCCATCCTCACTAAACATCATCCAGTGTACATCCAAAATAAAAGAAGAAATTTCACTGAGACAAACAGGAACAAAAATGAAAAACACAATTTTATTTTAGATCTTAATCCATTAAAAAAGAAATTGTATCTAACATCTGTGCTTACTGAACTAAGCCTCATATATCATTAACAATTAACATCCATTCACATCTTGGCAACTACAATTTCTCTATGCTTTTTTCACCAACAATTAACCCAAATTATCCAGTGTGCCATGGTCCAGCAGTAATGCAGAGCAATTGCTGTGATGATGACCCAAGTTCAAAACCTGCTAGACATGCTCCTTCTGTTATGCAGTCCATGTGCAAAAAGCAGATGAGGCAGGGTGCGATTCCTGGGCAAATTCGATGGAACATATACCCCCTTGGAGGTGGCTACATAGCTGAAAGGGACTCACTAGTTTTAATAGCGTGATGTCCCCATGTTAATACGAAAAAGCTTCACCCTTTGCCTAACAATAAAAACAAAACAGATGACAGGCATCACGACAAAAATAAATAAGACTTGCAATCAAAGTAAGAAATCTCCATAATTTTGGCATCTCCATAATTTAGGACTAGGTTCCTGATTCAAAGTAAGAAATCTTAGGTTCAAAAATGGATAAGTATAATGTTAACATTAATAAGATATTGGGTGGTAAAATTAGGTTTTATCCAGGGCTCTGTAGAGGTCGTGATATTGTCCCTGCCACATTATACTTGCAAAATATGAAGGATAAGATAAATAAATGGAGTTTGATCTGATCTAAAGCATAGAATGAAGCCCGGTAATTGCTTAAAAATCCCTTCAAACTTTACCCTTGCTCTCTGCTCTATATTTGGCAGTTGGAAAATGGTTACATTACAAATGTTTTTGAAAGACGAAGAAATAAAATTATTTATGTCCAAGGAACGTTTTCTAGCCGTAAAGTGGGTTCACCCTCTTGGGAGTGAACCAGATTGAAATCACTTCGCATGCACTTGAAATGTAAATGAGTTAAGTACCCTCTCAAAATTAAATGTGGTATATCAAATATCAAAATAAAGAAATAACATATTTTTCCTAGAATTATGTCACAAATTTCCAGGTTGATTTAGCAGTGTTATGAGGGCACACTTCCCCTAGATTTTGGTGACGTCCCGAACATTTTGACTATGGGACTTGGAGGGAACTTCCCCAATTTCTTTTACTTGTTAAAAAAAAATCTGATGCTACTTTAAAAAGGCTGTTATTTATACCAAAAACATTGAATTCCAATCTCGAGGGTAACCTAAAAACATTAAATACTAGTTAAACCCCTAAATTTCATTGAGGAAAGTTTAAATATTTAAATATTGTCATTAATGACCTATTAGTTATTCATTAATTAATGTTTGGTTATCAACCTCCTCAACTATATGTGAATTCTTATTTGGTTGATGAAAGGCACCATCTTATTTTGGTTGATGAAAGGCACACACATGAGATGTTGATGAGCCATATACCTTTTTTCACTCTCTCATACTAACATTGGTATTAGAGCTGGTTGTTAGAGAAAGCCATAGGAAAAGGGTATGAACAGCAAGTTGCATAGTTCGAGGAAGTTTTAGTCAGGTACAAACTACGGAAAAGAGAAGAAGGTGTCCAAAGTTTGGGGAAGCCCTGGCAGGGTACGAACTGTAAAGAAGAAGTATTCAAAGCATTCATTTGCATCATTCAGAGAATGATACAAGTTGAAACGTGACAGGCACAAGAAATTTCATGAAGGAGAATCATGACTTCCATGAGAACGAATCAGGAGAAGTCATGATAGGATAATGTCACAGTAGGAGAAATTTATGTTTTCCAGATGCTTCTGCAGAAATCGTAAAGATTTCCAGGAATTATTTGAGACAGAAATGATCGTGAAGCCGTTAAAGGATGTATAAGGTCGTGCAGACGTGTTGCACAGATCAAAGGAGAAGGATCTTGCTAGGGACATGATTCATGTGCAGTGAGGTAAAAGAAAATGTGCAGATCAGCTGTAGTTCAGGTGTAATGCAAAAAGAATCTCATGATTGTTGTGAAATGTGAAGAGAACCTTGCAACCTGCAATTTTCGTATTTCACAGTCATGAAAATATAAAAACAGCAGTGCATACAACATGCAGACCAGGAGGGTTGTGTTTTACAGGAGGTAAGCAAATCTTGATTTGCAGTCAGTTTTAAGGAAGAAAAAAGATGTTTCTGCAGATATTAGGGCATGAAATTTCATTCCAAATATTCCAGTTTCAACTCACGTTAGCGCACAGAAGAAAGCAGAGAAAACAAAACTGCACATACCATGAGTTTTCACAGGCAGGCTGCAGACTAATATTTGATTTTTTATCACAATTTTCAGAGTATTCACAGAGTTTCAATCTCTGCAGGATTTGCAGTCGAGAACACTTTGTTAAAGGTCAACAATCATGGCGTCATGAACAATAGTCGTACCAGTTGCTGGTTCTTTGATTCCAGCACATCCAGACATTTCATATGTCGGAAGGACCAGTATGTGAAATTTACAGCAAATACAAATTGCTTATAGACTCGGTTACATTAGGTGATAGACGAACATGTGTAGAAGGGATAGGAGATGTCCACATAATATTAGATGATGCTTTAAAATTCATAGTTGGGAATGTTAGATATGTTCCTAAAATGAATAAAAATCTATCATCTATTGGTCAGTTAACTGAAAATCCCAACGACACCTTGAACTTCTCTACAAACAAAATGTATCGCGCCTGATGTAAAATTGGACTGGGTAGATTCCCTAGGCATTTGGCAAGATGGCTTGTATAAGCTTGTTGACCCTGCCACAGTCAACTTACATACATTAGTTGTGGAGGGTAATACCAGCGTTTTAGGGCCAACTCGACCTTCAATGGTTAGCCAAACTTAGAAGAGCTAACATGGTTCTTAGTTTGCCGTCTATCCACGAGAAACAAGATATATGTGCATGATGTTTGTTTGGCAAGCAAAAGCAAAAGCCATTTCCAACTGAAGGTGCTTGACGTGCAAAGGGGTTGTTAAATATTATTCATGCATCACTTTGCAAGCAATCCTAGAAATCACCAACAATCCTCGATTAGAGGTATTTTCTATTGTTGGCGGATAATTCTTCGGAAGATGTGGGTCTACTTATTGAAAAATAAGTCTTGATTATTTTGCAATGTTTGAAAAATTCAAAGCGTTGATGAAAAACCAGACAAACAAATGGATCAAAACAGTGAGATCCGATAATGGGGCTGCCTATACTTCCAAGCAATTCAAAGACTTGCGGTAAGGAATTCAACGACAGTTGACAGCCTTGTACACTACACAACACAATGGAATGGTTAAGAAGTGGAACAAAGCTGTCATGGAGATGGCTCGGTGCATGATGCACAGTAGAGGCATGTCGTACAAATATTGGGGAGAAGCAAAAAACATGGTGGTGTATATACTGAATAATAGTCCTTGCAAAGCTTTGCAAGACATCACAACTGAGGAAGCTTGGTCCGGAAACATACCTCACATAAAAGCTTTTTGTTCTTTCGGTTCTATTGCATACTTTCGTTCCTAATAGAAAAAGGGGTAAACTAGATTCCAAGAGTACCAAATATTTCGTAATTGACTATAGTGACCAATCTAAGGCCTATAGACTTACTAATATTTCAACTAACAAGATATTTGTTAATCGAGATGTTGATGTGATGGAGTCAAAATCTTTTTTCCATTTGTAGCCAACAAGCAATTTTTGAGGTCCCTTAATCTAGTGTTGTGGTTCCTTTGAAAAATGAGGTATCTAGTTCATATAGTACTCCTCATATTCAAGTAGAACAACGCATGGCATCCATGGCTGATATTTCTACTACATTGCTCTATCGGCAATGCCAACCGAAGGTCATCAACTATCCAACTGTGACACAGAGTTCTCAGGTACAACAAAGGCCTAAGCAGTTTGACTCCACTATACAGGATGTGCGGGAGAATCAAATTTCTCGTTTAGATGCACAAGCCCAGAGGTAAAGAAAGAAGGTTGTTGCTTCAACAAAGCCTATTCATTTTTTATGCCAACCTTAGCTCAGCCTAATCTTAGGTAACAGTCCTTAGCTTCAAGCATCATAATATGACCATATGGAGATCACAACAATGTTTGACATTGATTTATGTTGATCCATACCTTCATTATCCAATACATGACAAGTTCTTGTAATTTCCAACTCAGTGCTCAAGAACATATTACCTCTAGTTTGATATCCACAATTCAGTCTAGAAGAGATGAGGCCAAAATCTGCCAATGCCCTTCCTTGAGATCACAACATTCATTTGAGTTAAGTCTTAGTTTTTAAGAACTTTCTTTGCCTTCAACTTGATTGTCACTTGGGCCATTAAGAGATATCACAGCAGATGTTTATATCCTTCACAAGCTACATCAACCAACTTAGAATACTTCATACAATCACAGACATGCACAAGATGTTAGAACATACAGTCTGCAGAAATTTTCTGATATGAATATCTTTTGCTACACCAGGGCAATTGTTCCTCAATTTTGATAGCTTCTAGAAATATCTACAAGGATCATATGTTCCAAATTTCATCCATTTTCATTAAGGCATTTGAAAGTTATGAATGTTTTCCCCGAAAGACATTATATCAAACAGTTTGCATGCATTCTCAAACCAAATAGAAAAATACTTCACAACTCCAAAAATACTCAGAATTGTTATAAAATATTAAAAATCCATCTGGAGAATGACCTCTTTCACCTACATACCAAATTTCAAATCCTTTGGAGTTCAGAATAAAAAGTTATCATGACTAGTTCGAACCCCTATTTTAAAGAAGCAATGAACAAACAACACAGTACAAGTTGTTTGGAGGTAGATCATGATAATTTGAACATTCTTATTAAAACATGAACTCATACAATTAAAAATGCTCTCATATACACTTGAGGAGCCAATTGAAACACAAAATTCATGCATTCATAAGCTTTCTTTTCGCTTCATTCTGTTCTGCAACATTACATTGGGATCTTTTTGTTAGTTTCTAGCTTACAACATGATCTCCCATGTCTCCTCTTGCTACGCATGCACACTCATCCTATTAACTTCTCTGATCTCTCTCTTGACATCCTCATTCAAACTCCCTGCATGGATCTCCAATATCAACCATATCCATATCTATCTTATTCCCTATCCTAAGATGAGTCTTGATTCTCTCTAGTTGTTGAGATAATATCTCAACTTACAAATAACAATAGTCAAGTTTGTTTTTCAAACTAAACATAACCTATGACAAATAAAACATAATCGACACAAAATATCATGACCATTCTTATCTCCTTCCAACGTAGCCTAATCATATAACAACTCATACCCACCTAACTTTCACTTTTACTCTTACTCAAGAGTTATTACAATCAAGAATACAAATATTTAAACTTCAACTTTTAGAGGGAAAACAAATGAAACCCTTAGTACATGTTTGCATGCATTGAATGGCTTATTATCCTTGTTTTATTCTTCACCAAGCATCACGAAGGATGCTCCTGCATCAATTTTAATCTCGCTTTTGACCACAAAGATATTCTGAAGCAAAAGGCAAACCACAATGGAGGACTGTCATGCAAGTAGAATATGATAACTTGATGAAGAACATTACCTAGAAGCTGGTAGAATTACCTATGGATAACCAACCCATTGGATGCAAATGAGTGTACAAGGTAAAATGCAATGTCAATGGTACTTTGGACAAGTACGGCACAGCTTGTTGCGAAAGGATTTTCACAACAGGAGGGAATAGACTATGAGGAGACTTTTGCTCCTACTACATATTTCAGTTGCTTCTCTCCGTAACAACTCAATTTGGTTGTAAGGTATTTCAAATAGATGTAAAGAGTGCCTTCCTGAACAAATATTTGATTTGTTGTTACATGACTTGGCTAAATCCCCATGGGTAAATGAAGTAATTCACAGGGGGAGCAATTGCAAATTTTATAAGATATCGCTGCCTCACATTGAATCTCTACAAGCAGCATGCATCGAGGGAGTTGTTGAAGCCAAGTGAAACAAGGTTTGCTTCATTTTACATCACTTTGAAAAGAGTGGTTGAAGAGAAAGCAGCTCTAAGGTTTGTTATTTGTTTCAATGAGTGGGAAAATTCTATGCTTTCTAAAGGTCCTAAGGGGATGAACATAGAGCAAATTGTTTTAAATAGCAATATCTGGGAAAGTGCAACAAAGGTTCTAAATGTGTGTTAACCAATTGTTGATGTGTTTCACACAGTTCATGGCAACACCTCTTGTCTCGGTATGCTTTATGAGAGCATGGACCGTTGCAAGGAAGCTATTCAAAAAGCACTAAATAATGTGGAAAGAGACTGCATGGAAATATGGGATACAGTTGATTCCAAATGGAAAATGATACACACCTTTACATGCAGAAGTGTGTTATTTGGAGCCTAAGCTATTTCAGATAGATAAAGAGAGTGATTTTGAGTTTATGGCAAGACTTTATAAAGCCATTGAAAAGTTCAAACCAGGTCCGACAACCATAAATCTAATTAGAGATTGGTGTTGGAAATACATGGCAAGAGAAAGGATGTTTGGAATGTCAGCTGCCAAATATGACATGCTTGGGTATAGATGGTGGTGGTCCTATGGAGCACAAACACCTAAATTGCAACGCTTTGCCATTTGAATATTGAGTCAAGGAGCAAAATCATCGGATTGTGAGAGGAACTGGAGCTGCTTTGACCACATCCATTCTAAAAATAGGAACAAGTTGTCTGGAAAGTTGGGAGATCTTGTTTACATTCGCAGCAATTTACAATTGTCTATGAACAACACAACAAAAGACTCCACCTCTTCTTTGCAACATCATATTCCAAATGACACAACAGATGCAAATGAGCATGACTTTTTTTTTGATGAATTGAGTGTTGCATCAAGTAATGATGATATTGCATCAACTCAACCAAGTGCTATTGATGACTTGGAGCTTTTTTGAAGTTTGAGTCTTGACCCTAATTGTACCTTTTTGTCGATTTCATATGTTCCTTATAATTTAACTTTGATAAGCATGGTTTATAAATGTAACAGAGACATCTTTTTATATAGATTTCAAGTTTGTATAGTAATGTTTTAACTATTTATATCTTTTTTTTTAAATGAAAATTATAACAATCGAATTTAATCATGAATTTTTTTTCGAATTTTATCATTGTCGAACTTAATCCGAATTTAATCCTTGCCGAACTCGAACTCGAACACAAACCTTGTGACTTAGTGTGCAATGATGTTGAGTAAAGCCACACAAAGGAATGTGAGAAAAGGGTTAGACCGTGAGTGTCCAAGTAAGGTTGTTGTCCGCACCAACGCCACAGAAGCGTGTGTGTGGGATAGAGGACCATAGATCATACATCGTTAGTTTTATCTTTCTCAAGCAACTTGTTTCAAGACTGTATGTTCATCTTTAGCTCCCTAACATCATGTTCCTTGACTAAGACTGGAAGAGTTGATCCTTGACTGTGACCTCATGTTTATCATGTATACATTCAATATGCAATAACATCTGCACTTTAATGACTTAGTCATATCTGACAGGATTTGATCACAACATTGACATCATGACTTTTTACTCAGAGATAGACAGCTTCTTTAGGTTCAAACACTTCATTGCATTTTGGATGACTTTCTTGTAAAGAGCTCTTGACTAACACTCAGACCAGAAGTATTTTCTTTGACAGCAACATTCGTACAGTGCAAGTGTACAATCTCATAGTCACTAATATTGCAGCTTTGACATGACCCTCTTATGATGACTTAACCTCAGAGATGCATACAAATAAGTGTTCATATCTGATTTCGTAATACATGCCTGCAACACTAGACATTTTCAACAGACTTGTATTCTTTTGTATGACACCAAACTACAGTGTATGACTCAGCAACAACTAAGTCTAGATGGCATGGTGGCAGATCTTGGGATTTGATGGACATCTTTTCTTTCACTGAGATCTCATTTTAATCATACCATGTACAAACCTTTTAAAGAGAAGACCAAAGAAGGCATACCTTAGCAATAGAATGGAGACTTATTGACTGTATTCACATGACACATAGATTTCACTCCAAAGATTTGGCTTGCTGAGATAGGAAACCACAATACCTGACTGATCTGAAACAAGCTAGACTGGACATTACAAACACTACAAGGACAACTTTGTACCTTAGGAATCTTGATAAGAAAGAGAATTGTTTTACATACAAGACAAGAACAAGAATACTCTTGGCACTATGTCATGACAACCACACATTCACATTTGAGCTCAAAACTGTCCTGATTCAGATTTTCACAAAACAGTCAGCTTGTACATTTACTCGATACTTTCTTGGATACACTCCTTGCTTGAAGACAACCTAGTCAACATTTGGGAGACAAAATGCAATACCTAGAACCACTTGAGAATACTCTCTCTCTGACTATTTAAGAAGACAATCAAGGACTTCAATTTGTGCTACCCTTTCAACATGATGCAAGATAAACATTTTGAAACTAACATACCTTGTCAATTTGATAGATGAAGCAATCAGCCTCAACTGGTGCTTCCTTCAACTAGTGTTTACCTTCTAGAAGCTTAGAGAAGGCATATTATCTTATCGTGTCATCTCAAAACAGGAGAAATTCATCAAAACAGCCTGATGACTCAATTCTTTCTTTCCTTGTTCTTGTTCTCTTGCTAGTCTCCTTGGATGAATTCTTTGGTGTGAATTCCACATCACATGAGTTTTCACTTTCTGATTGAATACCTGATAAGCACACATGTTACAGCTCATACACTTGTTCCAATACTGCTTGAGGAAGAAATTCTTTATCCTTTGCACTTGAATTGTCTTCCTTCTTCTTCTCTTTTCCATCACCTGCGGATGTCTTGCTTGTACTTGCTTCTCCTATAACTGTCTTAGATTGTTGAGTCTCTTCAGCATTTGTCCTTGCTATCTTTTATCACTCTTCATTGTCTCCACTTATGTCTTTGCTTTCTTGATTTTGTATATCCATTTTTCTTTCTTCTTCCCAGCATCTTTCTCAACCATGGCTGACTTGGTTTCTCCTAAGAAGTTTGTCTTTCCTTTGGCTATCCTTTTGCCCTGCCTCTGGAATGCATTCAGCTTGTAGCTGTATCTAGGAAATTCATAACAATGTTTGGCAAAATGCCCTTGTCCATGACCGTTGAAGCATACGACCTGGTTCTCATTCCAAAACTGACTTACTGGATCTTATAAACAATACTTGGCTGTGACCTTTTTCTTTACATTTGAAGCACACTATATTCTTTTCATATTCTGTACTACAAGCTCTCCATGGATGTTCTTTGTCAAACTTACTCATGCAGTCCCTAGCTCTATGTCCAAAAATGCTGCATGAAAAGTAAATTCCATGAAACTTACCTGATAGTCTTCTTGCATTTGGTTGTCTAATGATCTTCTTGTGTTCTTTATTTACCTTCTTAGCATCTAAACATCCTTGACAAGATACATGGCTTGATTCAGCCTTCAATTCCCTTTGTCTTGCTTGTTCCAGTTCCTCTTCTGAGGGTCTTTAGATCTACATTTAATTTCTCACACTCTACACTCTTGGCTTGAGTAGCTGTCTGGCATATCTCATGCTTTACTTCACCAGAATGTCTTTGTTTGCTTTGCAAACTATCCAGCTGGTTAGTAACCTGTGCCAAGTCAATCTTCAAGGTCTTTAGTTCCTCTTCCAATTTAAGGCAAGCATTTTCTGTCTCTCAAATCCTTTGACATTTTCTCAACAAATGAAGCCATCTCATTTAGTTCTTGACCATGGTTAACTTCCTTGAGCCTCATTTTTGTCTATAACTCGTTTATAAGAGCTTGAGCAATTTCATACCTCTTTTTCAACACTGACTCTACTGATGTACCCATGCTTGTGTGTTCAAGATCACCTCCAAGTTGTTAGGCTCAATTCAGAAGGACCAGACTCTGATACCAATTGTTGGAAACTTGGACACTGAGAGGGGGGGTGAATCAGTGTCTAATCAAATTTACAAGAAATTTCTTTCCTTAAATTAGTTATGATATAATACACACAAATAGATAACATGAGAATGTACACTGAGACATAGGATTTAATGTGGGAAACCCAAACTGGAAAAAACCCACTGAAACCATGAACTATGCTTAGGACAAAATTGCCCTTTATCATGTTACATGATTTCATGGTTGAGCTTCTACTCAACCTGGAGCTACAACTCCTAAGTTTGACCAAGATGCTACTCAGTCTGGAGGCTTCAAACCCCTGTAATTTAACCAGCTACAACTGATCTTTAGTAAGCTACTACTTACAAGGAGGTTGCAACCCCCTATATGCTAAGCTGCAACTTAGACTTGTTCTAAATTTTGGTCACAATTTGTTTACTGTCTTACACAACTGATAATGACCTCTAGATTTTCACACTTTGCTTCTTCTTCTCTTCTCTTATTATCTTCTAATTAGTCTTCAAGATCTTTTGTCATACACAGTTCAAATCAATTAATATGCAACAATATTTTGATCATGAATTCTTAACACAATTATCTCACTCAGTCTCATGACATCATCATAGTTCACTGTAAAATTCACACATGTATGCAATACTCACCCTTTTGTAATCAATCCCCTACTCTTATTGTATGACACTGTCAATATTGACATTTTTCACTCTACTCTTAAACTGTATTAATAACACCATTCCATCATCAGGCTCTATTCAATGTATCCAAACTATTATTCTCTAACTTATCACTCTCAAGCTTATTCTCACTGCTTCATTCAACAATCTTTTTGCTGTATTCTATCAACATCTCACCAACCTATCCTTGTAAGCACATACATTCTGTATTTTATGTCATTTCATCTTATCAGGTTCATGCCATACCAGGTTCTTCATTTCACTGTCCATATCATAACATTATCAACTCTGCATAAATATCAAATTGCTATTTAAGGTCATCCTTCAACTATCACTACCAGACACTTTCCTCCAATCACCCTTTACTCATATTCAAAACTGTGACTCAGTAGCATTCTGCTTCTAACTCTCAAGACATACCTTTTGTTTTTACATATATACTTCACAACTAACACTAATTTCATCCATTCTCTTTTACTCTCAGTTCACATTCTCGCTGCTCAATTCTTACAGTCTATATCTTTTATATTCAAGGTATTGCTCGTATTTTCACACACTTACTCCCTTTTTAACTCTACATGATCACAAGCTTCACTGTACTTCTATGTAATTTATCATATTTGACCTTATATATAATCGACTGACCTTGTTAGTCCTTTTCCACTTCTCTGTGTTATTTCTTGGTGCACTCATTACTAAATTATCACGTCATACATTACACAACTTATATATTCTATTTCACCCATATATATAGCTATTTGTCTTATATTTTCACTATTACTACAATTTACATGACCTTTCACTTGCACGACTCTTAGTTCCTCAAGTTTATTCAACTTCTTGCTTCTTAACTTACACTTCATACAAAATATTTTGGACTTCATGTATTGATCAAAAAATTCTTCACTTCTCATATCTCAACAATCATTTAGTATAAACTCTTCAACTATGTGAATTCTTTTGAACTTCTCAACAATTTTGGAAGAGACTCCATTAAGTCCCCGAATTGTCTTGTAAATATCTTGAACATGTTAGCTTCCAAAGAAACACATTGTTTTTCAGTCTCCTTCAAGACATTCTTATGAGTCCTTGAGAGAAACAATGTTTCATTTCAAACTTTTGGATGACATTTGATTTTCATTGGTGCAAAACTTTTGATGAATGACAAGTGATAGGATTTTGACCTTAAAACACTTTTTAAGGCAAAAGATTTATGCATCCACTCAAAAACCACTCAAGAATTGTTTTGAACCATTCATCACTATTGTGAATTTTTGCATAAGGTTTCATGATGGTTACAAATGGAGAAAAGAGATTTTGTTTCCTTGATATGTGTTGTTTCATGGGACCCTTGTTGTGATTTAACACAAGAAATTGACATGAAGAACCTCCTGAAGATGCAATGAGACAATTTGAATCTTGAATAATCTCAATGGACAAGCTTCTGTAAAAAAGATATATGCAAAATATTGGACAATCAATTGGCTCAGTTTAAATTTATGAAGGATTTCATCTCTCAAACCCTATTAAATTAAGGTTGATACATATGTGTACGTTATGCCTTTGTTAGATCCTTGATACAAGTTTGAGGGGAGAGAGTTTTGCTAAGAGCACAACCAATATGATCATTGTACCATAATTTTGAATCCATTTGGAAGGTGCAATGTTCAAAGTATGTCTGATCAAACCAAAGACTGCTGAAACACAAACTTTCAATGTTTTATGTTCTAGAAGGTTGTTCAGATTTTACAAAGTCATTCACTATCCTACAAAGCTGCTAAGAAACCAAAGTTCTCTTATTCCCACATATTGTGCACATTGAGGGTTTTGAAATTCAAACCTTGGGAAGCCTTGATTAGAAGAATTTAGTACTCCATATTTTACATTTTTCCACTCAAATTTACTTGATCATTTTCACTGATATCTCTTATCACAACTTTTAGTCTCACTTCATGTAGTGATTGAGCAAACATCTTCAAAATTTAGGAGCAAATCATCTTCCTTGATCAACATAGTTTAATTGACTCAGAATTTGAATAGAAATAAAGATTTTTCTTAGATCATTTAATCATTTTTAGGAGATCACTTATTGTTTATTGTTACTTAATGGAATCAAACTAGTCACAACCTTGGTCAGACAAATTTGTCAAATATGACAATTATTTTAAGACCAGTAATATCCTTTATTTCGTACTAAGGTTAATAGGATAAATTGCTTTCTAGTACTTCCTTTACATACACCATCTTCACATGTATAAATTTGTGAAGAAGAGCCGTACATTATTTTCAGGGAAAAATAGTTACCATTCATATTCTAACTTGAGAGAGGGAGCATTTAGACCCTTAGAGACACCTTTTTGATGAAATCACAAGGAGTAACACACAAGCTTGGAGACTTATTTGTAATTCAAAATTGTACTCATGTAGCTTAACAAGTAAAATATACTTCAATTAAATAAGTACTTACAAACCTTCAGAAACTCTTGAGTGTAGAGATTTGCAGTAGAGAACAACTTCTTGTATACCACAATCTAGCATACATGTTCTTGGCAAAGAGTAGTATTATGGCAGTTTGGGAATAAGGAGCACTAGACACCCCAAAAATTCATCAGAGAAACCTACCATAATCTTCATCCAAACAATCTTGACATTGTGTAAGAGTACACGGGTTTTATCCTATCTCATGGTAGCTTTGCAAAACTAACATGATTGTACTATTCTAACCAGATTCTGAATGAGCACATTCTAGCAAAAGTTGAGTTAGACTAGACTGAGAGTATATGCTTGAAGACATAACAAACATAATTTTGGCATGAGAATGACCTTATTAAGTTCTGAGCAATTCAAACACTTCACAAATCTTACAAGCGACCATAATAACTCATTTCATCTCTAACACTTCAAGAAGCAGACTCTGAGGAGAGAGAAAACCTACTAGTAGAATGCTCATAACTTATCTGTTTCTCAACCAATTTTCCCCAAAAGTTTTGAAAAAGTTCAGCTTGGAGTGATATTCAAAAATTACTTCTATGATTTATTCGAAGGAGGATTTACAATTTTTTTGGATGCTAAGAAGCCATGGTGCTTAGATTGCATTCCTTAACATACCAGTTTTAGGAAAACTTGAATAACTTAAAATCCTCATTTAAAATTTGATGAAATTTTACATGAAGCACCAAAAGACACCCCTCTACACATTCCATGTGTTTTTTAGCCATAGGTTTTCCTGTAATAGCTTAAACCTATACTCATTTTACATCAGACTACACTGCTAGTTCTCAAGGCCAACTTTCGTGAACTTTTGAATTTTACCTCCAGGAGCTAAAACTAACCTTGTTGTTGCTCAAACATGTACCTATAAAACATTCCTAGGATACCTCCCATGCTCACATTGTCTTTATCATGACTTGTATTTAGGCTTTCACACCTCATTAGGCTCTAGAACTAGGCCTAAATGAGCCAATTACAACTATGACTTCCACCAAATTTTGCCCTGAGACTTCACTGGAGGAGCTCTGTTCACATGCTAAAACTCATCATAAATGACCTGTAGAACAAGGTACTACCAATCAACCTTCATGTCCCTTACAAAGCCTTACTTACCATTGACTCCTTTGCCATCAATGTCACTTGCCATCAATGACAACATTCAAGTAGATGGTACTCACTGGGCTTTTTATAAATAATAGTTAGCAGCCTATGTATGTAGTTTTAGTTTTTTAATATATTTGTTTTAGGCTTAACATTAGAAAATTAGAAGTATAATGCAATATTTATTATTTAATTTTAGAATTTTTTATATAATTTTCAAATATAAATTGCGGGAATGTTTTAATTTTATAATATGATTATGATATATATTTTGTTATAATGAATAGGTTTTAATTTTTTTAAATTGCGTTAAAAATTTAAATGTTGATTTGAAGTTTTTCGTTAACAATTAAATTATTATTTAGTTATTTATTTTTATGTTTTGTAAGGCTTTTTAACAATTTAATTAGATTATAAATATTTTAGGGATATTTATTTGGTACAAAAGTTATATAGGTTTTAAATTTTTATTTAAATTTACTAGTAACACTTAATTTTAAATTTTTATTTTATTAAAACAATTGAATTTATTTAATTTGAATCAGCATTCTATATATATATATATATATATTTGGTACAAAAGTTATATAGGTTTTAAATTTTTATTTAAATTTACTAGAAACACTTAATTTTAAATTTTTATTTTATTAAAACAATTGAATTTATTTAATTTGAATCAGCATTCTATATATATATATATATATATATTATCATTAATATTTTTTTATCATCTCATCTTTTCTAAAATGTGTAGGTTCATAATAGAATCCAATGGCACCCCCAAAATCAAAAGTTGAGGGATGCAAACATGTAACACGCAAGAGCAATATTATCATATGTGATTTGTGTGGTCATTCATTTGTCGGGAGTGTCACAAGGGTAACAAACCACCTACTTTGCATCTCAGTTGATGCAGGAGGGGGTGTTAGTGCATGCCCAAATGTAACTCCAAAGATCAAAGCTACGTTAGAGAAAGACAAAGCCTCTTCGTCCACAGGAAAGCAGAAATCGGCACAAAATAAGCAAAAAATTCAAGCAGAAATATCTACATTCATTACAAATTATGTCTTGCACTTCAAACATTCCCACGTCCAGTGATGCAACAAGGGGATGAAAGAATGGAACTTTGAACAACCTTTGGAAACTAATGGAGAAACATGTGGACGATGCATCGGCCGACTTATTTTATTCAAGTGCAATTCCATTTAAAAATCCGCATTTCAAGAATATAATTCAAAAATTGCAGAGTTTGGCGAAGGCTATACAACTCCTACTTTGGAGGCTCTTAGAACAACTCTTTTGAAGAAATCAAAAGAAAAAGCGACCAGAAAACTGGCAGCAATCAAAGCCTTGTGAAGTGTTACAGGTTACACCATATTGAGTGATGGATAGTCAGACATGTGTCAAAAGCCATCGATTAATCTTTTGGTGGCTTGCCCTCTGGGCGTAGTGTTCTTAAAAGTAGTTGATGTCATGAACCATAAGAAAACCTTTGAGTATATTTTTATAATCTTAGAAGAAGCCACTCTTGAAGTGGGTCTAGAAAATGTGGTTCAAGTTGTAACTGATAGTGCTACAAATTGTGTGGACATTGGAAAGTTGATTATGGAGAAGCACCCACATATATTTTGGAGTCATTGTGCATCACGAAGTCTTGATTTTTTGTTTCGTGACTCGGTTAAATTTTCATGGATGCATGAAACAATTCATATAGCGAGAGCAATTGAGAATTTCGTTAGAAATTACCACCTCACATTGAACATTTACAAGCACCATGCATCCAGAGAGTTGTTGAGGCCTTGGTAAACAAGATTTGCCTCATTTTATATCACTTTGAAAAGAGTGGTTGAAGAGAAAGCAGCGCTAACGTCAGTTATTTGTTCAATTGATTGGGAAAATTTTGTTATTTCTAAACTTGCAAAAGGAAAGAACATAGAGGAAACGATGCTGAACAACAGTTTTTGGGAAAGTGCAACAAAGGTTTTAAAAGTGTGTGAATTGATTGTTGAAGTGTTTATTATGATTGATGGCGATAAACCTTGTCTTGGTATGCTTTATGAAAGCATGAACCGTTGCAAGGAAACCATTCAAAAAACAATCACTCAAGTGGAAGTAGACTATATTGAGATATGGGAGAAAATTGACTCAAGGTGGAAAATGATGCACCCCCTTGCATGCAGTGGCTTGCCATTTAGAGCCAAAACTCTTCCATATAGACAAAAAGAGTGACAGTCAAATCATGACTGGGCTTCACAAAGCCATATAGAGGTTTGAACTAGATCCACAAGTTGCAAGTAAAATCAGGGATCAATGTTGGGCATACAAGTTAGAAGATTAGATGTTTGGAATACCAATAACCAAATATGACATGTCACGCCCAGATGTTGAAGGATACAGGTTGAGTGACTTTTGAGCAAATACTTGTCAGCTACAACGCTTTGATGTTAGGGTACTAATTTAGGGAGCAAGTTCATTAGCTTGTGAAAGGAATTGGAGTTGCTTCAAGCACATTCAGTCAAATAAGCAGAACAAGTTGTTGTTTGGGAGATTGGGAGATCTTGTTTATATTCACAACAATTTGCAGTTGTGTATGAAGAAAGCAACAAAAGACTCGTTTCCTTTGTCTTCAAAACTCCAAACCATTTTAGAAGACATAGCAGATGCAAATGATCCTGACTTGCTTTCATAAGATGAATTCAGTGGTTAATCCGATGGTGATGACATTGAACCATTTCAGTGAAGTGCTCTTGATGACTTTGAATTTATATGTTGTAAAAAGTAAGGAGAAATCTAGAAGTTTAAAAATAGTCTTAGAACTTAGATGCTTTAGAATCTAGATTAATGTATTGAAAATAAAATCCCTCTTTAAAATTGTGATTTCAAGTGTAATGTTCTATCTTGATCAGCTTATCATGATGCATATGTTTCATTAGGGACATTTTTATCGAAGTTAAGGCTATTTATATATTTTAACATTATTGTACAATTTTTATTTATTTTGAAAATAAAATAACAAAAAGGCACATTTATATAATCCAAATTTATTGACGATTTCTTTTTCCAAATTTTTTTGTTTAACAAACTTGTTTCGAATTTCATCCTCACCGAACACGAACACGAACCTAGTGACTAAGCATATACATACATACATATATGTATACACATACATGCATGCATGTATGTATGTATGTATGTATGCATGCATGTATGTATCACTAGAGGTTTACATATACATTTGTCACCCACATTCTTCTCGTTTTATTCTTTGAGCTAGATACAAAATAAAGGTGTTACATATGATCATAGATTCACAAATGTTTCGCAGCTTTATTTGCCTACACCCAAAGCAACTATTCCATTTTAGGGGCATACCCACACTGAGGGCATCTTTTGGTGTACTTTAGGTTCTATCTTTCCTGCTTTTGCGATCACATCGAGCTATACATTGCTTATATATGTCTTGTTCTAGCTTACATCTCGTGAGCTTGCTTACATGGATACTTCACATTTTCTTCAGGTGATTGTTTCATTGTGTGTTCTCTTGTGCCCTATGTTGGTTCATATTGCTTGCTTATGCATACTTTGGTGCATATTGTGTCATGTTGTGTCCAGAGAGCATCCTTTTTGCATGTGGTTGCCTTCGTGTGTGCTTTTAGTCATATTGTTTAGTCCAATGTTTTCACTTATCTTCTATTCGGTTACATGATTGTGCTTGACTATACTATGAGATATCATGTGTTTGGTGCCATGATCTATGTCATATGCATTACTTTGTGGTATACCATGTTCGGTGCCTATGTTACCATGGTCCATACCATGCATCTATGGGGGCACACTAAGTTTGTCTACTTCATTTCTATATTTGGGCCTTTTGGGGGCATGTTTGTTATGAGTGGGGGCATATCACTTGTTCCCCCACACTCCCAAACCCGCCCCTCCTCGCCTATTACGTTGGGGCATTTCATTTGTACCTCTTATTCATGACGCCTTCAAGATGAGATCTCTTACATACATATACTTCATTACTATTGAGCTTTGACAATTACATCTTTTCTACAAATACATATTGGATTACATGTTACATATTGCACTTACATGATGTTATCTTTCCCATATTTACACATGTTTACATATGCACTTTCATGATTATTACAGCTCTTTCTTTATTCTATGCTATATATGGTGTGCGTAATGTTTTTTTATGAGTGATATGCAAGAACATCCCTCTCCTTGCTTGATACATTGGGGCATGTCATTTGTCTTTACTATTCATGACACCTTCACGATGACATCTCTTCCATACTTAACATATATATCATTACTATGAAGCTTTGACGATTACATATTTTCCACAGTTATTTATTGGATTACATGTTACATATTGCACCTACATGATGTTATCTTTCCCATATTTATGTATTCTTTACACATGTTTACATATGTGCTTTCACAATGATTACAGCTCTTGCTTCATTATTATCCTAAGACACCGCATTCGGCGGATTTAATCCCCAAAATGTGAAATTCAGTGAATACCTTTAGGAGCCCAAAAGATCGTTTAAATTCGTGAATATAATCGTATGTATGCAGTCACGGTATTCGAGGGTAAAAAATGTGTATGCAATGACTGTGATTAGTGATTCTAATTTCTGAGTCGTGACTGAGTGTGAGTCCTGATTCTGTGACTGTGAGCCCTGATTTTGTGAGATGTGACTGAGAAAGCTCGTGATTTCGTAGCGTCGAGAAGCCATTATTGTAATCTTCGAAGCTCAAGCTCACCTCTCCTTCCAACGACCGCCGCCATTATTCCTTCCCAGCTCAAGCTATCTCTCCGGCGAACGCCGCCAACAACAGCAATAGGTATTTTATTTTCGGTAAACTTTGCGGGTACGACATATTTTAGAAAAGTGGGAGACGGGTACAAGGAGACGGCAATATATATATGAAATAGCTAGAAAAATACTATTGTACATTATTAATTTATTTGGATTCAGAATGCACTGAAATTTAAAAATAACTATACTTTTTTAAGTAAGGAAATCAAATGTCGACAAAAGATGAGTAATTCTATTGATATTAAAGATGAGTAATGTCAACAACAGCAATAGGTATTTTATTTTCGGTAAACTTTGTTTATAACCATAGTTACCAGGAGACAGGTACGGGTACGACATATTTTAGAAAAGTGGGAGACGGGTACAGGGAGACGGCAATATATATATGAAATAGCTAAAAAAATACTATTGTACATTATTAATTTATTTGGATTCAGAATGTACTGAAATTTAAAAATAACTATACTTTTTTAAGTAAGGAAATCAAATGTCGACAAAAGATGAGTAATTCTATTGATATTTGATATCTCACATATTGTGGGAAGAGTACATTGTAACAGAAAAATGCAAACAATCCCTGTGCGTGTGTGCGTGTTCGCGCGTGTGTGTGTTTGTGTGTGTGTGGGGAGACGAGAGGAGACGTTAACAAAGGTTCCCGCATATGGGAGACTTCTCCATATGCGTCTCAGGTACCTGGTACATGTCCCAAGTGGTGAGGGACGCGTCTCCGTGCAACAGTGTTTATAACTTATAATTCATTAAAGTTTAAGTATTAGTGTTTAGGTTAAAATTGTTAAAAGCATTTAATAATAATTAAATTTAGGTAATCATTTAGGTTTAGGTTTATTAAAATTATTAAACGTTTAATAATTTAATTTAGGTTTATGTTAAGCTATTCATATTATTTTTTTATATTACTAAAATTTAGTTTTATTTTAGGTTAATACAATTTATGCATTTATAATTTTTTTTAGGTTTAATAAAATTTACGTTTAATTTTTTGGCATTATAAATAATAGTTTCATTAATGATTATTAGGCTAATAAAATTAATAACAAAAATAGTTTAGGTTAAACTTTAAATTAATAATTTATTATTGTTATTTTAAATTTACTTATACGAAATATGAAATTATAACTGTATTTCTACTAGCCGAATTTAATCATGAATTTTATCTCTATTTTTTTAGCAACGAATTTCTTACAAATTTTATACTTAGCGAATTTGAACATGAATTCGAATGTGGTGACTTAGTTATTATCTATGTTACACATGATGTGCATAATGTTTTTCTTTTTGAGACGAGCAAAATGCAGGAACATCCCTCACCTCAAAAAGGGGAGCACATAGTCAGCTTACTATTAATTTTAGGACCAAGTAATAAAGAGATCAAATTTGGAGATAGTTTAGGTTAAACTTTAAATTAATAATTTATTATCGTTATTTTAAATTTACTTATACGAAATATGAAATTATAACTGTATTTCTATTAGCCAAATTTAATCATGAATTTTATCTCTATTTTTTTAACAACGAATTTCTTACAAATTTTATACTTGGCGAATTCGAACATGAATTCGAATGCGGTGACTTAGTTATTACCTATGATACACATGATGTGCATAATGTTTTTCTTTTTGAGACGAGCAAAATGCCGGAACATCCCTCACCTCAAAAAGGGGGGCACATAGTCAGCTTACTATTAATTTTAGGGCCAAGTAATAAAGAGATCAAATTTGGAGTTATTTTTTTAACTAGAAAGCACCTTCTTTTACCCGTGCTAAGGGTTAGTTTCGGACCCGTGATGAACCAATTATCAGATTGTTTACTTATTTGGCCAAGAAGTGGACACTATGGGACCAATATTTTCTCCATTCAATTAGATCAAAGAGGGAGCCATGGAAACATCTCTAATCAATAGCAACAGTTCTAAATTTTTCTCATTTGGGGCAATCACGTCCCATGATAATCTCCAAAGAATTTAGGAGGGGCAGCACGGTTCGCACACCGACAAGCACATTTATTCCTTTGCTCATTTCAATTTTTTATTTGGTTACTTTGTATTACATTATGGAGGCATTGATCTACTTGCATGCATTCACATTTGTTTGCAGGTATGTACGGAGTTTAGATGGTGGAACATTCGCATTGGAAAATTTACTTCACCTTTTCCTCTCTCTAAGGTACGCTCTAAAAAAAGCAATGACTTTATTGCTCCTTTAATATGCATGCACACACACACACATTAAAGGGGCCATTATGTAGATACCGAAATTTGGTGCAACACATGTGGCAACAACAATCTTAATGCTTTTTTATGATAATTGGACAAGTAGTGTACATTAGGCTCATTTTCACATACTTTCTCCCCTTTCAATCGATTGCACACCCCATCACCACCAATCGCACTTAGACTCTCAAATTCACTACCAATTGCCCTTATTCTCTCAGATTCACTTCCAGTTTGCCTAGGACATCCATAAGATCTTGGCAGTCTTGAGTCATCGCCAGTAACAAAGGGACACTAGTGGCGAAGCTGCTAGTGAGCCACTACTCTAGTGGCGGCCGCTGGTGTTTTTATCATCTAGGAACATTTGAATTTGGGGTCAGCTTGAGCAGAACTCATCCTAGAAATGCCTAGATAAACAAACACCCTAAAAGTCATTTTGGAGGAAAAACACGCATCTATCCCCATCTATCATCTCGGAGATCATTCCATCTACTCAAGAGTTATCGAGAGATCAGTCAAATTCACCCAAGCCTATCCAAAGTCCAGATGTTGTTATGTGTTTTGTGCCAAAATAAGGATTCATTTGTTTGCATTGATTGAGCATATAGGCTGAGAGGAGGTGAAGTCTTCTCTCACATGGGGATTCGTTGATTTGCATAGAACTACATGAGCCTTGATTCTACACTGATATATAGTGCCAGATTTCCAATTGGAGGTAGGGAAGGCAATTCTATTACTTTCTCTTCATGTTTCTTTGAGCAAATTCCTAAGGCTTGAAGTTGGATTGAAGGAGAAGCCGTATACAGACATTCGCACATCATCGCATAGATCCAAAAGAGGCTTTCGCAGATCAAAGACAAAAGAAGGCGCAGGTAAAGTTTTAGGTCAAGAGGACAACAATGGCAAGCAGGGTATGGTAGCGCTGACCACTAGTATCCCAATGCACCAGCAGCAGAGGCCACTAGTATCCTCCCTTCTGCTCGTGCCCCATACACATCTGAGTGCAGTCAACTTTCCAGTGTATGTTTTCAGCTTGTTTTTGAGGTTATTCTGAGCATTTAAAGTCTACTGTAAGTAATAGACTATGCAGTTCAAGATAGGACCTATACTCGCACTTTATAAACTCTCCCACGCTCAATTTTCAGTCGATTCTTCACCATTTAGAAGTCTGATTTTACAGTATATACTAAATTTAGTTAAATTCTTATTAGTCCATTGTTTTGTGTAATTTAGGTCAATGTGCTCATTTTACATAAAACAGTCCCCTATTATCGTAGTTTGTTCCTTGCATTCAATAAGCTTGTTCTTTTCAGGAACATAGAGGCCATCTTTTACTGGTAGGAATGTTAATATGGTTATAGCCATGGAAAAAACTTGAATCTCGTACTTTGGTGATATCTTTTGAGCATTGTTGTTTAGCATGCAAAGCTGGTTCAAGGAACTTGTGTTGATGCTTCAGCAAGACTTTAGATAGTCCGCCACTAAACATAGAGAAGCAGTCCTAGTGTATTGACTTAAACGAGAAAGTATTTAATGAATTATGCTTTCCATAAAGTTGAAGCATTGAGATCGGAATATGGTGTGAATTATATTGCCTTCATGTTGGAGCAGCAGTCACTTATCTAGCCGTTAAGTAAGACCAAACATAACAAACAAACAGAATTTCATTGTTTCAAGGAATAGGAGGCCACGCAAGACATCTTATAAGAGTACCATAGGAACTCTTGAATGTGCTTTGGATTGTTAGAATCTTGCAACATTGGACAAAATGCATATATCACATTTGAGATAACTGAAATATAGTATTAAATGTTGACAATAGACATATTTAGTCTCCATTCATGTTTTGACATCTTCCTTTGCCATCTAGGGAATAAGGTTGGATAACGTATCAAAATGTATTTCAAGAGACTTACTCTACTGAGAGACTTTGTTTTTGTCCTACCGAGGTTGTTGTTATTATCCATACTCTATACCGGTGACCTCCAATAGGATAATTCCCATGCTGATGGCTTATGAACAAGCCTTGCAACTGTAACTTTATGAGCAGAAAGATGAGATTTTGTTAACAGGTACTAAGAGGGGTGTATGCAAGGTTAGATGCGTGAAGTCTAACTCGCCTCAGTACATGAGAGCAGTATACAACGGATAGATAGCATGAAAATTGCTGAGTGATATTACATACATACCTTACTCGCTTGACTAATGTGGGGTTTATGATACTTGATGTGCAATATTAATGTTTGAAATAATACTGGTTCCTGATTTTGTGACACTTGTATGAAATTGCTTACAAATAGTTGTTTGTTTTGCCAACACACGTTCACCAGGTATCATCTCGCTTTCTCTCGGCTGCCTTCGTTGGGGGGGGGTAAGAACTCAACATTGGTTCGGATTCTACAACACAATCATCTCCTTGGTTGCTAGGAGCTGCATCTTTCTAGAGCAAACCTCCTTGTCCTGCTTTCTCGAAGATCTTTATGTTTCTCCTTGATGAAGCACTATAATGGAGTTATCATTTTTTGTAATAAAGACTTTGACACTTGAGTTGTTCATGTGACTAAATTTGAATGTATCTAAAAGCTTATGAAAGCAAATGTATATTGGCATAGTGTAACTAGTATTGTATTATGACGAGTTATGCTTCTTACCATTGACTGGGGTGTCTATCAAGGTTCTTTGTGAATGGCCCACTCTATCCAACACTTCAATTTTGAAGAGTTTTTTTAGGGGCAAGAACTGCCATAGGAAGTTCACTGGTTATCAAGCGCATGTTACTCACTCTCTTCATCATCTCACCAAACAAATTGTTCTTAGATGGTGCCCAAATGCCACAGATTTAGCCATTTGAAAAAAACCCTTTACTCTGCTGTAGTGCTCTCTCTCCCCGACTTACAGCAGTCATTTGAGATTGAAACAGATGCTTCCTAGTATACCACTGGTACAATACTTACGCAGGGAGGTCATTCAATAACCTGAGGCCTTGCTAAACTCGATTATAGAAACTAAAAGGAATTTTATGCCCTAGTCCAAGCACTCAAGCAATGGTGTCATTGTCTTCTATGTAAGGAGGTCATTCTGCAAACCAATCGCCAGCATTCTGCATACCCATTGCCAGCTCTTTCCTTTCAAGAAGTTCCAAGATTCACCAACATCAACATTTGTAGTAGGCATATTTCATTCAACAATTTCATTTGGTGATCAAATAAAAGTGTGTCACCAACAAAAGGATTGATCTTCTTAGGCGTCCTCCTCGAGTGCTTAGCATCTTGGATATTCAGTGCTTAGCATATGATAAGAGGAAAAGTCTCTCCTCTTCAAAATCCTAGTTTCGTTCAAGTATCGGTGCTTTGTAAGAAACCACAATGGTCAATCAAACACCATTCCTTGATTACACCAGTAGACTTAGATAGAAAAGAGTACAATGCACATCATAAAATTGCAGCAGCTGAAAAACTGTTGAAAGTGTGTAGTAGGCCTCTACAAAGCTGAAAAGAGTTGCAAATGTCACAAAAGGTGATTTTTTCTTGGGAGTTTTTTTCCAGCAGTAAAACCTTGGAAGTTTACCAATGCTGGAAAACTGAGTTGCATCCTAACTTTACAACAGTGGCATCCCTTCCATGTTACCATAGCAAGGGAAAAAAATTGAAAACAAAATTCTGCTGGTTGGCAAGTTTTTGTATGAGACTTGCGAATACCCAATGAGTTTTTCGAGTAAAAACTCGGCGAGTACTTGCCAAAAACTCACATATTGAGTTCCTGGTGAGTAGCTAGCTGTTGTCTCCTGAAAACCGCTTTTCATTTTCCAAGTTAAATTTGAAATTTCGAGCTCTCGCCCTCCTAAATTATTTAAGCCAAGTTAAAAGTCCGAAGAAATAGCAAAATTTGTGCCCTAGTGCTGTTTAAATCTCTGTTTTGCTCGTTTTGAGAAATTCTCCATCTCTCGGTCTGTGCACGTAATATCCTCTTTACAATCTCCTTTGTGATCGAAATTGTTCGCTTGTTCTATGGCCTGGGTCATCAAATCATTGTTTTACCTCCATGCATCCGGCTCGCGAAGGAAATTCAAAAATTGGACTCAAAATGACGAAGTTCTCTTCCTCTGTGTATTTTTCCCAAAGTCGGGAACGATGAGCGTTTCCTTCCCCGTCAAATTTTGCCTCAGCATCCCCATGTGATACGTGGGTCTCTCTGATTGGATGCGGTTCAGTCATATTTCAAAATCCAGCGGAAGCAGCCACGCATCCAAATGACACAACTCCAGGGGCAGGGTCCAAGGGGCAGTCTTCAATTAAGCGCAGGCTTTCCACGTGTCCCAGGCATAGATGGAAAACTCACCGAGTTTTAAAAAACTCGCCGAGTTTTAAAAAACTCGCCAAAAAACTTGCAAAACGGTTTACTCGCCGAAAAACTCGCCAAAATCGGGAAAAAAAAACTCGCCAAGTTAACTCGGCCAGTTCGCGTTAAATACTCGCCCACGCGGTTTGGAAACGCAGGACACAGTTTTCACACGCAAAAACAACTTTTTTTACGCGGTTTTGGCTCTTTAAAAAGCCCTCTACTCCTCATTGTCACCCACACAACCATTTGAGCTTGCATTGCTTGTGTTGAACGGATTTTGGAGTGAATTCAAGGAGAGAATTTGGAGATTTACATTTGGAGGTAGGTTTTTTTTTTTTAATTCTTTCAAGTTTTTCCAAATTTGGTGTATATTATCTTATGATTTTATAGATTCATATTGTAATTTTAAATACATGTAATGTAAAAGCAAATGCTTTTAATTTTTTAATAGTCATTTGCAGCTAGAGGTATGTATTTTTTTTTTAATGCAAAATTTGTTCTAAACTATTTACATTTTATATATGTGTATTGTAATCAATTTGTTGTGTAATTCTAAATACATGTAACGTAAAATCGAATGATTGTAATTTTAAATTAGTCATTTGCAGCCAAAGGTATGTATTTTTTTTTTAAAGCAAATTCATTGTAAACTAGTTAAATTTTATGTATGTGTATTGTAATCAATTCATTTTGTAATTCTAAATGCATGTAATGTAAAATTGAATGCTTGTAATGTATTTATTAAATTTACGGTGAAATATGGTTATTCAGGCATGTTTTGTTTTTAAATTTAAATTAAGCTTATGTATTTCTTAATTTTTTGTAAATGTGCATTGTGTTGCAAGATTAGAGCTTAACAATGACATCAGGATTCGGCATCAAGTTCGGCATCTGGGTCAACATCACTAGTAAGAACTGTTCCTCACGAATGCCCGTACCCTCGCTTAGAAGTATGGTGTATGTGGAGCTAGTGAGGGAGAAATTATTTGCAATTTTTGTGGCAGAACAATGTCTGGAGGCATCGATCGTCTGAAGTATCACCTTTGCATCTATTGTTTTCCGAGACGTTGTGGTTTGCCCCAACATGTTATTGAAGAGGCAAAGAGAGAGATGAAAGCAGAGCTGATAGAGCTAGAGGAGAAGAAACTAGAGAGGGAAAAAGATGTATGCAACCATAACACAAGCTGTTAGACCTGGGGATGAAATGGACAGAGGATTCAGAGGATGATAGCGGCAACAATTGTGGGCTCTACTCGTGGTCCACACATATGAACCAGAAGAGGCACATCTTCATCGAGCCTCGAGCAAAGGCATACATAGTTTTTTTGTGCCAAGGAACATACCTAGAGCACAACCTTCATTTGCAAGGTATAGTCTTGAAACAAGGATATGCACGAGGAAATGGATAAAGCATGTGTGCAAATTTCTAGTACTACAACAACCTTCCATTCAATGTTGCAAAGAGCCCATAATAGGAGTACTTGGTGACAACATTGATAGTTGCAAGGAAAGGTTACAAGGCACCCTCTCCAAAAGATTTGAGTGGAAAATTGCTCCAGGGTGCAGTTGTAGATGCCACTACAATTCTAGAAGATCAAAAGAAACAATGGCACAAATACGGATGCACCATTCTTTTAGATGGGTGGACGGATGGAAGGAACCACACCCTTGTTAATTTTTTATCGGCTTCAAATGGTGAAACGGTGTTTTTGAAGTCTACTGATGCCTCTAACATGGTAAAAAATGTAGAGAATTTGAGTGTTATGATGGAGACGGTTGTATTAGAGGTTCGTGCATACAAAATGTTGTGCAAGTTGTCATAGACAATGCAACAACATATGTGGCGGTTGGGAGACTACTGCAGGAGAGACATCCATCACTCTTTTGGACTCCTTGTGCAGCTCATTGCCTTGACCTTCTTTTGGAGGACATAGGAAAAATTGATTGGGTGAGGCCGGTTGTAGAAGATGCAAGAAACTATAACAAAGTACATATATAATCACCCTTGGGTTCTGAGTTTGATGAGAGAACACACAAAGGGGAAAGAGCTTGTTCGAGCCAGTGTCACAAGGTTTGCAACTAACTTCTTGGCGTTGCAAAGTATTTCTAGTTTGTCGACATCATTGAAACAAATGTTTGTGAGTCAAGCATGGCTAGACTCACAATATTCAAAGAAAGCTTATGGAGAGAGGGTTATAAAGATAGTTTTTGATGATATCTTTGTAAAGAGAGTTATAGAGATCATCAAGGTAGTTTCAAACTTCAATTTATATTTCAAGTTGATTCCTTTAGTTTAATTTGTTAAATTATAAATATTAAATATATTGTTCTACTTTTCACTTTTTTATTTCATTTATAATATGTATTGTAAGTTTGTAATCGTACATTTTAATTTGTGTGTAGGTGTCAAAGTCGTTGGTGAGGGTTTTGCGTTTGGTTGATGGGGAGCAAAACCCTATGGGGTACATTTATGAGGCCATGGATAGGGCCAAAGAGTCTATCCAAAACTATTATAGGGGGGATATCACCAGATATGGTCCCTTTTGGGAGATTATTGATCGAAGGTGGAACAATCAACTCCACCAACCTATTCATGCAACGGGGTATTACATCAACCCCAAGTTTTCTTCTCCGACAGTTTCATAGATGTGAACGGAGAGGTTATGGAGGGCCTTTCAACATGTATTGAGAGGATGATAGTAGACGTTGAGACGAGGGACCTCATTATTTTAGAGCTTGCAAAATTACAAACATGCTAGAGGGAGGCTCTTTTCTTCACCGTTAGCTATCCGAGGGAGAACCACACAGACACCAGGTAATAAAAATTAGAATGTTTACTAAGTTACTTATTAGTTACAGATTTGATTTTATTAATTACTTATAAACTTTTGATTATCTTGTTTGTAGGTTCTTGGTGGGAGGATTGGGGAGGAAATACCCCGCATCTTCAAAAGCTAGCCCTCATAATTCTATCTCAACCTTGTAGTGCTTTTGGATGTGAACGCAACTGGAGTTTGTTTGAGGCCATTCACACGAAGAAGCGCAACAAGTTGACTAAAAAAACGGCTCAACGAATTGGTTTTTGTGCAATACAATCTCCGGCTTCGCACAAAAAAAAGTGGAGGCCACATCAGAGGAGCTTATTGATTTTGGATGAGATAGATCCATACAACGAATTGATTGGGCGAGAAGAGGAAATCCCTGCGCTCACAGAGGACGAGATTGCTTCTTTTGAGAGGGAAGCTATGGAGGGAGAAGCATTAACAAGAGAGGAGATATTGGATTGGATGACATCTTTGGAGGTGATCTCCAACATGCAGTAGAGGAGCCACCAGCACCACCATCTACTACCAGGTTGGAGCCAGAGTCGCAGCCTTCTAGGAGGAGCGGGGAGACGCAGCCGAGTGTGGGGACTAGTAGAGGCACTAGACCCTCTCCCCAATATTTCTCTAGATTGCAGGGAAGAGGAAAATGTAACTTATTGTAAATTGTAACTTGCATAGATATGAAATTTATGATGATAGTTTTACAATGACAATCATCATAAATTCATAGCACTTATCAACCGGTTGTTGTATTATTATGATGATGCAATTTTGTATTGTATTTGTATTCAAATCTAATAGAAAACACTTCTCCAAAATTTTATGGACTCATTTGATACATTTTGTAGTTACATGTGTTGCTTAAAATTTATGTTTTTTAAAGAAATTTGTGTATTTTTTAAGTTGCCGAGTATTCCTGAGTATTGGCTGAGTCTTGCCGAGTTTTTGGCGAGCCAATTTTTTTTCTGGGGTTCTGTCGAGTATTTGCCGAGTTTGGCGAGTATGCGAACTATGGTCCCAGGTACAAACATTCCAATGTTCAACAATCGGCTAAATATGGAAGGCTCAACAGACAGCTCCACGCGCAACGGCGCAATAACGATATATGGGGCAGAAATGGCCTAGCAGTATCCGTTGAGGACCAGAAGGCCAGATGGTCGGACTCATTGAAAAGTGCAAAGCCCCGCCGTTGAAATAGACAAAGCGGACGTAGCTAGCCATCGAAAGGGATTATGAGATTTTGAGCCTCTTCATAAAAAGGCGAAAAGTTAAAAAGTAACCCGCAGCCCCGATCAGGCTATCAGGGAAGAAGTCAAATGTTGAGCCCGCAGGAAAAATTGGTTAAAAATGCAATACACGCTGTTGATCATCTTGTATTCATATCGGGACGTAGCGGGCTATCGAGGCACTTGTTGGAAATTTGACCAGGATGTCTCAAAAAGCGATGCAAAAGTTCTAAGAATTGCTATTTGGCTCCGCCAAGGACTAGTTTGCCCGACGTTGAAAAGTCATAACGGTAGGAGATGTTATCGGCTTGAAGGTCAGATATTGACCATTAATTTTAGCCTTTATGTCCAGAATATCGTTCAAATGTTGAGATCATGGATGTGTCCCCCCCCGTTTGCATATTAATTTACGTTTCACGCTTCTTTCAATTTGTATTTTTAATAGCCAGGGGTGCCGCCAAAAATTTGGTCCAAATTGTCAAATCTGGCTAAAAAATCTCAAAACGCAAAATGCTGTCCCACCGTATCCGCTGAAATCTCTACTTAACACGTGGTTGAAACGATTTGAAAGTTAAAAAGCAAGCAAACCAAAAGGATAACTATATCTTAAAGCATGAAGCAAACTTAAAAGAAATTATATCGCGAAATTGTAAGCTCATTTATGGTTCTTAATTTCAGGGATGAGCAATTTTTTTTTTGGAGGGGAGGCATTCTTGATAATGCGTAAATTATAGGGGACCTAATGCTGGTCACTGTGCATGGCAAAAGGATACAATGGCTCCTAAGACGAAATTCCAGAAGAGAAAACACTTGCCAGCCACCTAATATCATCTATAATGTGTAGGAGTGATGTTAGTACCTGGATACACATCCCAGAAAACTAAATAAGCTGGCAGATTTTGAGTTCAACGTACATTCTATCCATCTATTCTCAGAAGTTTCTGGTTGCAAATTCTACTTTAGCTTCAAGAATGGAAAAGAAGGATGTTTCGGCTCTCTGATTGAACAATTGATTGGTACCTTGCCGACAAATGAATCTTCATTTGCTCAAGGTGTCAAAGACCATATCTCCTGTGGTATCCTCTGCAATAGTGATCTTACTAACTAATGATGCTCAAGTAGATTGAAATCATACCCAAACTTATAAAAGCCCTTGGAAAATGAGTGATCTACGGCACCTGTCATCCCATCCAGCAAGCCATGATATGCCCTGGCTGGTCTTTGATTCCCCCTTTTTAGTCTGCCTCTGAGTCAAAGATCATGTACTGGGTCTACATTTGTCCCCTAGTGTACCTTGGGCCTCTAGAAGGATCTGGTAAGGCTTGATTTACCACCAGGCTTTGTCCTTTCGAAAAACTCAAAAAGTACAGATTTGAACGTTACATGCAAGGTACCACAGTCGTAAAGTCCTTGTGTTCCCGCAGGGAGTCTGCATATGAAATCCATGAAGAAGTACTGGGTTGACTGTGTCCCTAAGGCTCGTGTTTGAGCCTTGAAACAGTCTAAACTTATCTATCATTGAAGAAAACTTATATTTTGTACCCTCAAATGCTCGTGTTTCTGTATCTTGTGACAAAGTTTGACGAGTACGATTTGAGTCGTCAGTCTGCCTACACCTGTGGAGCCTTGCATGATAGAAAGACACTATAGTACCTCTTGGTTGGATTCAGCTTAGCTAAATACTTCAAAAATCCTGACTGACCACCACCTCAACTCACAAATCTGTCCACGTTGGGGTGAATTTTTTTAATTACTGGCGCAAGCAACTAGGATATGGAAGTACTCGTAGTTCTTCGTCAATAGCGTAAAGGAGTTTTACTGTTTAGGAAATAAATTTCAAGGCTTCGTCGCAAGATGGGGGACACGTGTGTAGGCCTCCATTTTATTTCCATTTGTCTGTACTCTGTTTTGTCTCCCTGCCATACACTTGTCACTGTTCCTTGGCACCACTCTGACATATTTATGCCTTCATGGCAGAGACATCATCCCATTCCAAACAAAATCGGATTGCTGGATTCACCTGCCACGTGAATATCTTCCTATCTATGCTCGATTCTCTACAGCCTGATCAGAAATGTTTCCCATTAAAGTGCATCGATTGCGATGATCACGTGGCAGTTTGAAAAGTCAGATGAGGCAGTTGGAGTGAGAGACTTATCGAAGAAGGTAGTGACTTGGAAATTTTGCCTCTTGAAATTTCTACATGAACTCACATCCTCAAGCTAACTTTGCATATCCAGAGAGGTACAACCTTCAAAATTCATCTTTGAGCTAATGAAAATACCAAACTGTGTAGCGGGCTGTTGCGAAGGAAAAGTGAAAAATTTTCCCATTGAGGCAAAAGGGAGTTAAAGGCATAAAGGGACCCGGGGGTTCCGCTTTGACCCACTTTAGAAACTTGAAGCGGAAGGGCGGAGCCGCGGAGGAAAAATGAATTTTTTTCCTTTTTTCCAGAAAGATACAAAATGTGCAAAATTGAGCCGCAACTCCGTATCCAGTCATAGTGCGCCACGTGTCAGGCCCAATCTCATCGACGGAGCGGTGGAGGAAATCTTTTACCCTTATTACAACTTTTTCTGCTGAGAAGTATTCTCCAAAATGGTTTCACTCTTATTTTCCGAGTGTTTGGAAAGAAACAATGTGAATGTTTTGAAAATTTGCAAATAATTACTATAAAAATAAAAACGATTAAACCTGTGCATTCAATAAACAATTCATGTGTATTAGGGTTGCCATTTGTAGATCCAGAAGAGAGCTAGTGTGTAGAGGCATTAGAAGCATGCAATATGGTCCTCGAATAGTTGTCTTGCAAATGCGCAATGTCATTAAAACGCCTAAAACGGTTCGGATTAATCAATTTGGGGGTTCAATCTATGAATCTAAGGCATTTTTCAGAATAAATTTATACTCTGGTTCGTGAACAACGTTGAATGGACCAGATCCAAAGTGTAGCTGTAGCAGACTACAGTATATGGGAAGGGAAAAGTTGAAATGATGTAGCAAATGAAAGGGGATCTACATGCGTGGGAAATGAAAAAACATGCTTCCACTTTGAAGAATGATGAAAGTATTGTAATGATTCACCTTTTGAAAGAACAACTGGTAACTTTTTGCGAGTTTGTAAATCATTTTCCAAAAAATATTGCAAAGTCAAAGGTGCTATCGAATATTCCACTTTTGAAAGTGAAGATAGTGGAGCCTGCAACAGTTGAGTGTTAATGAGTGAAAGTTACCTATTGGCTTAGGAAACATGTTGTTAGGCAAATGGTTGTTGGTACAGTTCAGATTCACCAGAAAATTCCTCAGAGAAGCTCATCTTATGAGTCAACTTTCTACCGATAGTTCAGATTTGAGCTACCTATGCTCAGTTGGCCTGTTCAGCCACTTATTGAGTTGGTGTACGAGGGTATAAAGCCATCAACCTTATAACTTATGTAAAGATCTAACGAGTCCATTCCAAATTTTACTATCCCCTGTTAGGGGAAATATCGAGAATGAAGACCTGTTAAGCTTAGTCAATACGGTGATTGATATTATCACTGGCATTCAATTTTGTGTTTATTTCACTTTCAGAATGTCTTAAGAAATCTAACAAGTAGTTTTCTCCTGTTCCTATCACAATCTTGTATCAAAATCTCTTTGAATCACACAGATCTCAATCCTTGTGATAGTTTAGTGGCATCTGCAATTTCATTTTTCAGAAGAGCTTTCAGCTGGGCAGATGGCATTAGAGGATGGAATATCACTGGGGAAGCAACTAAGAAATTGACAGAGATTAAATTTGGATAATCGCCTCTAAAAAGTACCTAGGGCATTGACTGATCACAGATATATGATGTTTTAGTGGAAAGTACTTCATGAGGACTGCAAACTTTCAGTGGCTAGAATCTCATAGATTGTGTGAATGAATGTGAACGTCTATTGGCCTAACAATTGATGCAGACCTAGTCTGACAGATCTTGAGAGACAAAGTTTTAACTACTTTTGAAGTTTTCTAAAATTCAATTCAGCAGAAATCAGCAGAGAAAGGGAGAACAAGAGCGAAGCCTGTGGGAAGAACATGTGCTATCTTGTTGATCTGCCAAGAAACAATATGAATATTTTGTAAAATAACCAAGGGAAGGCAAAACTAGGTTTTCAGCATGAGTGACATTCATATTGATTATAAAACTCCACAGATCTGAAGAGCAAAATCCATTTGCTAAAGTATGCAAAACAGATCAGGATTCCAAATGTCTTTGGGTATAATTTTCTCTTAGCTTCTATTCTTGTCTATATCTACATGTGTTCTTAGTAAGTAATCAAATCGAATGATAGTTAGATTTGGTGTGTCAATTATTATGTGTCCGACTTGTTTACTGGGATTATAGGATTTTGTGCAAAAGAAAGGCATCTATGTCTCCTTCAACAATCATAGGTTACAAAAAAGGTTCTCTTACCTTGGTTGAAAGGCACAACCTAAAATAGTTAGGATAAGATCACATCCTCTTAAGGTGCTATCCATCTCTCCACAAACCCGAGTAACAAAGGGTCAGTTAGATTTCATCCCCGGCTACAAAACGATACACATTTATAATCTATCTACCTCTAAGCTCCCTGTCGAATCTGTGGTGTTGCTCGGCCTGAAAAGGAGAACGAATTTGTATACCAACACTAACTATAAATGCATGTAAATGAAATTTCTAATTAATGTGTGTGGGCATCTAATATTCTACTCAAAACATTAGTTTTCTCTTACCTCCATTTCCACTCCCCTCCCCTTTCCAAGACAAAGTTTCTTAACTAGTGAGACATTGTTAGCTTTGCCACAGGGTCAATGGAGTGCCCCTATTGGATCTTTAGTCGAAAGGCCACCATTGAAATCCACCTTTTTACATGCACCTACAGAAGTTGCACCGTTCAAGTAGTGGGACTTAGATTCCCATAGCGTTGGCTTGAAACCCACCAATTAGTCCACAAGACAGATTTTCTCGCCAACAGTTTTTGGCACACACCACGGGGCAAATTTTGTAGCATCTACACCTGAAAATGACCTCAGTGTCATAAAATACAAAAAAAGATTCTAGAAGAAAAGTTTCTAGAGATTGAATAATCACACAAACTTCATGGATGTAAATCATGGCTATTCTGGGAAATCCTCCTGTTGAGAGACCTGATTTACTCTTTCACATCCAAGAAGACATTGCTTTTAATCTGAGAGAAGCTATTTGGCTACGTTGCATGGATACGCCAAAACTCCCCCCAAATCCCCTTGGAAACATATAGGATACGGATACGCTATGGATGCGATATGGAAACATTCCTGATACATACGAGGTACGTCAGGATACGTACGGGGTACGTCAGGCTACATCACAGATACGTACAAACGTATCCGTGGCGTATCCTGACATACTCCGTACGTATCAGGAACGTATCCAGTAGTATATACGTTTTTTTTTAAGTTCTATTCATTTTTTTTTAATTTTTGACTTTTCTACTCACTAAAACCAAACCCTAAACACTAAATGAATACAATAATACACCCTCTCCCCCACAAAAAGTTATAAAAAGCACCCACCCCTCTCATTTGAAATCACACAAACAATTTCATTGTCTTTTTGCAAGTGAATGAGCAAAGAGCCAAAGAAGAGTTGTGAAGAGCTTAGTGGAGACAATGATTGGAAGGAGGTTTTGCAAAGAGCTTAGAGGAGGCAAAGATTTGAAGGAGGGGCAGTGATTGCTTCTATTGTTTAGAGTCCACCATTGCAAGGAGGAGAAGGAGAAGAAGCCATTGTTGAGACTTGAGAGGAAGAGATTGTTTTAAAATTTTAAATTTAGTGTTCATTCAAGAATCAAAACTAAAAGAGTAGACTCTAGAGGAAGAGGTAGCATTTGTAATTTTGTTTAGAGGCAACCAGGATCTACGATTCTACACTACAGGTATACCGTATTTTAATTTTGATTTTATTTTTAATTCATCCTTTCGTTTTTTTTTTTTTACGGTTATTTATTTATTTATTATGTTGCATTTTTTAAAGTTTATAATTTAAACACATCCTAAATCTATGTATGCTCTCACCTCATGCCTTTATGGCGATCTTGGTGATCAAAAACAGATTATGATGGCATAGTTTAGGGTTATTTAATTTATTAATTGGTAAAAAATCATTTTTTAATTTTAAATACATTGTTCAATGTTAATGTATTTGTTTTTTATTTTTTTAGCTTCCTAAATCTGTGTATGCTCTCACCTCGCGCCTTTATGGCGGTCTTGGTGATCAAAAATAGATTAGGATGACATAACTAATTAGTAATTTATTTATGTTAAGGCAAATTGTGTTTTAATTTTTTAAACATCCTAAACCTGTATATGCTCCCACCTTGTGTCTTTATGGCGATCTTGGTGATCAAAAACAGATTAGGATGACATAACTAATTTATTTATGTTATAAGGCAAAATGTTTTTAATTTTTTAAACATCCTAACTCTGTGTATGCTCTCACCTCGAGCCGTTATGGTGATCTTGGTGATCAAAAACAGATTAGGATGGCATCAAGTTCTACTTCGGGTGGAGTGCAAGGCCAAGCTAAAAACACATCAGTTCCTATGAAACATGATCCTAATTCCCCTCTTTGGAGACATGTGACAGTGGTAGATAACATTGTTGGTGGTGGGTGTCGGGTTTGGACATGTCATGGTTGCCGAGCTCAGTACAAATCCTCATATAGCCGAGTGAAAATCCATTTGACTGGTGTTGGAGGTGTGGGGATAAAGAGGTGCCCAAAAATATCAAATGAAAAAATGGCAGAGTACCTAAGAGAGCAAGAGGAGGCTGACAAACAAGCTGAAAGAAATAGAACTAGAACAATTCCTTCGCAAAGAAGGCCTTCATCACTACCACACACACCTAGACCTACTTCTCATCCTTTCATTCAAACTCAAAGTCAACCATTTGATGAAGAGAGTCCAGAGAGCTCACGAAAAAGGCCAAAAGGAGCATTGGAGAAAGCATTTAATATTGAAAAGAGGGAGGTTGTTGCTTGATGCATTTATGCATGTGGGTTACCCTTTAATGTATTGAGATCTCCATATTGGCATCAAATGGTGAAGGGTATCAATGAAGCTCCACAAGGGTACAAATCCCCAAGTTACGAAAAAGTTCGAACCACACTCTTAGGAAAGGAAATGGAACACATTCACAAGACTTTGCATGCAATCAGAGACTCATGGAAGGAAACAGGGGTTTCCATCATTTCAGATGGATGGAAAGATGCTAGAAATAGACCCCTCATAAAGGTTGTTGCAGTATGCCCTAAAGGGGCAATGTTCCTTAAAGCCATTGACTGTGAAGGGGAAGTCAAGGATGCACAATTTATTGCTGACATTTTAATAGAGGCAATTGAGTCGGTGGGCCCCCATAATGTTGTCCAAGTCATCACGGACAATGCTAAAAATTGTAAAGCAACAAGAATGATCATAGAGTGTAGATATGAGCACATTTTTTGGACCCCTTGTGTTATCCACTCCCTTATCTTGATGCTCCAAAAGATTGGAAAAATCCCATGGATTGAGCAAATTTATCCTGAGGCAAATGACATTCAAATGTTTTATCACAAACCATCATATGTCACAAGCCATTTTCAGGAAATTCTCAAGGTTAGAGTTGTTAAAGGTTGCAGAAACTAGATTTGCCTCTCACACGCTTGTTTTGAGACGGCTTGTGAAGGTGAGAGAGGCTTTAAGCAGTATGATGATCAGCAGTATTTGGTCAGTGTGTTGGCTGTCAAATACAGAGAAAGCTACAAGGGTAAAATCATGGGTCCTTGATGAGGATTGGTGGGCCAAGGTTGAGTACTTGTTGAGTTTTACAGAACCCATTCTCTCCATGATCCGATATGTAGATACTGATGAAGCATGCTTGAGAGAGATATATGATGGCATAGATTCCATGCTTAAGCGTATTAGAGATATAATACAAAAAAAAGGGCAAGATCCAGAAGAGACCTTCTAAGGTCAAGACTGTGGTCATGAAGAGGTGGAATAAAATGACCACCTCATTACATCTCCTTGCTTATGCACTAACCCCAAAGTACTATAGCTCTAATGTACTTGGGCTACCAAACAGGCAAGCACCATTTTCTGACTCCGAAGTTGGAAATGGAACCAGGGCAGCATTCAGAAGAATTTTTCCTGATCCATCTGTAGCCAATGTGGTCAGAAGTGAAATGGGCATGTTTACTGGTTCAGAAGGTAACATGGGATCGATTGAGGCTCTTTTCAACAAGAGCAGCTTGACTCCAACCACATGGTGGCGTGTACATGGCCATGATGCCAAGTACTTACGTCCTATTGCTATAAAAGTTCTTTCACAAGTATAACATTTATAAATTTTAAAATTTAGAATCATTTCGAATATTTTAAATTTTATTAAGTTAGAACTTAGGATACTAACTTGTCTTTGAATTTCAATTTTCTAAATTTGTTGTAATAGGTGGCTAGTAATTCTTCCGCAAAGCGGAATTGGAGTACTTATAGCTTTATCCACTCAACTAAAAGAAACAAGTTGGCATCTAAAAAAGCTAAGGATTTGGTATTTGTGCACTCCAATTTGTGCCTCTTGTCACACAAGTCTGAGGAGTATGCTAGAGGGCCTCACAAACTTTGGGATCTTATTCCAAAGACCACAAACTTGGATGCCTCCGTAGCCACGTTTGCCCAACTTTCATTATTTGATGGCGAAGATGACGCTCAAGGGAGTTCGCAAGGAGTGGAGAGTGGAGCTGGCGCAAGTGGCACACAAGAACTTGATTTTGAGGAAAATCTAGATGATATATTCTAGATTTGTTTGTATTCCTATATCATATGTATGGCAGCCACATGAACAATGAAATGTTAAATCTTAAGCATATTGTATGTTTTGAAAATTTGAACATGGATCCTAGTATATTTTTCAAATTTCAAGTTTTGTTCGTATTCATCATTTCACGTTAACATGATATTCGTATATCATATGTATGGCAGCCACATGATCAATAAAAATGTAAAGTCTTATGTTGAGCACAAGTTAATACTGTGAGGGGGGGGTGAATCAGTATTATGATATTTTTTCAAATTTCAATACTTAAACTTAGATCTATAATCACGAGCAATGTGAATATATCAAATCAATCAAAGAACACAAAACTTAATGCAAGTAGACACAGATATACGTGGAAACCCTTTCGGGAGAAAACCACAAAGAAACTTCTTTCTTTATATATATTTCTCAAAAATTTGTAGGCACCAACCTACTAGAGACCAATCCCCAAATTATAGTTTTGTAGGCACCAACCTACAGGAGCACCCACCCCTTTTGCTAAGCACCAACTCAGCAAGAGACACCGATCTCTTCGAATATGAAGGCACCAACCTTCCTTACAAAATTTGCTTTCCACTTTTGAACTTGTTGCTTCCTCAACGAATAATGGAAAATTCTTCTTCTTACTTTCAGATTTGTTGTTCTAAAATTCTGCCCTTATGCTTCCTCTTCTTCTTCTTTTTCCTTAAGATATTCAACTTGAATCTCCATGCTTAATAAGTCTCTTATGAATCTTCTTATATAGCCTTTCGTACCTTTTTGAAAAGACACGTCGTTCCATCCGACACAACCTTTCCATTAACACAACTTAATTAAGTGCATTAGTCGGCTAAAACCAAAGAATAATTAATGCAGCCCATAATTATTAAATGCACATTAATCAATGCAATTAACCACTTGATAGGAGCGCTGACCCTCCTTAGACAAATCACTGTTATCATTAAATCGCTGCCAGCCATCATTAAATCTTCTTTTTCACCATAAAACATTGCATATGAACACCTTACAATGCGGATATCTCTCTCTTATGTATAGTTGTGTATATCTCGCTTATACCATGATAATCCTCATGCAAAAACGCTTATTTTCATGTATTTAAACTTTCGTTTTCTACCCTTCTATACTGCTGATTATTTCTATTACTTTCTACCATTTCCGTCAATAATTCCGTTACTTTCTAACAGATTTCCGTTTACCAACTCAGCACCTCTTTTGACATCAATGACAATATTTCCAACATCTTAAGTATATTGAATGTTTTGAACATTGATTCAAATTTTGTATTATTATTTCAGTTTTTTATGGACTAGAAAATGAGTAGATGTACATAAAAAATTAAAATATATATATATATATATAATTTTTTTTATTTTTTTAAAAATATATATGTACGGACGTATCCAAGACATATCGTATCCAAGGGTTTTTTAAAATTAACGTATCCGCGTATCGTATCCATATCCAAACCGATACTCGTATCCGTATCCTGGCAACGTAGCTATTTGGCACAATAGACAAAGTGTCAATCAATTCTTCATTGCCATAAGAATTTTGGACCTAGAAGAGGAACGTGCTGTCGAATTGGAAAGGCAGAGACAACTTCCAGCACCCCAGAGAAGAGCATAAACTTTCAAGTTGGCTGATAGAAGATACACCCGACAACAAAGACAAAGAGGACAAACTGACACCATTTTTGAAGAACTTCAAAGAAGACAAGAGCTGCTCGGAATTCAAAGGCCTCCCCTTCGTCAAGCAACCGATCACGTTGGGAACCTGAGTGTTGTTAATCTTTTGGACGGTGAATTTCCATACATCAATGAGAACCTTGATGATTTCACTGACGTAGAAACCGAAGAAGTTAGAGAAAGAGAAGCAAGAGCGGAAGAGGAAATAAGGGCTCAACTTGAAGAAATCGAAAGACTTCAAACCAAGGCAGACGAGAGAGCAACAGCAGAAGCCGCAGCTTTAGCAAGGTGAGAAGCTAGAAACATAAATAGAATGGGGGATCGTGAGCGTGATCGTGATCGTGAGGCCCGTAGGCCTAATGTACCATGGGGAGGAAACATCGGTCCACTAGCTCTTGCTCAACCACTCCACGAGCTACCGAAGGGCTCAAGAAAAAATTTCCCAAAGTTCAGAGGGGATGGTTCTCAACTCCCTGAAGAACATGTAGCAGCATTTATCACTGTTTGCGGTGTGTTGGGTGTTGAGGATGAAGATGAGTCAGTCTGACTCTTTGTGGAGTCACTTCAAGAAAAAGTTGTTGAATGGTTCTACATGTTGCCCCCAAGATCTGTCACATGCTGGGAAGATATAAGGAGTGCATTTGAAAATAGGTTCAAGAGCACAGAAGACTGTCAGGATCTGCTGGTCCAATTGGTTCAGATGAAGGAGACCTCTGAATCAATGAGAGATTTTGTAGCAAGGTATGATAGGTTGACAAGAAGGATCCCAAAAGATGTGGTACCCTCCGAAAACAACTTGAAAAGGTTCTTCATCAGTGCTTTGCCATCAAAAGTTGGTTTCTTCCTCAGAAGAGCCCAACCAAGAACATTGAGAGAAGCTCAAGACTTTGCAATTGAGACTGATGATGATCTAATTCTTTCTGGCAAAGTGAAAGGACCAAATGGTAAACAAAAGGTCAGAGTTCAAATTCAGTCACTACTGATCCAATGTTCCAAAAAATGGCAAATGACCTAGTTGCAATGAAGAAGCAGCTGTCACAAATCACAATGAGGAATGTTCCAAGGAGACCAAATCCCCCTGATAGACCAAGAATTGCTCCACCTCCTTGTAGGCTTGCTCTTGAAGCACCACCAGTCAATGCCATATGTGACACTAGGGAATCGGAAGAAGGAACAGACATTGAGGAAACTGAAGAAAAAAGCATGGATAACTATGAAAACTATCTTGAAATTGAAGAGGTTGGCATGCCCAATGGCCTGATTGAATATGTTGATGATGGGGAGGAGGGTGATGAAGAAGCTCCAAGTTTTTCATGTGTTGTTTTCACTCGTGCACAATCCAAGAATGGTGTTTCAGCCTCAGCAGTTGCAACTGAGAGTAGGAAGAACAAAGAAGATAGCTCTTCAAAGCCTCCACCAAACAAGATCATCAGCAGGGGATCACCATTACCACCTTCCATGGAATCAGCTAGGGAGAAATCAGATTCACCAGTTGTCAAGGATCACACTGTTGTGCCAAGTAAGTTATCTGATTCTTCTCCCAACTCAAAAGTTGTTAAGAACAATTCTCTTCTAAATGGTGGTTCTACAAGAACATCTAAATTTCAATCAAAAGCTACATCCTCGTCTCCTTCCAAGCCGATTGCTACATTTGAAAAGGAGAACCCAACACCAAAAGTAATGATGCATATGTCATTTAAGTCCTCATTTACCATGACTTCATTTGACTTTGTAGAGCATGCTAGCAAAACCAAAGTCCAACTCTCTGAAATTGAATACCTACAAACACATCCTGCCCAATTTGACAGATTCATCAAGGCAGTCCAGGGTGGTAACTCTACATCCCCAATCTCTAATTCTAAAGGCTTACTTCCCACACCATCCACACCATCTTCTCAAAACATGCTAGCCCTCAGTGCCTCCACCACCAACAAAGTTGAGCCTTTTTACCTGTCACTTCTCATCCAAGGTTTTCAGCTAAATAATTGCATTATAGATTCTGGAGCCTCAGATAATGTGATGCCAGCAAAAGTTGCAAATGCTCTTGGCCTCACTTTGACCCGGGTAAATGGCACATGCTACTCAATGGAATCCAAACCAATGCCATTGGTAGGAAGGATCAAAGATGTACAGGTAGCACTAGCTGATTTTCCAGACAAGAAGGTGCTCCTAACCATGCTGGTAGCAAACATCCCAACATCCTTTGGTATGCTATTGAGTAGGAGTTTCTGTGAAGACCTGGGTGGGGAAATAATGGATTGGTTATCTGCAACTATCCCAATAAAAGGCGAGATGAAGAAGTTGCTACCAATAAGAAAAATAAAGTTCACAGTACGAAAGTCTGATGATCCGAAAGCAAACATTCTATTTCAAGATTGTGGGCTAGGAAACTACTTTCTCACATCAGAAAAAGAGGAGAACTTGCCGCTTCTCATGGAGGAAGAGGAAGATCAAATTTGGACAATGGAATTTAATGGTAGTCATTCCAGAGTAGGTTCAGGAGCTGGTTTAGTATTGTACTCTCCTTCCAATGAGGTGTATCCTTTTGCCTACAAGCTGCAATTTGATAATACAAACAATATTGCAGAGTATGAAGCATTGCTCTTAGGCATGAATGCAGCAAAGGACATGGAAATCAAGAAGCTGAGATGCAAAGGTGATGCAGAGATTGTGGTGAAGCAGGTCCGCCAACAATATTAGGTGAAAAATCCAAGGCTTGGGCATTACATAAATAGAGTGTGGGATTGCATTGAATCCTTTAATGCATTCTCCATTGAAGCTATCCCTAAGGAGCAAAATGAAAAGGTTGATTCTCTAGCAGTGTCAGCTTCCTTAGTGACACCTCATCCTTCTTTTGGCAAGGATAAAGTGACCATTGAGATGGTGTTCAGACCTAGCGTACCAGACAATGCAGATCACTAACAGGTCTTCAATGATGACGATCAAATCCTAGCCTTCTTAGAACAAAGGGATAACTTCAATAATCTTTTCTTTAAAGGAAGTGCAAACCCACACAGTGAATCAGTCCCTAAAGAAGAGAAGGAAGGAATTGAGGGAATTGATGAAGAGGGAGTAATCAAACTGAAAGAAAAAAAAATCCCCAAAGGCCTAGTTTCTTTGGAAGACCTCTTTGACAAGCATGACAGTTTCATCCAAGAGAAAGAAAAACAGTCTTCTCGGTGTCCATTTGATTTTGATCAAGAAAACATTGGCACTTCAGAGAATCCAAGGATGGTTAACATTGGTAAATGTTGCTCACCAGAAGAGAAGAGGAAGTTTGTTGCTCTGCTAAAAAAGCACTCGGATGTCCTGGCCTATTCCTATAATGAACTCGAATCTTTTCAGCCAAAGGAAATGCATCACTCCATTCCTTTGAGGCAAGGAGCTAAGCCCTTCAGGCAAAAACAAAGGCCCTACAATCCAAAGATTGCCGATGTTATCAAAGAAGAGGTGACAAAGATGCTCAATACTAGAATCATCTTCCCCATCCACCATTCAACATGGGTGGCTAACATTATGCCAGTAAGGAAGAAGAATGGGGAAATAAGTATTTGTGTAGACTTCCGAAATCTGAATCAGGCATCTCTCAAGGACAACTACCCTCTTCCAATCATGGATCATATTTTGCAAGCAGTCACGGGATCTGAAATGCTCTCTTTGCTTGATGGATTCTCAGGGTACAACCAAATCAAGATGGTAGAAGAGGATTGCAACAAAATAGCCTTCACAACACCTTGGGGCACTTTTGCCTACAGCAGAATGTCTTTTGGCTTGATCAATGTTGGAGCCACTTTCCAGAGAGCAATGGAATTGGCCTTCAAAGATTTGAAACATTGCATTGTCATTTACCTTGATGACCTCACAGTTTTTTCAAAGAGGGGAGATCATATCTGTCATTTGGAGCAAGTCCTTGCAAGGTGTAGGAAACATGGCATTTCTCTAAATCCAAAGAAGTGCATTTTTGGAGTCACAGAAGGTAAATTGTTGGGACACATTGTGAACAAACATGGAGCACACATTGATCCTGAGAGGGTCAGAGCTATCCAAGCACTAGCCTTACCAACCAACAAGAAGGGAGTTCATTCATTCTTTGGAAAGGTAAACTTCCTTCGTCGTTTTGTGCCTGAGTTTTTAGAACTGACTAAGCATATAACTTCCATGATGAAGCCTCAAGCAAGTTTCAAGTGGAATAAGGAAGGAAAAGCAACATTTGAGGAAATCAAGAAAGCCATTGCCAAAGCTCCAACTCTTGTATCTCCAGATTTCAACAAGGAGTTCATCATGTATTGCTATGCATCAGAACATACACTCTCTGTTGTCCTTGTTCAGAAAAATGATGAAGGTTTGGAAGCACCCATTGCTTTCATGAGCTGTCCTTTGAAAAATCATGAGTTAAAGTACAGCCAATTGGAGAAACATGCCTACGCAGTGGTCAAAGCTGTTAAAAGTTTCAGATTCTACATTCTCAATTCCCATACAGTGGTGATGGTCCCTGGAAGTGCAATCAAGTCCATTTTGACTCAACAAGATCCTGGGGCTAAGAGAGGAAGTTGGATTGCAAAGACCCAAGAGTATGACTTGGAGATTAGACCCTCTAATCTGGTAAGAGGAAATGGTTTGTGCCAGCTAATTGTTGAAGATGAAGCTCTCATGGCTCAACAAGGAGAAAAAGATGGTGTTTGCTCAACCTGTTCAAGAGACAGTCCACAGGCGCTCTTTGTCACCACTACTGATGAGTGGTATGCTGACATTGCTTACTACCTCACTTATGGAGAATGCCCTCCTCATCTTGATTACAAACAAAGAAGGACACTCAAGCTAAAGGTAGCCAAGTTTGTGATCTGGAATCATGCACTTTACAAGAGAGGCCTAGATGGTTGTTTCCTCAGGTGTGTAGATAAGGAGCAACAAGAAAAGTTGCTCAAAGCATATCATGATCAAGCTTGTGGTGGACATTTCTCAGCAATGGTCACCGCACATAAGATCCTCAAAGGGAGATATTATTGGCCCTCCATCTTTGCAGACACTCAGGATTGGGTTTCCAAATGCAAAGCATGCCAACAATTTGTTGGAAAGCCACAACTAGTTGCATTGCCACTCAGGCCTATGGTGATTGAAGAACCATTTCAGCAATGGGGGCTAGATTTCATTGGTGTTCTGAATCCTCATTCTAGTGCAGGGCATACTTATGTACTCACTGCAACTGATTACTTCACTAAATGGGTGGAAGCCATCCCAACCAAGCAAGCCAACTTTGAAACAGTCTGCAACTTCATCAAGGAGAATATCATTGTTCGTTTTGGAATACCACAAAAAATTGTTGTAGACAATGCCACTTATTTCTCTTCCAAGGAGCTCATAGAGTTTTGTTATGGCTTTGGAATCTACCTATCTCACTCTTCTGACTACTACCCACAGGGAAATGGGCAAGCTGAGTCAAGCAACAAGAACATTGTGACCATTGTTCGCAAGCTGGTAGATGAGAATCAAAGGAATTGGCACAAGAAGTTATATGATGCATTGTGGGCCAATAGGATCACTCCTAAGAAGGCAATAGGTATGTCACCTTTCCAAATGTTGTATGGAGTTAAGGCAGAGATTCCCCTCACAATTGAGATGCCAGCTCTCAAGTTGCTGCAAGAAATAGAAGATGGTCAATACAAAGACTCCATTGACAAGAGGATCCTCTTCCTGGAGAAGCTGGAAGAAAGCAGATGCCAAGTGGTGGATAGAATTAAAGAACACCAATTGAAAGTGAAGAAGATCTTTGACAAGAGGGAAAAGGCAAGAGAATTCAAGGTTGGAGACTTTGTCCTGCTATGGGACAAGAGAAGAGAACCAAAGGGCTGCCATGGAAAGTTTGATTCATTATGGCTCAGCCCATTCCAAATTCATGGAGCTTGTGGTGAGAATGTTTTTCTCCTCTCATACTTGGATGGAACGCCATTGGAATTGCCTCGAAGCGGGCAATACTTGAAACTGTATCATCAGTGAAAGCGGGTTGTCCCCCACCTTGTACCATAGGTGATTTCGTAGGTGTGTTTTTCCCTTTTCTGTTGTGTGGTTTTGGTTTAGTTTTGTTTGGTTTTTGTTGTGTGTGGTTTGGTTTGTGTGTTTCCTCCTTCCATTCTTTCTCAGAATTGTACATGACTCTACAAGGCCCAATGGATAAGGCACTGGTCAACGTTATACGGTTTAAAAATTGAGATTCTGGATCCTCATACCATGTCTTCGTCATGCTCAGTCCATGTCATGTCCCCAAGCTAGAGCCAGATGTTGTCTCCCGAAAACCGTTTTTCATTTTCCAAGTTAAATTTGAAATTTCGAGCTCTCGCCCTCGTAAAGTATTTAAGCCAAGTTGAAAGTTCGAAGAAATAGCAAAATCCGTGCCCTAGTGCTGTTTAAATCTTTGTTTTGCTCGTTTTGAGAAATTCTCCATCTCCCGGTCTATGCGCGTAATATCCTCTTTACAATCACCTTTTGATCGAAATTGTTCGCTTGTTCTATGGCCTAGGTCGTCAAATCATTGTTTTACCTCCATGCCTCCGGCTCACGAAGGAAATTCAAAAATTGGACTCAAAATGATGAAGTTCTCTTCCTCTGTGCATTTTTCCCACAATCGGGAACGATGGGCGTTTCCTTCCCTGTCAAATTTTGCCTCAGCATCCCCACGTGATACGTGGATCTCTCTGATTGGATGCGGGTTCAGTAACATATTTCAAAATCCAGCGGAAGCAACCACGCATCCAAAAAGGTCCAAAAGGTTTTTCAAGTAAGCGCAGGCCCCGATCAGGCTGTCCTCAGGTAAAAGTCAAAGTAAAATCCGCTAAAAAGTCAAAGGTGGAAAAGTCAAAGCAGACGAGCTCCAATTGGGCGCAATTTTGAAGGTGGGGCAGAAATTTAACCAAATTCCCAAATTAGTAAAAGCTCTAGAATGCTCACGTGGTCCTCGAGTCAAAGGTCAAAGGCCCGCCATTGAAAAGTCAAAGCGGATGAGTTTTTGAGAGAGCCTCTTTTGGTAAAAAGGTTAAAAAGTTAAAAAGTGACCCGCAGCCCCGATCAGGCTATCAGGGAAAAAGTCAAAGTCTGAAGCCCGCAATTGAAAAAGTCAAAGGTGAGAGCAGTCAAAGGAATTTGAGTTTTTGAGCCACTTTTCCCAAAAACCAAATTTCCAAAAGTTGAAATAAAAGTTCTAGAATGCCCATTTCCAAGGTCTCAGAGGGTGCCACGTGTCAAGAGTCAAAGCGGAGAGTGCGGGTCGATGGAGGAATTTGAGTTTTTGAGCCTTTTTCCAAAAAAGGTTAAAATGTTGAGAAAAGGGTCGCGACCCCATTTCCAATGAAAACGTGCCACATGTGCCTAAGTTAAAAAGTTGAAGCAAGGGGTGCGGGCCAATTTGTTCCAAATTGCCAAATCTCTAAAAAATCACAAAACGCAAAGGGCTTTCCCCCGTACCCGCTCCAATCTCTTCCTACCACGTGGACGGCCCGATTTCAAAGTTATAAGAGAAAATCAAACGGTCTGTATTCAAACTGGCAAATCAAATGTAACGTTCGCATTGCAAGATCTGGTTTTTAACCGCCATGAGCGTTTTCTTCGCAATGGAGGAATTTGAAGAGGTGTAAATGATTTGTAAAGTTGTAACCATTTTGGCAAAGAGATATAATGGCTCCTCAGAGCCATTCCAAGGGGCTGGCGATTGATTTCAAAAAGACCAGAGTGCTCTGTACCTGGAAAAGACAGAAAACGCCATACTTCTTCTATTCTCCCTTCTCCTTAGATTTTCCTCTATTCTCAAAGCTCTGTACAAATTCTGCTTTAGCTTCAATAATAAAAGAAGGAATTTTCACCTCTTTGATTGAGGGATTGATTGGTACCTTGCGACCAATGAATTTCATTCGGTCTTGTAGCTTCTCCTGTGGATTTGTTTTTCTTCTAACTATAAATGCATGTAAATGAAATTTCTAATTAATGTGTGTGGGCATCTGATATTCTACTCACAACATTAGTTTTCTCCTACCTCCATTTCCACTCCCCTTCCCCTTTCCAAGACAAAGTTTCTTCTCTAGTGAGACATTGCTAGCTTTGCCACAGGGTCAGTGGAGTGCCCCTTGTTGGATCTCTGGTCGAAAGGCCACCATTGAAATCCACCTTTTATGCATGCACCTACGGAAGCTGCACCGTTCAAGTAGAGGGACTTAGATTCCCATAGCGTTGGCTTGAAACCCACCAATTTGTCCACAAGACAAATTTTCTCACCAACACTAGCCAAGCAAAAAACCTGTTAGTACTTGTACTTAGCTTGGCATCCCCATCAACTTGCCAACTTCTGCTCGAGGAGGCCCATTTGTCCTCCTATGGTGGGCATTTCACCATTAGACCTTGCAGCATCTTCAGCAATACTTTTATTTCCCTTCTTTGCGGAAGCAAGTTGATAATTACATTATTTAGTGCTCTCCTCGAAGTTTAAATTGTATCAGCCAGTATTACTACTTTCTTGAACACGGAATATATTTGTATGGACTTCCATTAGTGGTTTTGCCAACACTCAACACCAACATAACTGAATGTTTGTAATGGTGCATCAGTTATACAAAAAATGGTAAGCTTCATAATAAGACATTATCCCTCAATTTGATATTCATGTGACCAGTTACAAGATTATCCCAACACATATAAGCATTGGTGAGATCCATTGTTCTATTAGTCACATAAATGTATACAACATATCGTGTATGTTATAGATAGCACTCCAATGTAGTAAGTAGATATGTTGGTTGACTACGTACACTAAAGATAGGCATTTCATTTAGTCTATTCAATTGAGGGCCTCAACCAATGGAGAGATGAGGTTACTCTATTCTATACATAACATTTTCCGATAAAGAACTCTTCTAAATGAGTAGGATCCAAGTGTTCAATGGAATCTCTGTGATGCACTGCAAGCCTGATTTCCAAATTGATATCTATCTAATGGCTAACACATATCAGAGATTAAATACATCAGCTATGGGGTGTCAAGAAATGGCACGAATGCTATGAACACCCGCTAAATAAACAAAAGTGCATACTCAATTTTTTGACATGCTAAAAAGGGCATGTTCAGTGGAAGTAACTTTTGCTCTACAGGCAACTCTAAATTGCAAAGTAGAAATTTTCCCACGGAATGTAGGGTAGACCCTAAATATGGAAAAAAAAAAAAAACAGTCAATTGAAAAATAATGATAAATTACATATTGGAAAAATTTTAATGACAAACTGTAGATAAAATTAAAATTAAAAAAATCTTAACTTCTTTCAAAAACCCACAAACTCTGCAAATGCAAAATTTAATGTCTTACAATTCAGGTTCGAAAAATAAGTAAGAAATTGTTTTTAATTAATTTATATTATACTTTTGGAAAGCCCACTAAAAGCACCGCTTATAGTTGTTTTTGTAAGGTGGTATGAAATAATGCAAAATAGTGGTAAATGTCGCTAAAAAGGACCGTATTTGATAACCTTGCTAATAGTAACGCTTAGAGCAATTTTGTTATTTTTCATAGGCCATGTAGACTGAAACCGAGGACCATCACTAGCGTGCCGGGCGCTCTATGACTGAGCTACCGTCCCCTTTGCGGTCCTAGTGTGGATTGTTCTTCCAGCAATTGCTCGGCCATTATTAGAAACTCAATGGTCACCCACAGTAGTTATGCCGATCATTTTCCGTTACAAACGTTATTTCGAAGAATTAACCGGGCTTTACTAAAACCTTGTAAAATGTGAAGTTCTAGACCAGGTTTTCCCGACCCACATAATGAAACAGAGAGAAAAATAATTTTAACACAAATAAAGACCCTCGTCAGCAAAGACCCTGCAGCTAGGGCAAAACAAAATAGTGCTGTATGAAATTCAACAAGTGCATTTCATCTGGTAAATAGAGAGTTTAAATTACTTGGACTGTTTCCTGAAGGAGGACAAGCGAGAGCGCACAGCTTCAGTTATGTTCGCCTCGATGTTATCAGCGGCCATGCCTCCTGCTCTGCTTCGCTTCCCTTCTTCTTAGTTTTCCTTTCCTCTGCGGCTTCTTTCTACACACTTCAATACATTGGGGAAGAATGGACTCCTCTCTGAATCTCCTCCTCGTTTAAACTTTCTGCCGGGGTTTTCGACCCGATGGGCTTACCATGGTTGAGGGGTTTGGTTTTCCCACCTTCCTTAAATGGGATTGCGTTTAGCGAGAAGCTTCATACGGTAATGGAGGGAAACCCCAAAAGTATGTTGTTTAGGCTTTTTGTGAGTTACATTTGTTTGGCTTTGTTAACTAGCCTCAAGGTTCCATGATGTGGTAATCAGTGTACTTACTGGTTATTGGTTCCTAGTCAATTTTTGTTCATTTGTTATCTTTAAAATTTAAAGTGAGTAGCTTAAGAGTATTTGGAAAGCATGGGAATGTGTCAAACCCTAGCTTTTATGGAAGGGGGATGGCTTCTGTAATGGGCTTTCTCTCAATCAGCAATTTCTGGTGGTTGTCGATTTTTCAATCTCAAAATAAATGCTTAGCAAAAGGTCCCGAGAATCTCCGCGCTCAAATTCTTCAAGCGCAGAAATTCGCATCATCGAGGACTTCTTCTGCAAGAACGCTCAATCCTGGTTCTCTTGGCCGAATTTTAAAGCTCTGTTTCAGCTTTCCAACCAAGATCAGGATTACTTTCACTACTGTGATCAATCTGGTTCCTGATCACATGTTGCATAAGATTGATGTGCATTCCTCTCGCCCATGGTGGACATAATGGAAGTGGTATGTTGATACTCCTTTCTGTAACTACAAAGTCAACAAAGGCTATCGTTGGCTCTCGCCCCATTTGCCCATGGTGGACAAACTTAATACTCGTTGGGGAATTCGCGCCACTCTGTCTACCTGGGGTAGACGATTTGAGACTGTTTGGACTATATGTGTGGAGCCCAAAATTGCTCATTTTCTTTGGTGTATTCTACACCAAGGCCTTCCTATCGGGGCTCGTCTTGTTCAAATTGGGATCCCGACTCCCAAATGCCCCTTCTGTGGACAACTGGAAACACTTTTGCATGTCTTCTAGTTTTGTACCAAAGCTCAATATTGCTTGGAACTGGATCCATTCATTTTTTCCCTTCACAACCCCATTGTTTCACTTGACAACATATCCTCTTGGGAGATAATCCCAAATTTCTGTCAATGTTCACCCAGATTTGGCATGTTTTTAGAGGGGAGATTCTATTTTGGATATGGAAAGAAAGAAATACTTTTTCTTTGCTAATTATGCAATTGATCAATTTTTATCGATTTATAATAAATCTATGGTGATCTCCAATGTGCTTCTGCAAATTCAAGTTCAAGCAAACAAAGTGGCACTGGGGGTGGATCACCTCCAGACCCTAGTGCGCCAATGGGGGAAGCCCCGTGCAACATTGCTCGAGTGCCTCTGTCTCCCACCAGGCACTTTTAGCCTTCAGCGTATGGTGGCGGGCATAGCTAATCTTAGAGTTGTGCTTTCAGTCGCACCCACCGCTCTTCGAGGCTGTTACATCGGCATAGTCACTCACCAGTTCGCCGCTGTGGCCAGGGCTCTCTACCGCATTCGTCATCTAGCCAGTAGGGCTGGGGCTCGCCACCTCGCCAACATGGGTGGGGCTCTCCTTTTGTCATTGCTTCGCAACAGGATGTTTGGCACCCACCACCACCTCCGCCACCATCTAACAAATTCCCTCACCTCAACCTCAACATTCCTATGCACGGGGGAAGCGGACCTAGAGGAAGAAATTGCTGCTAGCTGGGAGTTTCCAGATGCTAGCAAGGACCTGCCTGATTCGAGGTGGCCGGATGATCAGGATCCGCCTACCTCAGGGATGTTTTCTACTACAATTTGATAGTGTCTTTTAAGTGTTTTTAGGTGATGCCTTTTTTTGTTGTACTCTCCTAGGCTCGACCTAGTTTGACTCTTGTTGTTTTAGGCTCGACCTAGCTTGTTCGTGGTTTTGGGGCGTGCTCTCATATCGCCCACTTTTTTGTTGAAAGTTATCTTGTATATTATTGCATTAATATAATATAAGATCCCTTTTCATCAAAAAAAATTCAAGTGAGTTTTCAAGTGTCTTCTTGTAATATGGAGTAGCATTTGCATCGGAAAGGTGTAATAGATACATTGAATGCATCACACGAGGATAGATGGAGGTCAGGTCTGATGTATTCAAACCTCGTCTAAAGCAATGGAGGAGATTCAGAATTCCCTTCTACATGCGAGGGGAAATTTGTACATCTTCATAACCTATGATTCAAATTTTAAGGAAATTTCTTCGAAATATCTTAAAACATATTGATAAACCTATCTTTCATGAACACAAAATAAATGAATTGATTCTAAGATAACCTTGAGGTATTTAGAGCTTGACATGCATGATGTTGGTAAAGCTCTTTAAGGTTTCTTGAAATTGAAAAAAAGTGTGTAAAGACTCGAAGAACATAAAATATTTGATCGAACATGCAAAAAGGTCAACAGTAAGACAAATACATAAGCCACGCTTTTTTGGTAGAGTATTATTCAATGAGATGGTTATTGAATCATTGAAAAGCGAGATGTGGTGGCAATGTGGAAAGTCTATAAAGGAAGACATGAGTTGATAGCAAAGACGCGAACCAAACTAGAAGCGACAATGATAAGAAAACAATATATGGTGAAGATGGTTGGTCCAAATCTAAGACACATACATGAAGAAGATATGGTTGAAGGATTTAACGTGAAACATTAGAGGGAGGAATAGTCGTGATGATGAAGGGGATTGAGGGAGGAGAATTTTTGGGTTCAGGAATCTAGTGGAGGGAACATGGGTGATCCTTTTTTCCTTTGACAAGTCACATACAAACCACATGTCACTGTTTCTTACTATCATGACATCATCTATTTAACACAATGTTTTTGAATATTAAACATGCCCTACTTATCACCAACTTGAAAATCCCTACTCCACAAAAGGAAAGACATACATAGTGGACTCTCTATGGTTTACAAAAGGTTAGTTATTTCCAATGTCAGTAGAACCGTCACACTTTTTTAATATTCTAAATTTGATGAGTTGGTTTGGTTTTATATTCTATATTTTTTATTTTTTATTTTTTATTTCAAGAGGTGACAAATTTGGGTTGATATTTTGACAGATATCAAGGTCAGATTAAAATATTTTCCATGTGGAGGAAAAAACAGAGAGAGAACCTTTCAAGGTGGATATGATGAAATAAGTATCAAGTAACACGAATCCATTTAATCAAAAATAGTGTTGAGTTTAAGAATAACATTACATTGTATCTATTTTCACCCTCTTATAGAAGGGTTGCTCAAGCAACGTCATTAACTCTGCCATTAGTTTTTGGGCACCAACAACTAGTCCTTACACAACTTAAAGAAACAAAAAAATTGAGAAAATTTCGAAGAAGGGGGCTTTGTTATTTTTTCCCCTATTAATTATGTGCGTCAGTCCATTGAATATGCCAAACCCTATTAATTTTTTACAAAGTTAAGGTTTTTGTTTGGACAACGTTGGCCATGTTAGATCTAAACACGGTGTCAGAGAGAGCCGATGTAGAGAGACGATATTCCGGAAAAAGATGGTAGCGATGATATTACAAAGCAAGAGGCACCAACACAGTTTTGAAACTTTTTTTCCCGTCCTCTCAATTTTCCCCACCCTTTCGAATCTAATTTCATGAAAATTGGATCCCTGCCATAGAAGAAATTCGTGTTTTAAACTCCTCAGATGCTCATTTTCATTTCCCACGATGTTTTTAATCAAAATTTCCTCAGTCTGCTGCCGTTAAAACATTTTACCTATTTTTTCCAATGGATGGGAAATGTTTTTAGTTCTCCTTTTATGCATTTGGAATGCGTGGGACCTTGCATCTTTCGTTTTTAACCTTTTTCAAAGAAATAAATTCTTTATCGGGAGCAAAAATGGCATTTTCCCCATTTGCTGCAACTTCCTACATTCTTTCCCCTGTCAAATTCTTTCTGCAGAAAGGTGAAGCTACATGTTTGTTTCCCATTGGATGTGACCAGACAGGTTTTTTTTGAACATATCACTTTTAGTGATTTTGGAAAAAATGTTAGATTTGCCCCACATCCCCGCCGGTCCCTGATTGGCTAGAGTAGTTTTTGGTGGAAGTTCGGGTCGGCGGATCTAATTTATTCTCTAAGGCATTATAGAAAAGGGTGAAAAGCATTCTAAAAATCAGAAAGGGACACGTGGCCATTTTTCAGTTCCCCACCATGTGAATTTTAGCCTTGTTTCCACAAAGGGTGAAAAGTTCTAAAATGGCCCTGCTCATGCGAAGGGAAAATTTCTAAGTTGAGGCCCACAAAATTAGAAAGGGACACGTGGCCTACGTTGAAAATTCAACGGTGGGGGCATGGACTTTCGGGGGAAAAGTTGGAATTTTTCCCCTTTTCAAAATAGATAAAGTATAAAATTGAAGCACATTCCCCACAACTAGTCAGGTGATGCCACGTGTTCGAAGAATGAAATTGGAACAGTGGGCCCTACGGAGGAAATTGAGAATTTGATCCCTTTTCACCAAAGAGTTAAAATGTTGCAAATTGAGCCATGGCCCCTTTTCCAATCAAGGTGTGTCATGCATCCACTTTGAAAAGTCAAAGCGGGCTGGCGGAGGTTTTTGAGAATTTGAGCTTTTTGTTAAAAAGAGTTTAAATGGCATATTTGAACCGCATTTCCTCAACCACTTAGATGGCGCACATGTGTCTGGCCTTTGGCGGAGCTGCATAAGGACGGAGCAAAATGAGAAATCATGCTTTTTCTCCCAGATGTCAGGAAATGTAGATTTCTGCCCCAGGGCCATCGTTGCTTGGATCTTGCCACGTGTAGGGTCCAAATTTGAAGGTAAAAGGGGGAAAAGATAGCCAAATGCACTCATCTGGTTTTTAACGCCATTAATGAACTAGAGCTCTGCAAAATGCAAAAATGGATCATTCTTCATTCTTTTTCTCTGTATTCTTGTCGTTTCTCCATGAGATGCATTTTTGGTTTATTATGGAGCCAAATTGATAAGTTTAAAGGGATGTAAAGTTTGATCATCAAAAAATGGAGTTTATCGGGCATACGCGATAAAAAGGGAGAAAACTTACCAGCAAGCACTTTAGTGCTATGAAAGTGGTTAAAAGGTGGAAATGGTAGGACCACATGGAAGAATAAAATCATGAGATGCCCCCTGCTAAAATAATCATGCTCAAACTAACGAAATATTCACCTTTTTGAACCTCTAGTTTTCATGAGTGTGTTTGTTTCATGTCACTTTCCAAAAGTGGATCTGCAACAAACATTATTCCTTTTGGATATTATTTTCTTGGGGACAAAGTATGGATGTATACAAATTGTTATAAGAACATGGTTTTGGCCATGGGAAAAAAGGGCATTCTGGTTTTCTGGGAAGGTTGTAAATTCTGAAGTAATTCAATACAGAAGTTATTTTCTTTTCTTATTTTCCTCTGTTATATATTTCTCTCTCCTTGCTCGATTCAAGGGATCATTTGTTTTGCATTCAATAGAAACTTTGTGTTCTAGTCTGTGTGAATCTTTAGAACTTTGTGTCTTGCATATTTGCATCGGTGGTGAAGTAATTGATCCTTTTCTATATTTTCTTGGTTCAATGTGAGTAGGGAGATACTCTGTTATCTATATTTCCCAAAAGCATTGTTGTTTTCTTCCTTCTCCCATCTCTTTATTCTTCCATTCCTTCTGATTGATAATCTTTTAAGTATGAAAACATTCCAGAATATCAGGGTCCAAACATTGAGAGTTGTATATCTGTACATTTGTTTTTCCTTGCTTTCAATAAGGGAACCTCTCCCATTAAAGAGGAGGGACTTGTTGTCCCCTGAATATGGTTTCAACCCATGTTCCATTCTAAACCCAACATTTTTTAGCGACTCTGCTTGGGGAATTCATTGCAAATGGATTCCAAGTTTTTGAATAACAACTTCTTGATCATCTTTGATCTGGCGACTCCAAGATACACTCGGGGTAGAAGAACCCTTGGGGAAGAAGACCCTCATTTCCAACTTCTGGATCATCAAGGTTTCTCTCTCCCTTCATCATCAAGAAAAAGAAGAGGAACAAGATCTGCAAGCACTCCTCCTGCTAGAGACAAAACTTCTAGGAGTGACATCCCTCAAGATCAAATCAGTCCTAATTTGCATGCTTTGATTCTTGTTGGTGTTTCAGTTCCTCTCCAAACAATCTTTCCAAGGATGGAAGCTCCTCTGCCTTGGGGCCAAAGGGTTGGGCCTCTTGCTCTTCCCCAGCCATTGCATGAATTGCCTAGAGGTAATAGAAAGAATTTCCCTAAATTTAGAGGTGATGGGAAGGTTCATCTAGATGAGCAGATTGCGGCCTTCATTGTTGCTTGTGGTGTTCTCGGAGTTGAACATGAGGATATCTCCATTAGAATTTTTGTGGAGACATTGCAAGATAATGTTGCTGATTGGTTTTACCATCTCCCTGCTAGATCCATCACTAATTAGAACACCATGATGACCCAGTTTGAGTAGTGTTTCAAACCTGCTGAGGATGTACATGCCCTCTTGGCCCAGATTTCTCAAATCAAGAAAGAGTCACATGAGCCCATAAGGGAATTTGTGGCCAAATTCAACAGGATGGTTAACAAGATCCCACAAAACACACGCCATGTGGATCAGATTCAGAGATGTTTCTTCCTTAATGCCCAAATTCCTGAAGTGAGCTATGCACTTAGGAGAGATAATCTTTCCACTTTAGATGTTGATCAGAGATTTTTGTTAGTGTTGAAGATGATCTGATCATGTCTGGAGCAAGCTAAGGAGAGATTCATCCAAATCCAAAGCATCTCCTTCTTCCACATCTTCTCTTAGAGCTAACGCAGATCAGTTGGTACAGAAACTTGCTAATGATCTTATTGCTCTCAAGAAGTAGTTCACCCAGCATGCTCCTTATCAGGATGTTCCTAGGAAGAATTTTCAGCCCAGGAATCAGTTTCCCTCTACTTAGACTAGATTGGAAATTGAAGGCCCACCTGTTAAAGCTCCAGTCAATGCAACATGTGAAGTGCTGGAGCCTGATGATGAGGAGGATGAAATCTATGAAGAACATGAAGAGGAAGATGATGAAGAATTAGAAGAGTTGAGTGGATCTCATGTCCATTTTCTCACCACTGAAGGTATAGATGAAGAGGATGATTATGAAGAAAGAGTTATAGAGATGAACAATGAATCATATGTTGTCATGACTCATGAGCAAGCCAACAAGAAGGAGAAAGTGGTGCAGCCTACTAAAATATCTAAGGAACCTCCTACATCCATTCTAGTGATTGCAAGGAGAGGAGCTCCTATTCCAACTTCTTCCACACCCAAGGTAGGTTTTGTTATTCCTTCCTCCTCTGTTTCTACTCCTAAAACTTCTTGCCCTTCAAATGATAGAGTTGATAAGTCAAAAGTTTCATCTACTCCTATCAATGATGCTCCATCTACCTCTGGTTCTTTTGACATTATTGACCATCTCAAGAAAACTAAGATCCAGATCTCAGAAGTCAAATTCTACCAAACCCATCCCAAGGCCTTTGCTAAGATGGTAGACTTTGTAAACTCCAAATCTAAGCCTTCATCTCCTAGTTCTAAAGGTCTCTTGCCCACTCCATCTCCTTCATCTCAACCAAACCTTGTAGTAGTAGTTACTTCATCTGATGAGAAGATCAAACCATTTTATGTCACTCTCCTCATACTTGGCCAAAAACTCAGCAATTGTGTCATTGATTCTAGTGCCTCAGACAATGTGATGCCTGCCAAGGTAGCTCATGCCCTAGGCTTAACCATAACCCACACTTTTGGTTTATGTTATTCAATGGAAAGTAGAGAAGTGCCATTGGTTGGAAGGATCAAGGATGCACAAGTAGCCTTTGGTGCTTTTCCAGAGAAGAGAGTTTTAGCCACCATTTTGGTAGTTGATATTCCCCCTTCCTACGACATGTTGTTGAGTAGAAATTTTTGTAAAGATGTTGGAGGAGAAATCATGATGGATTAGTCACATGCTCTTATTCCAGTGAATGGAAAAATGAAGAAGTTGACACTGAGAAACAAACTGAATATATTGTGCAAAAAACATATGATCCAAAAGCACAAGTATTGTATGTTGATATTGAGCGTGGTAATTACATGGTTATGTCACAAGGTGAGACAAAGCCAGTGGAAAGAAACTCATCCAATGGATTTAGGATACCTTGCAACAAAAAAGAGAAGATTCAAGTTCTTAAAATTGCTCATAGTGATTCTTCACACCTTCAGGTATTCATTCCTCAGCATTATCTTAATCTCACCAATGAATGTCTTCTTAATGCCCATCATGATGCATGCCAATTTGGTATTTCTTCCAATGATGAGGAAGATAAACAACTTGAGGCTTTGTTTCAACCTGAAATGGAGTTTATGGAAGATATGTCATGTGCTAGGATTGGATGTTCCTGTTTTGAAGGAAATAACCTCATGCTAGTAAAAGAGGAGGTGCATCACAATAGAGTGAATGGGTTTTTTCCTTCTCCTATGTTTGAGGGATTCCAATATACTGAGATGGAGGTCTCTGTCAACCATTCTCTTGCTAATTTTAAATTACCTCAATGACAAAAAGTTGCCTTTACCTGAAGAAAATGGAGTTAATTGGAGCAATGGTCTGCTTGTTATGTTTATAAATGAGATGAGCACACATACATCTTTTTGCAACCCTTCAAAACAAATAGAAGTTGATGAGCCACACCTGGAAATTTTTCTTCACGATTATGATAGTCCTGGTTCAACTAACCCTTTGGGATGCAAAAAAAGAAGAAGAAGGTGATGTGATTGATTCATTTTTGCCTAGTCTATCAGCTTTCAAATTCCCTTCGAATCATGAAGAAAAATCAGTAGTGAAACTTGCACCCAAGAGCCAAGATATCCTAGAGGTGGAAAACAAAGTTGTTGATTTTTCAAAGGCACCAGGGATGTTTTTTAAGGACATGGTGTAAATTTCTCAGAATAGCATTAAGTCATTTGCCCCCTTTCTCCAAATTCCTTTTGGAAATGGTTACAAGGGAGATTTAATTGAAGTGTTTGATACTCTTGAACTATGCTATGGTGGCGATTTTCACACGCATGTTATCAGAACTTCATCAAAGAAGGAAATGAATGCTATGAGGATTGGATTCAGTTGTCTGATTCCAGTGATGTTCAAAACTCAATTGGGGGACAGCCAAGGTTCTTACAAGGTTCTGTATGGCACCAGTCCTTCACAAAAGGAGAGCTTCAGGTAGGTTTCCTTTTCTTCACAAGGATTGGATATTTTTAGTGTGGGATGTCACTATATGGATGGATTTCTTTCCTCAGGTTTTCTTTTCAAACCTCATAATGTCCCACAGTGATTTGGTATGCCCAACTGCCTATTTTCAAATCTAAGGTGCCTGATGCTTTCAGAGTGTTGTTTCACAAGGGTACTTTTTTCTCTCAACTATGGTCTCTAGGGTTGTATAGTTTCATATGGTTCTTTCTTTCCCCCTTGTAAATATCCTTTTCTTTTCTTCTTTGTACATACTTTCCTTTTTTTGTTTTTGGTTGGTTTCCTTTCTGTGTTGGTTCTGTGTTGGTATTGCTTCTTTTTTACTCCATTTCCCATTGGCTAAGACACTGGTTCGATCTGATTACCCAGAATTCTCTAAGGTTCTTGATTTTGCCTCTTTCCTCTGCCAAATCATCCCCAGAAGGAGCCATCTGTTGTCCTCTCAATTTTCCCCACCCTTTCAAATCTAATTTCATGAAAATTAGAGCCTTTCCATAGAAGAAATTCATGTTTTAAACTCCTCAGAAGCTAATTTTCATTTCCCACGACATTTTTTTAATCAAAATTTCCTCAGTCTGCTGCCATTAAAATGTTCTTACCTTTTTTTCAATTAATGGGAAATGTTTTTAGTTCTCCTTTATGCATTTCAAATGCATGGGACCTTGCATCTTTCATTTTTAACCTTTTGTAGAGAAAGAAATTCTTCATCGGGAAAAAAATGGTGTTTTCCCCCGTTTCCTACAACTTCCTACGTTCTTTTCCCTGTCAAATTCTTACTCAAAAGGTGAAGCTACGCATTTTTTTCCCATTGGATACTGTCAGATGGGTTTCTTTTTAAACTTATCAATTTTGGTGATTTTGGAAAAAAAATCAGATTTGCCCCGCAACCCTGCTAGTCCCTGATTGGCTGGAGGATTTTTGGCAGAAGTTTGGGTCGGTGGATCCAATTTATTCTCTAAGGCATTACGAAAAAGGAAGAAAATTTCTAAAATGACCCGTGGCCCCACTCATGCACTGCGAAAGGACTAAAATCCACAAAGGGTTCTAAAGCCCATGGCGAAATTCAAAGAGGGACATGTATCAATGTTGAAAATTCAGTGGCGGGGGACATGGAATTTCAGGGAAAAGGTTGGAATTTTTCCCCTTTCCAAAATAGATAAAGTATAAAAGTGAAACACACCCCCGAAACTAGTTAGGTGATGCCACGTGTTGAAGAATGAAATCAGAACAACGGGCTCACAGAGAAAATTAAGAATTTAAGCCTTTTTCACCAAAGGGTTAAAATGTTGCAAATTGATCCGTGACCCCTTTTCCAATCAAGGTGTGCCACGCATCCACGTTGAAAAGTCAAAGAAATCCGGCAGAGGTTTTTGATAATTTGAGCTTTTTGTTAAAAAGAGTTTAAATGGCAGATTTGAACCGCATTTCCTCAACCACTCAGATGGCACCACGTGTCCAGCCTTTGGCAGAGCTGCGGAGGGGTGGAGAAAAATGAGAAATCATGCTTTTTCTCCCAGATGTCAGGAAATGCAAATTTCTCCCCCAAGGTTGTCATTGCTTGGATCTTGCCACGTGTAGGGTCCAAATTTGAAGGTAAAAAGGGGAAAAGATAGCCAAATGTACATCATCTAGTTTTTAACGCCATTAATGAACCAGAGCTCTACAAAACACAAAAATGGCTCATTATTCATTCTTTTCTCTGTATTCTTGTCATTTCTCCATGAGATGCATTTTTGGTTTATTATGGAGCCAAATCGATAAGTTTAAAGGGATGTAAAGTTTGATCATCAGAAAATGGAGTTTATCGGCCATACGCGATAAAAAGGGAGAAAACTTACCAACAAGCACTTGAGTGCTATAAAAGTGGTTAAAAGGTGGAAATGGCAGGACCACATGGAAAATAAAATCATGAGATGCCCCCTGCTAAAATAATCATGCTTGAACTAACGAAATAATTACCTTTTCGAACCTCCAGTTTTCATGTGTGTGTTTGTTTCATGTCACTTTCCAAAATCAGATCTACAACAAACATTATTCCTTTCAGATATTATTTTCTTGGGGAAAAAGTATGGATGTATACAATTGTTATAAGAACATGGTTTTGGCCACGTGAAAGGGCATTCTGGTTTTCTGGGAAGGTTGTAAATTCTAAAGTAATTCAATACAGAAGTTCTTTTCTTTTTTTATTTCATATGTTATATCTTTCTCTCTCCTTTCTTGATTCAAGGGATCATTTGTTTTACATTCAATAGAAACTTTTTGTTCTAGTCTGTGTGAATCTTTAGAACTTTGTGTCTGCAGATTTGCGCCAGTGGTGAAGTAATTGATCCATTTCTATAATTTATTGGTTCAATGTAAGTAGGGAGATACTCTGCTATCTATATTTCCCAAAATCATTGTTGTTTTCCTCCTTCTCTCATCTCTTTATTCTTCAATTCCTTCTGATTGTTAATATTATGAGTATGAAAACAAACCAGGATACTAGGATCCAAAAATTGAGAGTTGTATATCTATACATTTGTTTTTCCTTCTCTCAATAAGGGAACCTCTCCCATTAAAGAGTAGGGACATGTTTTCCCTTGACTGTGGTTTCAACCCATGTTCCATTCTGAAATGTTGTCCCCTGACTGTGGTTTCAACCCATGTTCCATTATGAAACCCAACATGTACGAATGCTAAAATATAGTAATGACACAAGTAAAGAAGCATGTAAATGTGAAAGCCTAAGTAATAAGGAGAGATAAGAAGACTTGGTTGATTTTGAAGCAGATTGGAGGTAATCTAGGCAAGAAAAAGTGTTGAACAAGCTAGAAACAACATCGTTAATGCTCACTGTAAATTCTAGAACTCAAAGATGGAGCAATACAAGGGAGCCCACAGAAAACATTCCAAAATATCAGGGTCCAAACATTGATAGTTGTATATCTGTACATTTGTTTTTCCTGCTTTCAATAAGGGAACCTCTCCCATTAAAGATGAGGGACGTGTTGTCCCCTGACTGCGGTTTCAACCCATGTTCCATTCTAAAACCCAACATGTACAAATGCTAAAATATAGTAATGACACAAGTAAAGAAGCATGTAAATGTGAAAGCCTGAGCAATAAGGAAAGATAGGAAGACTTGGTTGATTTTGAAGCAGATTGGAGGTGATCTGGGCAAGAAAAAGTGTTGAATAAGCTAGAAACAACATTATTAATGCTCACTGTAAATTCTAGAACTCAAAGATGGAGCAATACAAGGGAACCCATAGAAGGGCAGAGGCGTTTGGGCATTGGTGGCCATGTAGAGGCTCAAGAACTGATATCTTTTGTGTCTTAAGGGTTTCATTGTTGGTTCGTGTTTATCACTTGATATTCATTATTTGATTGTCGAGGGCCCCTATAACCTATAAAATAGAATGACTACCTACACAAGTCCACAAACCACATCAAATCTAATAAAAAAAGATACAGAATGTGGAGTCAAACTGACCTCGACGTTCACCGAAAGAGTGAACCTACTACTGAGCATTGCACTACATCTCAGACCCCACATAGTTCTGGTGTGTGTGTGTGTAAGAATGATGCCCTGAGATTCCCTTGTGCAAGTTTCACTTGATAACGGGTTGTAGGTAGAATGTAGTAATGTAGTGGTATGTGTGGATGGAATAGAATAACCTTCCTCTTCCTATGCAGTGTATGCATAGTTGATACAACGCTTGTCCCTTGAATGGATGCAAGTTTAGGTGATGATAGTAATGTTTAGTGTTTGGTCCTTTGTTTTGAAAACATAACCATGTATTTATATGATTCCCTTGTTTGAATTTTGTGATTGACTACTGAAAGGTTGGCCCATAAGTGAAAAAGATGCCCAAAAGATAAAATATACCCAAAACGAGTGAGTAAGGTGAGAAAGGGTCAGGGGCACCCAGGAGGGGCGAGCACCTGGGCGCCATTGTCCTAGTTGGACGCTAGTGTCCGAAGGCATGAAAGATAAACAAGTAAAGTTCCAACTGGGCTGTAGAGCGTGTAAGACCAAATAGAAAACAAGAGATAAATAAAAGAGGCCAAAGATAGTTGTCAACTACTGGTTTTCTTACTTAGGAATCATGTAAATGTTGACATGCTTTTAGGACCTATAAATGTACTCAAGTGCATGATTTTGTGTCTACATTTTCCCCCAATTTATGTTGTTGAGTCAATACTCGATAACATAAAGTAGATAGAAGATGTGTACCTTATGATCATGCAGAGAGTGTGACAAACAGTGTGCCGAGTGGACAAGTGAAGCATGGAATGACTGCAAATTGAAACATGGAGACTAGGAAAGGAAAGTGACCCTAAGGGTGAAGCATGTGTTACTTGTACCTGTTGTTGTGCTTGTATTTTTTTGTTGTAGGTTGCTCCTTGTTATGTATTAAGGATGTACCTGCAAAAGAAGAGCGAAAGAGCAGTCAAAGTCATGTGTATGAAAAATCTGAGCAAAGTATGCAAAAGTATGTAAAAGTAGCAGTAAAGGAAAGTGTGCACCTGATGTAAAAGAGTGTAAATGATATAAATGTGTCCTGAAATGATGTGAAGAGAGTTTTTTGGGTGATATCACACTGATAGTAAGTTTTTTGGGTGATCTCACACTAAGTGCGAGTTTTTGGGGTGATCTCACGCCAAGTGCTAGTTTTTTGGGTGATGTCACGCTAAGTGTGTGTTTTGTTAGCGATCTCATGCCAAAGAGCAAGTGTTGGGGAGAGAGGTCTAGTTTTTACCCTCCTTCCATGACTCTGCCTAATAAGCACCACTACAGATGGTGCGTCCTAATTTGTTCATATTGTTCCTTTAGTCCTGATTGTTTTGAATTAGTTTTTGATTGTACCAATTGAAGGAGATAGAATGTATTCTGTGACTGGAGGACTTGTGCCTGTAATTATAGAATTTATATGATAGAATTTTGTAGATTTGTTTTGATACTGAAGAAGATGATTGTATCTTCCCCTAAGATATTAGTGCACCTAGGAGAGGGGAGTAAAGTGCACTAAGTCACTAGTGTTTAATTTTGGGTGTCTATTGTTTGTACTGTGTTTTGGACCCAAGTCAGATATTTGGGTCATTATCTATGACTATGTTGTTGGGTTGATTATGTAGTGTGACATGATCTATATTGTATCTTTGAGATCTGTCTGTCAGGGATAATTTTTTCACATAATTCTATGCCCCCCTCTTCTTGGGGTCCATGCGAATGATAGTAGGTGAAGTGTGTGACCCAAAGGAGAGGACCTGGATGTTTATTTTAAATGTGATACCTGTAGGGGGGTAGGGGATGTGCATGGTAGAAACCAAGGCGCATGTAAACAAAGTGGGATAGTAACATGTGTTAGTAGTCAAAGGTAGCTAAGCGTGTAATAGAAGAGAATATAACAAGAAAGTAATGCAAGACAAGAGTGGACCAGTGAAAAGTGGGTTTCAAAAATGGGACATTGCTCACAATGTCACAAGACAATCAGGTATCGAAGCAGAAAAAACATACAATGATCACACAAGACATATGACATAGCCCGCAAAAAATAGCATACAATAACAAACAATGGAAAGTAAAGTAGTATACAGATATCCATGGTTGTATATAGTATTACAATGAAAATGCTACACATGAAGCACCGGTTAGCATGTTAGTAAGATAAATGGTATGTTAAGGCATGTATATATCAATGAGAAGGTAATGTAGCTGGAAAGTAGAAGTAGTGACTAATGTAGCAATAATAGCACATGTGTAGTGTGTGAGAGTAGAGAAAGGTAGATGGCCCCAAGGAGCCTTGGTGAGACTAGTCAAAAGGTACAGTTTGAAGCATCATTGCATCATGTAAAAAGAAGTACAGAAGATATGTATTCACCTCACAATACCAAGTGAACATGCACAAGTGTATGTATATAGAAAGATGATGACATACTAAGAATTTTTTTAGCATGGAAAACAAAGTTTAACATGTAAATAGAATAAGCTAGCAAGAGTAAATACAACCAAGATATACAAATGTAATGTGCATGAGTGCGACAGTATGGAATGTAACACATTTTGAAGATGATAGGATTAGTCATACCCCCCCAGTAGATGTGTATGATATGAGGTTAATTTTATAGGGGACCCTCAACAGTCAAAGAATAAACCATAGAACAAGAGTGTTTCATCGGGTAATGTGTTTGTTATGCGAATAGATGCTAGAAAGATGTATCATGAAGTGCAGAGCAGTGTAAAATGTGTAGATGATGTGAGGTTCATTTCAGAATTATACCCTTAATATTCAAGTATGAACCATGGAGTTAGAGTGTGTCATAGGGTAATGATGATACATTGTGTGTATTAAAGGGTTTAAAAGTGCTTAGAAAGAAAAGACATGAAGTGCACGAAACGCATTAAGTGTGATAATAGACACTGGAGATAAAATTGAAAGTGATAAGAGGGCGGGAAGAAAGCATGATGTCCCTCAAGTGTGTAAGTGAGAGAAAGCTATCTGATGATGGTGAATGGCAAGGGCCCTACACCCGATGTCTAAGGAGATAAGGGCATGTGATGATGTTCTAATATTGGTGGTGTAGGAGGGTAAATAATGTGTAAGTGAATGAGATTTATGTGGTGAAGGACGGTGGTGAAAACCTATGTGAAGGGATTGCCCCAAGTAAGGGCACTTAAGCTGATGAAGTGGGCTACTAGATTGATGAGGAAAACAAGGTATTGAAGTAGGTCATTGTAAAAATAGGAGAACTAGGTGTAGATTATGCTTTAGACTTGTTAAGCATAAGGAGGTCTAGATACTGAGACTGGTATGGATAGATTTCATAAGGAGGAGGTCGATAGGCAATGGTGTACATGGTGAAACACCTTTAAGAGTGACAACTTGTTTATTATGGAATGAACTTGAGGAACAAGTGATTCATGAAAGGGGTGGCTTTGGTGGCATGGAAGCCAAGAGATACCTAATATCATGTCACAGACCTTTGATTGAAGACGCCCACATTGAATTTCATGAGCATGGTAAGAGGGGTCAACATATAATGGGAATCATGATGTAGCCAAAATAATTGGGAACTAGGAGATGTGATATTAGATAGATGGATATTTGATAGCTAGGAGTGAGATAAAACATAGCACGTATTCCATAGGAGCTGCTAGATAAATCAGAGTATTATTGATAGTATATAAACTGATCTAGAAGCATTGATGTGAAAGGAATTAGAAGTAAACATAGCATGATAATTGTGATCCTAAGAACATAATGATCGGTGGTGATGCATCAACAAAAACAACAATAAATTCAAGGGGCCTCGATAAAGGAGGAGGCACATCTCGATATGTATGATTAGCAGAAGAATCAAGAGCTTACATGTGCAATGTTTGAGTAAAGGTTCATTAAATATTATTAGATTTTTATTATCATTGATTGGATTACAAGTAGATGGCTCACAGAGCTTGAGTGAATTGTTGTCAATAAGATATTGAATGATATGCTTGAGTTTGAAGCAATGATCGAGTAGAATGCCCAATGCATTGGTGATAATCACATCATGTATTTTCATCATAATTGTGGCCATGGGGGTGAGAGGGATCGAGATTGAACGAGGTAGTGGACAGAAGTAATAAGACTACTTTTGATAGGTTGTGGCCAGTAGAAACTGAGGTGCATATGGAAATTTGGTAAAATTATGATTTGCAAAGTTTTCACTTTAATATTTTTAGGTGGAGAGATGGTATTGACCAATTGCATGTGCTTTAGTAGGCTTAGGAGATGGGCTTGAACAGTAGATTTATCTTGAAACCTGATTAGAAGATGATGAAGAATTGTCATAATATTTCATTTTTCCCATGGATAAGAGTTTGAATTTTTATGCATTTTGAGTGTATGACATAATTGAGCAAAAGAAGCAAAGGTATCAAAGATAATATTCTCCTAGAAGTGGCAGGTGAGAGGATTTGAACAAAAATATCTTACAATTTTAAATCAAGCAAGTACATTGGTCATTTTAGCTAGGTTCTTCTTGTAACACAAAACATAGTCATCTAGATGCTCATTAGATCTTCCTTTGATTTGATCAAGTTGTGCATAAGAGATCATGGTGTTGATATTGATTGAAAAAGTGAACTAGGAAAGCATCAGCTAGATGTGTTAAAGGAATTTACCAAATGAACAGGTAGATCACAAAACCAACTGCATGGCGTAATCTTGAAGACTTCTAGGAAATAGCTTAGATAGCAATGTATGATCATTTGCATAGTCAAGACATGCCACATGAAAAGATCGGAGATGCTCTTTAGGGTCACCATGGCCATTGAAAGTGGGTAGCTTAGGGTTGACGAAGTTAAGAGGAAGTGAATAAGCAAAAATGATGGGTGTGAAAAAGGTATTGAGGAATAACAGATAGAGAGGAGTGTGAAGTAGCTTGCTGTAACAGACAGATTTGAACTTGTAGGTCCTGGTATAATGAAGCTAGGTTTTGAGTTCTAGAAAAGGAGACTTGTCGTGTGTGAGAAATGAGAGGTGGAATGAAATGGTTGGTAGGATTAGGAATGGAAATGGGAACAATATAGGCAGGTGGAAGATTAGAGTTGGGAGGTTATGTTGTAATAGGAATGGAAGTAGTATTAGAGGCGGGAGGGTTGAGCTCAGCTAGGTTGTTGGCCTCCTCACAAGTTACGAATAAAAGAAGATCCAAGTCTTGTAGATGTTCAACAATATGAGCTTGGAGATCATGAAGGTCTTCATCAGTAAAGGGTTCATATGTTTCAACCATGGTAGAAAGATGACAAAAATGCCTAGAAGAAAGGGTGGGTTCACCAAATGATTTAATTTAATTTGAATTAAATCTAATATTACTGAGTAACTACTATAATAACTGATATACAAATGCTAAAATACAGTAATGACACAAGCAAATAAGCATGTAAATGCAAAACCCTAAGTAAGAAGGAGAGATATGAAGACTTAGTTGATTTCAAAGTAGAATGGAGGTGACATGGGCAATAAAAAAATGTTGAATAGGTTGGAAACAACATCATTAATTATCACTGTAAATTCTAGAACTCGGAGATGGAACCGGATAGGGCGTCCATGGAAGGGCGGAGGCGCTTGGGCACTGACGACCAGATTTGGGCGGTGGTGGTAGTGCAGAGGCTCAAGAACTGATTTCTTCTGTGTTGCAAGGTTTTCATTGTTGGTTCATGTTTATTGCTTGATATTCGTTATTTGATCACCAAGGGTACGCGTAACCCATAAAATAGAATGACTACATGCACATGTCCACAAACCGCATCAAATATAATAAAAAAATTAGAATGTGGACTCGAACTGACCCCGACGATCACCTAAAGAGTTAACTTACTGTCGAGCGTTGCACTACATCTCAGACCCCATGTAGTTCTAGCGTGTGTGTGTGTGCGTAATAATGATGCCCTATAATGCCCTTGTGCAAGTTGCACTTGATAGCGAGTTTTAGTTATAATGCAGTAATGTAGTAGTATGTGTGGATGCAATAAAATAAACTTCCCCTTCCTATGCAGTGTATGCAAAGTTGATGTAACCCTTGTCCCTTGAATGGATACAAGCTTAGGTGATGATAATAATGCTTAGTGTTTGGACCTTTATTTTGAAAACATAACCATGTATTAATATGCTTCCCTTGTTTGAATTTCGTAATTGCCAGCTAGAAGGCTGACCCATAAGTGAAAAAGATGTCCAAAAGATAAAAGTGACCTAAAAAGAGTGAGTAAGGTGAAAAAAGGTCAGGGGCACCCAAGAGGGATAGGAGCGCCTGGATGCTCCTGTCCTGGCTGGGCACTGGTGTTCGAAGCCATGAAAGATAAACAAGTAATGTTCTGACTAGGTTGTAGGGTGTGTAAGACCAAATAGAAACAAGAGATAGAGAAAAGAGGCCAAATATAGTTGTCAACTACTAGTTTTCTTGCTTAGGAATCATGTAAATGTTAGCATGCTTTTAGGACCTATAAATGTACCCAAGTGCATGATTTTGTGTCTACACATTGAGATTATTTATGAATATACATTCAAGATGAAAGTAATGGTCTTGCATTACCCTTTAAAGATCTTGGTTGTTGGTGTTGTCTGTACCATGCAAATTCCCATGGTAAATTACACCTTTGGCGTAATAAATAGATTAATTACCTTTTTGATCATATATAACCTTCACTTTCTAATTAAACATTTTATTTTTATTCAATCATATCTTACAGTTTTCATAATCAATTTATATTATTGTTGGAAGGAATATTATATTAGTATTAGCATATTACTTTAAAATTGTAAAGTTTGACATTAGAAAATAAAAACATAGTCTTGTACTTGATATAATAAAATTAAATATAGGATAAGGGCATTGTTGATAAGGTAAATATAACAACATTAAATCAATTATGGCTCTCTTTTCAAAATTAAGGATGTTAAATAGATCTATGCCAAATTCAAGACCAAGCAAACGTTTTCCACTCCTTATTATCCATAGGGAAATGGCCAAGCAGAGGCCACTAATAAGACAATTGTCAAAATATTACGTAAGACCGTTGATACTAGTGGTGACTATTGACATTATCAAATTCTATATGCTCTTTTGGCTTACCGCACTAGTGTGTGTACCCCCGTAAATGCTACACCCTTTTTGCTAGTTTACGAAACTGAATTAGTAATCCCCTTAGAGCTGGAAATACCCTCCTTACGGGTATCACTAATGAATATTGTGAAAATCGGCTCCATGAGCTTGAGATGTTTGATTCTCACTATGTGCAAGCTCTAGAACATATCAAAGTATATCAAGCTCACATTGCATAAACTTACAATAGCAAAATCCGCCCACACGAATTCAATGTTGGTGACCTCGTATTAAAATAAAATCAAAAGAATACAATAGTTGAGGCTCATCTAAAAGGCAAATTCAAACCCAATTGGATCAGACCCTATGTCATTACTAACAAACTTGGGGGTGGCGTTTACCGCCGTGCCACTCTCCTTGGCAAGCTACTTAAGAACCCACCTAACATGATGCATCTCAAATGTTATTACGCATGAATCCACTCATTACCCTATGACACACTCTAGTTCCACGATTCATACTCGACTATTGAGGGTCTAATTCTGAAATGAACCTCACATCATTTACATTTCACCCTATGTTCTTCACGATACATATTTCTAGCATCTATTAGCACACATTACCTGATGACACACTATTGTTCTATGGTTCATTATTGACTGTTGAGGGTTCCTATAAATGAACCTCATCTCATACACATATGCCGAGGGGCACGTTGTTCCTATCATCTTCACCATTTGCATACCACACTATCACACTCATACACAACATTTACATATTCTTGGTTGCATTTTACTCTTTCTTGCATTATTCTATTTATATGTTACAGGCTTTGTTTTCACGTGCTAGATAAGTTATTCTTAGTATGTCAATCATCTTTACACATACACACACACACACACACACACACACACACACACACACACACACACACACACACACACACACACACACACGTGTTTTCACATGGTCTTCTCTGAGGTGAATGTAGATCACAAATATAGGTATCTTACACGTTGTCAATGGATGCTTGACCTTGTATCCTTAGCCACTCCTACCAACGGATCACTCGGGGGCATCTCACATTTCCTACTCTCACATATTACAGGTGTTATTGTTTCATATCATACTACTTCCTCATTCTTACTAGCACATCACTTGCCATTGATACATACATGCCTTGACATACTGGGTTATCTTTTTCAAAATGCTAATGGGTGTTTCATGTATAGAATTTTCTTTGCAAGAGTATTTTCTTCACCATGGTTGTATGCTATGTGTTGCTTTAAATTGTTTTCCATTGTATGTTATTGTATGTGGGCTATTGCCTTTTGTATTGGTTTGCATCACTGGTTTGATTCCTTATGTAACCATTACAGCCTTGAGTCGTCTTCTGACATCGTGAGTGATATCCACATGTTTCCAACCCGCTTTGGCAGTATATTTATAACTTGTGTGTTTTCTTGAATTCTATCTTACACATTGTTTGCGTAGCATTTCATTTGTCTTTTACATGCATATTTTTTTGTACTAATGCTTGTTTCTAGGCACATATTTTTGGCATGTGCCTTGTTTTCGACCAAGACATATTCTCTTCCCCATGTAGGGAAAAGTTTCGGATCATGCATAATGTCCTCTTTTTTGGGCCCCACTTTCTCCTATCAGTGATGTCACATGCTGCTCCCAAAGAGGGGAGAATACATTTGGGGTGTTATAAAATACCCCTACATATTCTCAGAGCTATAATACAAATCTGCACAGTTTAGGAACGATTCAAAAATATAATCACTTAACGATTGTGGGTTATATATCGAGTGGGTTCAGACACAGACATACGAACCTTATACACAACAGATTTTATAGGATAGTGGTTATCCTTAGCACTAATGTCTTGGGGAGACACATAATCAGGTCTTAAGTTAGGACAACTCACAAAAGTCTTTGAGAGTAGTTCCTACAGTCTACAAGTACAGTCCTCTAGTCCAAAATGGCATCGGATCTGCCTTCAATCAGTACAACTCATAACTAGTACAGAACAATCTGGAACTTTAGGACACAACTTCAAGGACGTACCAGTCTATAATGGTGCTTATCGAGTAGAGTCATGGATGCAGACTTTCTCCTAGACACTCTCTTCCCAACACAAGGTCTGTGGCGTGAGATTTCCCAAAACACTCACACTCGGTAAAATATCATCCTTCTATAACTTTTTCTCTGCATTAGCATATCAGGTGCACCAAAATAACCCGCTCTTCACAATATTTTCATTTACATACTTTCACATCCATATACATGTGTTTTTACATCAGGTACATGTGTATTTGACATACTTATGCATTTTTTTTCTCCCTACAGGTTCATCTGTATGAGAAACATGACATTTGACAACATTCAATGATGACAACAATGAGGGGAAACAATAACAAAATTATGTGGCAACACACTTAATGCTAACCATGCAAGTACACCCACACAATTCAACAAGCTACAACACATAGTTATCCACACAACGCTAGGTTTACTCTCACCACTTAGGGTGCACTTTTTCATCTTCCTAGTTTCCATGATTCCACTATTACAATCACTTCACATGTTTTGTCTAGTCCAATCAGCATGCTATTCTAGGCGCATCATCCTACATGGATTCTTAAGGCACGCATCTCTTATCTACTTTAGGTTACTGAGATTTTTGCTCAACCAACATAAAGGGGGGGGAATGTAGTTAACACTAAATCATGCAATTTGGGTAGACATTATTTAGGTCTCAAAAAGCATACTAATATTTATATGGTTTTTGAGTGAAGAAAGTTACTAATTAACAACTATCTTTTTAGCATCATTTTACTTTGATCTTTTATCATCTACTTGCTGACTCATTAGCACCCTACTTTCCTATTTTTTTTGTCATTTGGCATCATTTATACCTTTGACTAGGGAATTCAGCCCAATATTGAGGTGCCCATAGGTGCCCTAGTCCTAGTCTGGGTTGCACCTTGAGCCTTTCTCACACTTTCTCTCTCACTTTTTGGGTCACTTTCTGACCATTTGAGAATTCTCATATTTCACTTATGTTGTTGGCATTCCAATTGGGGTTAAAGTATGAAATTCAGAACAAGAGAACCATATAAATATAAATTTATGAGACCATAATGAGGGATACCAATCACTAAGCACTACTATCATCACCAAAGGTTGCATCCATCAAAGGCTCCATTTGCATCCATCTAAAGGCATCCATCACAAGGGACACAAGGCTAGTATCAATGCTACATAGACAACATTGCGTATGAGGGAATTTTATTCTATTCCATCCACACACCCTATTACATTTTCTACATATGGTTAGCTACTCATTACTTTCTATCAAAGTGTGCAACTGGCACAAAAGAATCCTAGGGCATGATTGCTTACACACAAGAACATAATAACTAAATTAGGATTCTGAGATGTTATTACAGTGGGTCAATTAGTAAGTCCACTCATTGGGGGTGACCAGATGAGGACAATCTAACTCCCTATTCATATGCATCTTTATTTTTTTAGGGTTGATGTGGTTTGTCTTGGGGTATGTGTACACGTGAATTTCTGTTTTGCAGGTCACTAATTACCTACAACGATATGGCATAGTGTAACAAGGTATCAGCACAATCAACAGGGAAGCAAAGGTAGGAAACCATTAAGTGACACAATCGGAAGAAATTAAATCTTGAGCTTTTTCACAATCATCAAGGCACCCATATTGTCAGTCACTAGGGCACTTGCAGGTGCCCCTATACCTATCACTAGGTGCCCCTAGTTCACTCAACATTATTCCTAAGATCTAGCACTTTCCTTAACTTTGAGCCAAAGTCATTTCCTCGATCTTGTTTCTTCAACCATCTTTGTGATCATTAGTCTAGCAAGCTTGTCAAATCAGCTGATCCATTCCAACTCTCTATATACACTTTACGGTTTTGCATATCTACTTTCTTATTTGTTCACCAGAATCATTTGATTATACTTATTTACTATTGAATTATTTCTTATTATTGTACTGTTGTTCCTAGTTTATAAATAACTACCAATACTTCCAAATGACTAGCTAATCAAACTATATTTTTTTAAAAACATTTATGTTTATCATGCACCTAAGCAAGAGAGATTAGACATAAAACTTAGTCGATATTTGCATAATCTTGTGGACTGACTTATGTATTGGGAATTAAAAATAACACTATTCCTCATTCAACTTCGGTATTGAGACATTTATTGTATGAATTATTTGAAAAGTGCAATAAATGGAACAATTTTAGAAATTAAATTAATCTTACGATTATCTCATCATATGTGAGCATGTTCCATTCTTCATCGGATTTGGAATTAAAAAATGACTATGCAATTAGAGCTGACAGACATGTAACTTTGTTAGCAATGTCATTAGATTGTTGCAGTGGAGTTTTCTTGTTGATCACTGTGGTATGAAACACTATGATTACTGAATGTTATCAATTGGTTTACCTGAAGCTAAAAAAATATTGTCCTGCATCTAGCCTTCTTAGGAATTCAGTTCAAACTCTAAAAAGCATCACTTTTCCCTTCATGGGGAGTCTAGAATTGCATCCTTCTTAACGGAATTGACATGTTTTGTCAAAAGTGAAATTATGCAACCAAGATTTGTGAAATCATGTACCTTTCCATGCAGTTCTCGTAACATTGTGTTATCCCGTAAAATTGACAAGGGCAATTTTACCGATAACCATACCGAAATTTTGTATTTCGATCCCTCGTTAGGGATCACTTGTGTTCGAAGCGTTGTAAAATCCCTTCCCGGGAAACCTGGTTTTACAAACTTATTCTTTTTGAGCCTTTTTTGGCTGGGCGCATGAAATTGCAATGTAACACCAACTTTTGGTGCACCCCCTTACAAGCCTTTGGCGCACGTGATTTTCAATGTTAACACTACCTTTCGGTGCACCAAAGTGTGTTGAGCCTTCCCTGCGTGCGCCAAGACACATGCGCCATTCATGTTAGCACAACTGTTTTTTGTGCCACTTTTTGGTGCGCCAAAGGGTGCACATAATCTTATTACAACACAATGTTTTGGTGCGCTAAAAGGCGCGCATAATTTCCTGTCGAGATAGCATTTGGTGCGCCAAAGGCGTGCTTTATTTCATGTTGGCAGGTGTTTTGGTGTGCCAAAGGGCGCACGTTTTTTCTTGTCGACAGCAGTTTTGGTGTGCCCTTCACAAAAAGTGGGTGGTGCATTAATGTTCATGCTAACCTATATATATGTGTTTTGCGTGCCCAAAATGTCATTTTCACTTTTCGCATAAGCACGTTATTTTTCTGAGCCTGTCAGCCCCTGCCTCGTCGTTTTCATCGTGTTGTGGACCCGTTTGCGAGCTTTCTCGCTATTTTATCCGGGTAAGAGGTTCTTCTCCCTCTCGTGTGTGTTTTGCGTTCTTGTTTCTTGGTGTGCTTGTGGTCTGGTTGTGGTTTGTGTTTGGAGTTTTAAAATATCAAATGTTGAGCTAAGCCCTCCTCATGTGTTGCTATCTTCCTTATTTGTTTCCCTCCATCCCTCTTTCCAGATCCGCTGGTAGAGGGTGTTAGTTCTTAAAAACATTGGTCTGAAAACCCTTTGGATTCAACCATTGAATATTCCCAAGGACACATCTAGAACTAGAAAGAAAGAATGGGTTGAGCCATATGAAAAAAGGATTGTTTTTCCCTTTGGCGCACCGGCGCGTCATGCAACATCATAAACAGTTGCACCCCCATTGGCGCATCTGTCCCCCCTGCAGCATGAACTAGAACCCCGCGCCAATGGCGCACCCATCACGCTTGTTGCATCAAGTTTTCATTCTGCGCCCTCAAGGCACGTCTGCTCCACATGCTGCACAAGATCTAACTTTGCGCTCTCTTTGGCGCACCATCATTCAGTGCTGCATCGCATTTCTATGCACCCCTTCGCGCGCCCTGCCACATCATGCAGCAACATCAACTTATATCTGCGCCAAGTATAAAGCATAAAAGGCACAGGGGCATCGCTCCTTTCAATAACATTAGTGTTGTACAAACCCTCCCGTGCGCCGCGCCATATTTCCTTTGGCGCACGAAATGTCCCTGTTACACAAACCATTTCCCATGCGCCTCGGGGTGCACCAAATGTTCAATGCAACATACAGGGTCCATGCGCCTTTGGCACATCCTGTCTCCATGCAACACGTTGTTCTCATGCGCCCTTTACTAGAAGTGCACTCTGCAGTATGCATGCGCCATGCACCTTTGGTGCCAGTTTAACCTTTGCAACACGCCCTTTCCCCGTGCGCCCTACCTATTTCAGCCCTGTAAGCTACAGCTTTCATGCGCCATGTGCCCTGAGCCTAAAAATCTCTAACTCTTTCTTCTGATAACATTCCAATGGAAGATCAAATGGCTAATTCAACTTTTTCGGATTGGGTCTCGCTTCTTCTTCATGCAGATTAGCAGACTAATCTTAGAAAGAACATATGTCTACATCTAGCATGAGACCCACCAAATCAAAAGGGAAAGGCTAAGCTTATAGAAGGAAGAGATGAAGTATAAATATCAGAGGGTCAGAATAACCCGAGTCACAGGCCGAATGCAGCATGGATGTCAGAGATTCAGAATTAGGACATGTTGACATGGAGGAATTCTGGGCTAGAACTCAGAAAGGTCACAAGGAGTCCATGGATGGACAAACTGATAGGCAGCGCCCCTGCACTTTGCCAGTGGAATCCCAGTCAGCACAGTCAACAATGAATTCTATAATGGTGGTTGCTCAGTCTTACAACAAAGACACCAGATGTGTTGAAAATAGCAAGGGTGAGGTAATCATTAACCTTACTGCCCCGTCATTTTGAGATGAATACTTGGCATCCCCCACCACCGGCACTTCGTGGCCATCAGCCAAGCAGAGTGTATCAAGGCCTGGGAAGATAATGAAGACCAATGCATGCAACTAATGAACGAGGTTTACTTGAAGAACAAAAAGGTGGTAACCCGGTGGCCCCAAATCATCCACCGCAACGAATTCTCAAAAGAACTCAGCGATACTATTACATTCCTGAGTAGGGTCTTCGGGCTCTCTGACGCCCATTACTTCCATAAATGGATGCTGCATTACTTGGAAACAATGAATAAGAATGTGCCTGAGAAACACTTTTGTTGGGGAGTAAATTATAAGCAGCACCATTTCCGAGCATCTACAACAGTTTAGCACAACGGGAGACATTCCATATGAACTCCTACATGGTCTACGCTGCAGCATCAGAGAGGGATTATCTAGGACTAGCACGAAGTGGAGTTTGGCCTCAGGTCAAAATATATGAGTACTATCCAGAGTTGAAGCTAGAGAATAGCATCGCCCAATTTGCACAAAAGTCAACGATGCATTCTTTCTATCACATCATCTGCTTATTGAGGCCAAATCATGACTTATGGTCATACGACCAAAAACATAGTGGCAGCCACGGAGAAATGGGGAGCCCTGTTCACCCAATTTCCTAAATTCACCTATCTGAGGGCTACCAACTTTTTAGGAGAGCCAACCAGGCTACCAAGGTATGTTGGGCCTAAGCTGATTCTGCTGGAGCTGTCAAGGCAGCTAATCACATATCACGAAAAATGCCTAAAAAGGAAGAAGGGCGTAACTCCTTTCCCCCTCACAGTGGGCTGATACACATGCTCTACCCACCACAAGGCGAAGGAAATGTTTGCAAAGCTGGAGTTACTCAATTTGAAACATGACTTCCCAGCCAGGCCTACCTTCGACCCAAGGAACTGTCTGCCAAGGGCGAAACTTGATCCAATTCACATCCCTCAGATCGAGGACATTTACATTGACATCATCCATGAGGTGGAGCTCTGAAGAAAGGATCATTCTCGCCTAGCCTTGGAAGAAATCATCCAATATGGGATAGCCATTGTCCCCAAAGGCTACCAAACTACAGAAGATGAAATAGACAAGGTATATACTGACACAGATGGGGACGATTGGCCCTTTCCGACCATTGATAGAACTAAGGCTCCTCAGACAATTGAGGAGAGGGTCAAGGAGACTTTGTGTAGGACAGAACATTGGTGCCGGATGAACGGCCTAATCTACCTCGGGGTTGATTTCACAACCTCCCCACTGGGTAACGCACCTCCACGATCCAAACAGCAGCCTAAAGGCAAGGGCAAAGGCGTAGAAGGTGAACCCAGCACCATTCAGGAAGAAGCCCCTCAGAGTCCTCCTTCCGCGGCACCCGAGCAGGTAATAACTCTGGCTTCGCCAGAGAAAGAAGCAAAAGAGGAAATTCCAATAGGCCCATCCACTCAGGATGTCAGCATTGCCACAGCAACCGAGGTTCCTTCTGTCCCTTCTTCCTCTCTTCCTTCCCCTCCTCGAGTGACTTAAGCGACCATCCCTTTGGTCGTGTCCTCTTCCCCTTCTTCTATTGTTCCCCTCGCCTCTTCGTCTATCTTCTCTTCCCTCGCTGATCTATCCTCCTCCATTTCTTCCCTCATCTCTGAGCCCCCTTCCCCTCCTATGTCTTCCGCTGCTGCAGTTTCCCTTCCTTCCGTGGGCACTTCTTCGGCTATTCTCTCAATGTCGCCGCCACGTGTATCCACGTTTTTCCCCTCTACTACTGCAGCTGCCCCTCCTCTGTTTCTGGTCCTTCTACCATAGGTCCAGCCTGGATCTCTCAGCAGCTAAGTCAGCAAAAGAGGAAAGTTCCCATCGCTCCGATGGACTTTTCCGTGATCCCATCTAAGGGGGCGAAGAAGCAGAAGCCTGTCACGTGCTTCTCTCAAAGTGCTGCAGGAGAGAGAGTTATGGAAATCGCGTACCCCGATCCCCTCAAAGAGAAAAAGGATCTGTCTCCGACAGATTTTACTGTGACCCAAGTCACAATGGGGACATCTTCCGAAAGTCTCAGGGGGAGGCTCTTTCCGCAGTTGACGCCCTCTGCAAAAAGCTTCAGGAAATCAAGGAAGAGAAAAGGCAACTAAAGGAGCAAAATAAATATCTGCTCCAAGCCTTACAGAAGATGGGTAGTGCGCCTCCCACAACTGCCGCCGAGACTTCTGAGCTTCTCAGCCAGGAGAAAATTAATGAGTATGCCAAGATCGGCGAGCAGGGTATGGCCGTTTCCGCTTGGAGGAGCCAAATCCTCAAAGACAGTGAAAAAGTGATCACCGAGTTCTCCAACTTGTACCTGAATATCAGTAAGGTGAATAAAGAGCTCCAAGCGTTAGCAGGGCCCATATCAGAAGAGCTAGAACATGCTAGACTGTAGCACGAGGCCTTCCAACAAATGTTCGATTGTTTAGTCGATGATCTGGTCAAGTTCGGCATCTTCGGCCATCCAAGGGCCCTCAACAAAATCATGTCCACTTTGGACTACCAGGTGGATCAGCTAGAATTTATTCTAGAAAAGATTGACAAAGTGAAGGAAGAAGCCCTGGATGCAATGCACCAAATGGAATGAATTGTTCTTAATATGTCGCCAGGGTTGCTTACTCCTTCCTTCACTTTAAGGAAAGCTGATGAAACCACCCGGATCTTTAAGGAGATCGCTTCTCAAGGAACGGGGCCAGAGGTCACATTTGACACGGAGTCCATCAACAACCTGCTGGCCTGTAGGGACTTCGTCGGGTTCCTCATTGAGGCGGAAAAGGACTTTTCCAAACTCCCAGAGAAGCTCATAGATGAGCGGGAGACTTGTGAGGTGATAAGCGATAGGCACAAGGATCCTTCTCAGGATCAACTAGGGCCAATCATCAACAAGTTCATGGAATACCGCTCTCAGTTCCATATCTCGTCACCTGAGGAGCAACAAAAGCAGTCCACCCCCTTTCGACTGCAAGATGATGATGACAAATAGCTGCTTCTTCTTCTTCTTCTTCTTCTTCTCTTTCTCTTCTTCATCTTTCTGAAAATATATGGAGTATGTTGATGCAAATGATGACATCATCCATGTTGCATCATGGGATGATGTCATCCATCAAGTTGTAAAAAGTCAACATGACTTTTAGATATTTTGTAAATATCTTTGTAAATAGTTGTTGGCTCCTTTTTGGCCTTCTTTTTCTTCTTCTTCTGTAAATACTCCAATACTTGTAGTATTGTGGATGGATGAATATCTTTCAGATGAAAAATAGAAGTGAAGAAAAAAGACTTTGAGCTTTCATGTAACAGAAGAAAACAGTAATACAAATATTGAGACTTTGTGCTGAATAGCTGTGTTATGCATCAGACCTTTCTTATGTTAGATCTGTATGTGTTTACTCTGTTAGATTCCTATCTACTTTTTTGTCATTTATTCATCATCAGTATTGCTCTGTTTATTTATGCAAGTAGGTTTGGCTCTGTTTACTACCAATCCCAAAACATAAATCTTCTGACCTTTCTGCTTTGGAATTCATTTCTTTTCTTCCTTCGGATCTGCTCTTTCTTCATCCCCTCTTCCTTTCCTTTCTTTTCACAGTCGGAAACACCCCACTGGGATGAGATCCCAAACCCCTGAAGGCAGAATCTGTGAGACTTGCATAGATTCCTGCTGGTAGAATAGCAATAAACCAGTTTCACTTTGCTGACTCAAAGAGGGGCTATGCCCTGCACACTGTTGGCTCGTCTATCCATAGATCTGTCCATGCGACAGATTTTTGGACCAACAAGTGTGTGTAGAAATTGTGCCCTAGGATGCCCATGTGCAAGTTACACTAAATAACAAGTTATAACTAGAATGTAGCAATATAATAAAATGTGTGGATGTAATATAATGAAATTCCCCTTCTTATGTCGTGTATGCAGAGTATGCATTCCCTTGTCGCTTGAAATGATGCTAGATGGAGTGCTTTAGGTGTCTTTTTAAATGCAAGCTTAGGTGATGATAGTAATGCTTAGTGTTTGGTCCCTTATTTTGAAAACATAACTATGTACTTATATGATTCCCTTGTTTGAATTTCATAATTGACAACTAGAAGGCCAACCCATAAGTGAAAAATATTCCCAAAAGATAAAAGAAACCCAAAAGGAGCAAGTAAGGTGAAAAAGGGTCATGGGCACTAGAGGGGACAAGAGCACTTAGGTGCTTCTGTCATGGCTGGGAACTAGTGCTTGAAGCCATAAAATATATATTGGTAAAATCTTGATTTGGTTATATGGTGTGTAAGACCAAATAGAAAACAAGAAACAAAGATAAGAGGCTAAAGATAGTTTTCAATCACTAGTTTTCTTTCTTAAGATTCATATGAATGCTAGTATGCTTTTAGGACCTAGAAATGTATCTAAGTGCATGATTTTGAATCTACATTTGCCCCAACTTTGTGTTGTTGAGTGAATTCTTGATAACGTAAAGTAGATAAGAGATGTGTGCTTTATGATCCTATATAGCGTGCTACAAAATGTGTGCTGAGTGGACATGTGAAGCGTGGAATGATGCAAAGTGAAGTGTGAAGACTGGGAAAGGAAAGTAACCATAAGGGTGAATCGTATGCATTGTACCATGTTGCTATAGCTCGTGGTTGTTCCTTCTTGTAAGGATGGACCTACAAAAGAAGAACAAGAATGTAGTCAAAGTTTTGTATATGATAAATCAGAGAAAAATGTGCATGAGTATGTAAATGTGTGTAAAGCAAAGTGTGCACCTGATGTAAAAGAGTGTAAATGGATAGAAAATTGTCCTGAAATGTTGTGAAGAACATTTTTTGGGTGATCTCACACCAATAGTGAGTTTTTTAGGCAATCTCATGCCAATGGCGAGTTTTTTGGGCAATCTCACGTCAATAGCGAGTTTTTTGGGTGATCTCACGCCAAGTGTGAGTTTTATGGGCGATCTCATGCCAAAGAGCAAGTGTTGGGGAGAGAGGTCTAGTGTTATTCTCCATCCATGACTCTACCCAATAAGCACCACTAGAGATGGTACGTTCCCAATTTGTTCCTGTTGTCTCGAATTAGTTCCGATTGTATTGATTGTTCCAATTGAAATGGACTGTAGGAGATTACATGCATTTTATAACTAGAGGACTATGCCTATAACTGTGAAACTGATATGAAGAATTTTGTAGACTATGTTGATCTGATAAGTTGATTATATGTACCCCTGGGATATTAGTGCCTAGGGGAGGACACATGTGTTATGTTTGTGGAGCATGTTTTCATGTTAGAGTGTGGTACACCTTCTATGTGTTACACTTGGGTATTTTTACGGCGGTCCCGCTCGCTGGTGAGCGGGTCAAGGGGGTTCGGGGTGGTGAAGTCCCCGAAGCAAATTTTTATGGGTGGTTTATTAACCCATGGGTAATGGGTAACTGTTATGGATTGTTTTTGGGCCCATGGTTTTTCGGTACCCATTGTTTTTATACCCATGGTTTTTTGCCCATGGTTTTGATACCCACGGTTTTGTATCATATTGCTTAAGCAATTGTCTATTTATATGGTCTTATGAATATGATAGATAGACAAGAAAATGTATTGCAGATGTGCTTTGAATTTGGGTGTGAATTTTGTAGAGTTTGTTGAGCATAGCTCCAAACGGATCTGGGTATTGTATTGAGAGAGTGGAGGCTTGTAATAAAATTTGAGCAAGTGATTCTTGGTGGACGTAGCCCAAATTGGGTGAACCATGTTAAATCTTGTCTCTCTATGTTGTGTTATTTATTCTGCACTTTTATTTGAGATCTGTAATATTTTCTGCATATTAGTTTCTACCGTTGCGATTCTGTAAGGGATTATTCCTCATATTTTATCTCTTATTTCCTAACAATTAGTATCATAGCCTGGTTTTGGTTTGCTGAAGTGTTGAATCATAGGGAAATTTTTTTAGCTTGAGTGGGAGCTATGGCAGATGATGGAAGATCTAGGGTTGATAAATTCAATGGGCAGAATTTCAGTCTTTAGAAGATGCAGATGGAAGATTACTTTTATTAGAAGGATCTTTATACTCCGATGTTTGAGAAGGTGAACAAACCCTCGAGTATGACAGATGCGGAATGGGATTTGTTAGATCGAAAGACACTTGGAACGATCCGGCTGTGTCTTGCATCTTCGGTATTATTTAATGTTTCAAAGGAAAAGACTACAAAAGATCTAATGGATGCATTGGGGAAGTTGTATGAAAAACCCTCTGCCTCTAACAAGATATTTTTAATGAAAAAGTTGTTTAATATGAAGATGTCTGAGAATAGTTCAGTAGCAGATCATTTAAATGATTTCAATACGGTTGTGAATATAGCTTCGGTTACAATAGAATTTGATAAAGAAGTTAGGGCTTTATTAATTCTATGCTTTTTACTTGAGAGTTGGAATAGCCTGGTAATGGCGGTAAGCAACTCGGTTCATGCTAACTCAAAGTTGAAGTTTGAGGATGTTGTAGGGGTGATTCTAAGCGAGGAAATGCGAAGAAAAATATCTGGGGAATCTTCTACTTCAGGGAATGCTTTGACAGTGGAAACTAGAGGGAGACAGAAGAATAAAGGAAACCGTGAAAAATCAAAGGATCGGGCAAGGTCAAAATCCAAAAGCAAGATAGTATGTTGGCACTGTGGAAAGTCTGGGCATGCAAAGAAGGACTGTTGGGAGCTTCAGGACAAGAAGAAACAACAGGAAGAAAACAAGGAGGAAAATGTGGCATCGGGTAATGTATGCCAGGATGCTTTGATTCTTTCTTTGCATAATTTACTGAATCTTGAGTTTTAGATTCAAGGGCTTCTTTTCATGCTACTCCACATAAGCATTATTTTGTTGATTATGTTCAAGGGGATTTTTGGCATGTTTTTCTTGGTGATGATGAGCCTTGCAGTATAGTTGGAAAATGTTTTGTTCAGGTTAAGATGCAGAATGAGAATACATGACTATTGAAGGATGTCAGACATGTGCCTACATTAAGGAGAAATTTGATATTGGCAGGGAAATTGGGAAGTGATGGTTGTACTGTGATATTTACAGCTTGACTCTTGCAAGGTTACCAAGGGTGCTCTTGTGGTGGCAAGAGGTAAGAAGGTTGGAATCTTGTATTTAACCACTGATGGTACTAATGATTGTAATCTTGTTGCTTCAGATGCAGATACAACATTATGGCACTATAGGCTCAGTCATACGAGCCATAAGGGCATGGACATCATAAAAAAGAATTTACCTGGATATACAGAAACAGGTTTGGATTTCTGTGAGAATTGCATATATGAGAAACAGAAACGAGTAAGGTTTCTCAAGGTTGGACCTACGAAGAAAGAGAGTAACTTAGAGCTGGTACATTCTGATGTGTGGGGGCAGGCTCAGGTATCATCTCTGGGGGGCTCAAGTTACTATGTTACTTTTATTGATGATGCAACAAGGAAAGTTTGGGTTTATTGCATTAGAAACAAATCTGATGTATTTGATACTTTTGTTAAATGGAAAGCCTTGGTAGAGAATGAAATAGGTCTTAAGTTAAAATGTCTCAGGTCAGATAATGGAGGGGAGTATTGCAACAATGAATTTGATGATTATTGTTCTAAGAATGGAATCCGCAGGCAAAAAACGGTTCCAGGAACCCTGCAGTAGAATGGGGTGTCAGAAAGGATGAACAAAACAATAATAGAACGTGCTAAGAGCATGAGGATACATGCAGGACTACATCTTTATTTTTTGGTAGAAGCGATGAGCACAACTGTGTACTTGATAAACAGAGGACCCTCAAGTGCCTTGGATGGAGGCATACCTGAGGAGGCTTGGTACGGTAAGAAAGTCGATTACTCATTTCTTAGAGTCTTTGGATGTGAGGTGTTTGTTCATATTGACAAGGATGATAGGACCAAGCTAGAGGCTAAATTAGAAAAATACACTTTTATTGGTTATGGTGGTGATGACTTTGGATTTAAATGTTGGAGTATTAAGGACAAGAAAATCATTCGGTCTAGGGATGTGGTCTTTAATGAGAAAGTCATGTATAAGCAATAGTTGTAGGAAAATAGGGAAGAATCTAAGAAAGAATATGCAGTGGTAGAGGATCTTCCGGATGGGACAGTGACCCATGAATCAATTCAGGAACCTACTCAACAGGAACCCCAAAATCCTACAGTGAGGAGGTCTTCTAGGGTAAGAAAAGAACTTGAACGCTTTTCTCCTTCTCTTTATTATTTATTACTCATTGATAGTGGAGAGCCAGAGAGCTTTGATGAAGCAATGCAGGTAGATGCCAATAAGAAGTGGGAGTAAGCCATGGATGAGGAGCATAAGTATCTCATGGAGAACCAGACTTGGGATTTGGTGAAGCTACTGGAAGGAAAAAGAGCATTGCAGAACAAGTGGGTGTACAGAGTTCAAGATGGAGGAAAGAAAAGATATAAGGCTCGGTTAGTAGTCAAGGGGTTTGCATAGAAACAAGGTATAAATTTTGATGAGATTTTTTCTCCTGTAGTAAAAATGACTTCTATCAAAACTATTCTTAGAATAGTGGCAACAGAAGACTTGCACTTAGAACAGTTAGATGTAAAGACTGCATTTCTCCATGGTGATTTGGAGGAGGAGCTATATATGCAACAGCTAGAAGGATATGAAGTCAAAGGTTCATGAAGCAAAGTTATATTAGATGTCCTTCCGACCATTGCGTGTATACAAAATTTTTTTAGGATGGAAGTTATATTATCCTGTGTTTGTATGTTGATGACATATTGGTTATAGGTAAAAACATGCAGAAAATAAAAGTACTCAAGAAATAGCTAAGCGAATCCTTTGATATGAAGGATTTGGGGGTAGCTAGACAAATCCTTGGTATGAGGATAACTCGGGATAGGAAGGAATGGAAGCTGACTTTATCTCAGGAAAAGTACATTAAGAAGGTATTGGATAGGATTAACATGCAGGATGCTAAACCAGTTGGGACTCCTTTGGCAGACCATTTTAAGTTATCAAAGGAGCAGTGTTCCAAGAAAGAGCAGGAAAGAAAATAGATGTCCAAGGTACCTTATTCATAAGTGGTTGGTAGTTTAATGTATGCTATGGTGTGCACTAGGCCTGATATTGCCCATGCAGCGGGAGTTGTGAATAGATTTATGAGTGATCTAGGTAAAGAGCATTGGCAAGCAGTAAAGTGGATCCTTCAGTATTTGAGAGGGACCATGAGGACATTTTTGTGCTACAGTGGATCAGACACCACTTTACGTGGTTATGTAGATTCAGACATGGCTGGAGATGTTGACAATAGGAGGAGCACGATAGGTTATATTTACACTGTAGGTGGGACAACAGTGAGATGGATTTCATGACTACAGAAGCTGGTGGCTTTATCAACCACGGACGCTGAGTATGTGGCTACCACAGAGGAAAGCAAAGAGATGATTTGGTTATAAAAATTTCTTGAGGAGTTGGGGCATAAACAAAAGGAATGTAAGTTGCATAGTGATAGTTAGAGTGCTATACACCTAGCTAAGAACTCTGCTTTCCACTCCAGGATGAAGCATATACAGTTGAGATATCCTTTCATCAGGACAACTTTGGAAGAAGATAAGTTGAAGTTGAAGAAGATTCATACCAGTCAGAATCCTACAGACATGATGACCAAGGTGGTCACAAGGGATAAACTAAAGATATGTTCAGCTTTGGTTGGCCTTCGCGGATGACAATGAAGGGTTGAGAAGCTTGCTCAGTGGAAATCAGTCTCCAAGTGGGAGATTATATGTTTGTGGAGCCTGTTTTCATGTTAGAGTGTGGTACACCTTCTATGTGTTACACTTGGGTATTTTTACGGCGGTCCCGCTTGCCAGTGAGCGGGTCAAGGGGGTTCGAGGGCGAAGCCCCCGAAGTAAATTTTCATGGGTGGTTTATTAACCCATGGGTAATGGGTAACCGTTATGGGCTATTTTTGGGCCCATGGTTTTTCCCATTGTTTTTATACCCACGGTTTTTTTCCCATTGTTTTGATACCCATGGTTTTTTGCCCATGGTTTTGATACCCACGGTTTTGTATCAAACTGCTTAAGCAATTGTCTATTTATATGGTCTTATGCATATGATAGATAGACAAACAAATGTATTGTAGATGTGCTTTGAATTCGGGTGTGAATTCTGTAGAGTTCGTTGAGCATAACTCCAAACGGATCTGGGTATATGTATTGAGAGGGTGGAGGCTTGTAATAAAATTTGAGCAAGTGATTCTTGGTGGACATAGCCCAAATTGGGTGAACCACATTAAATCTTGTCTCTCTATGTTGTGTTATTTATTATGCACTTTTATTTGAGATTTGTAATATTTTCTGCATATTAGTTTCTACTGTTGAGATTCTATAAGGGATTATTCCGCATATTTTATCTCTTATTCCCTAACAACAGGAATCCAAGTGTTTATGTATGAGTCTAGGCATTGGTGTTTGTGTTGTGCTAAGGACCGAAGTCAGTTTTTGGGTCGTTATGTTATTATGTTCTTGTTTTGTTCATGTATTGTGTTGATCTTAACTATAACTTTGAGCTATTTTAGGGGTGATTTGTTCACCCAATGCATGCCCCCCTTGTTTGGGGTGCATGTAATGTCGGTAGGAGAATGCAACCCAAAAAAGAGGACTTGATGATGATATAAAGTTGATACCTACATAGGGTAGGGGTGTGCATGGTAGAAACCAAGGCACATGCAAACAAAGTGACTAGTAATATGTGTTAGTAGCAAACATGTAATAGAAGGCTAATGTAACAAGTAAGTGTGCAAACAAACTGGACCGTGAAAAAAATGTTTCAAACATGGGACATCACTCACAATGTCATAAGACAATCAAGGCTAAAATATCCAAAAGTATACAATGAGTAAACAAGACAAAGGTCATAGACCACAAATAATGGTATATAATATCAAACAATGATAAACAAAGTGTATAAGATAACCATGGTGACATATAGTCATGTAAGGAAAATACTGCACATTAAACACCCATTAAAATGTTAGAAAGATAAATAGTATGTCAAGGCATGCATGTATCAATGGAAAGTAATGTGCTAGAAATCGGAAAATGATGAAATAATAGCACTTGTAATGTGTGAGAGTAGGAAAGGTAAATTCCTCCAGGAGCCTTGGTGGGATTGGTAAAGGATACAGTGCCGAGCATCTTCACAACTCATGGAAATCTATAAGAGATTTGCATTCACAACTTGTGGAAATCTATAAGAGATTTGCATGCACAATTAGAGACCAAGTGAACGCGTATGTGTATATGATAAATATAATGACATACTAAGCATATGAATAGCATAATAAGAAAAGTGCATCATGTAAATAGTATAAGTAAGCAAGAGTAAGTGCAACCAAGATATGCAAATGTAATGTATGAGTGTGATGGAATGATATGTAATGTGTGAGTATGGAAGGAGGAGCTTTCCCCCCAACAGATGTGTATAAGATGAGGTTCATTTATAAAATACCCCTCAATAATCAAGAATGAACCATAGAAAAAAATTGCATCATCAGGAAATGGTTTGAAAAATGTGCGCTAGAAAGATAGATCATGAAGCATAAAGTGCGAAGTGTGAATGATGCGATGTTCATTTAAGATTTAGACACTCAACAATCAACTATGAACCATGGAACTAGAGTGTGTCATAGGGTAATGACGATACAATGTATGTATTGAAGTGCAAAAGAGTTGTAAGAAAGACTAGATGTGAAGCATAAAGCGTAAGCGTATGGGCTAGTAATAAGTGATAAAGATTAAAGAGGGGAGAAGAAAGCATAATACCCCCTAAGTGTGTGATGTAGAGAAGGATCAAGTAAAATCATTGAGAAGATCATCAGTGTCAGGATCGTAACTGATGTGATTTGGGTTAGAGACATGGTATGTAATAGTGTGAGGTTGATCATATAAATAGCCCTTGCGGCATGAATTATACATGCTCATTGCTTATTATTCATTAGTAAAAAGAGGTTGAGGATAATCGTGTGCATACCAACAAGTTAGATTTGGAGTATATCCTAAGAAAAAGTAATTACAAATAGAGATGCTGCCAAAGGGCATGGGAAATGTGATATCAGTATGATTAGGATCCAGTGTGCCACCAATGTAATCAAGCCAAGACTAGCCAAGTGTGAGTGGATCAGAACGAGGAGTGCGTGTAAGAAATATTGATAAATGGAAGACACGTAGGCCATGAGTAGTAGTAATGAGTACACAACTATGATAAAGGTGAGGAGAGTGAGGTGGAGGAAGGAGATCAATACTTGGGAATCCTAGCCAAGCCAAGCCATCATGTGTGCAAACAGTCTCAGAGCATGTAGGGTTGAATGGAATATGAGGCCAATAAGAAATAAGGATGAAGAGAGTCTATGTGAAGGTATCCAAGCGTGGGGTAGAATGACCTTAGGGAGATGCAATAGGTGATAGAATGTGCAATGAATGTATAGTCCCCAGAAAAGGTATCATGGTGTTAATGGATGAAGGAGGCTTCTTGAATTGATATTCACCAGGCCAATAGCAACGATAGTATCCTCGAAGTAGGACTGATTGATTTTGATAGGAGTAAATTTAAGATTACGCAATGTGTCATCATTAAGCTCTATAACATTAACCTCATCATCGGAATCATAAGTGCTAACATTATCTTGTTGAAGGTAGTATCAAGAATATTGGAAGGAATGGAGCTAACTATAGAATTGAGAGGAGTCATAATAGGTGGAGAAGTAGTAGCCATTAAATAAAATATGAATTAAATCTAATTCTTTAGTAACTGATATGGTAAAGTATAGTATAGATAAAAATTTTGAGCAGTCAAGCAATGAAAAACTATAAGTAAATAAGAGAGATAAATGACTTAGTTGAATCCTGCACAATCTAGAATTGGTTTGGGAAGTGTAAAGTGTTGAATAGGATTGAAACAATGTCACAATTGCTCTCAATAAAATCTGAAACTTGAGAATGATGTCGGCCACGGTGGAGGGGAAGGAGGACACTTACACAAAGGCAGAGATGGGGACCGTAGAGGGAGCTTAATGGATGGAAGTGAAGAAGAAGTAGTAGATGATGAAGTAGGAGAAGATGTAAAAGGGTGTGATATAATATGTGCAACTATTAAATCTTGTTCTAAATCAATGACTTTATAACATAAGAGAGTAAAAGATTCATGTGTATCATATAACAGTTTTTCTTTCAATGTAGTAGCTAAGCTGCGAAAAAAGATAAATTGCTTTTCTAAATCCATGGGTTGAAATAATAATTGATGCATGCAATAATTGAAGCGTAAGATGTAATCTAAAATTGGTTCATTCATTCCATGATGCAAAGAAGGAAAGTGTTCACATACAACCTTAGGATCATTGTTAGAAATAAATTGTCTAAGGAAAACATCCTCCATATCATAATAAGTGTTAATGGATCCATAAGGCAAATGAGTATTCCATTGGAGAGCATGATCAATAAAGCTATGACAAAATGATTTGAGTAGCAAGTGATCATTAGAATAAGTAGACATAACTGAACAATAATTCTTGAGATGTAAGTAAGGATTTCCAATGCCATAGAAACATGAGAAATTAGGCATGATGAAGTCCTTTGGGAAAGCAAAATAGTAAATCTTTTTAGGAATAGGATTGCTATACAAAGGATTATTGTTAATGGAAGCATGATAGGCTTTACTTTCAAGGGTGAGTATATGAACTTGAGATTACAAAGTGCCAATATCGTGCATGAGGATAAAGTATCACGTGAAGGAATGGTTGGTGAAGTGAGAGGCATATTGAGAGATTTGATCTTTCCATTGTGAGTGATCATGGGAATGTGAGAAGGATGAGTGGATGTGGAAGGAGGAGAAGGAGGTGGAAGAGGAGGCTCTATAGGGATGCTAGATGTAGACTCAGGAGATACTATGATAGGTGTACTAGTGGTAGGAGTAGAATCATCAAGAATAATAATTTCAGAAGTATAAGAAAGAGGAGTAGTAAATTCACATTCAATAGTCTTAAGATAAGTAATATCATCACTAACATGTTTATGCCGGAAGCATAATCGACATCACTATCAGTCATATTTTCACAAGCAAGTATTTCATCAAGACTATCATTACCATACAAAGAAGTTGTAGGAGTATTAATAGCAAATTTATCATTGCAATCATTGGAAACATTTTCAAAAGTAGGAAGAGTAGGAGATATAGCTTTAGATTCATCTTGACTATTAATAGAAGTGACATCACACACATTTACATTTTCAACATCAAAAGCATAATTATTGGTATCCATATTGTCATAAGCAAGAACATGATCAAGCAAAGAATCTACAGTAATATTTTCATGTGCTATAAGAGGAGGAGAAGAAGGTGCAACAACATGGGTGAGTATAGAAGATGAGGGGGAACATGAAGCAAATATTTTATCAAGGGAGACTATGTAAATGTTAGGAGTGTCATGGCCCATGGGAAGAGTGTCTTATAAAGCAATTTTTTTTTTAGAACGGAAGAATCACATTGAAGATTGCAATAGAGGTCACAAAATTCAAATGCTACAACAGTATCATCAAAAATAGGTTACAGACATGTATCGACCATATTATGTTTGGGAGATGAGGACCTCTTTTTAGCCACGAGGGTTCATCAAATGATTTAATTTAATTTGAATTAAATATGATTGCAGAGTAACTACTATAATAAATGATGTACAATTGCTAATATATAATATGATATAAGAAAAATAACATGTAAAGTATGAAACCCTAAGAAAAGGAGAGATAAGAAGACTTAGCTGATTTTTTGAGTGAACAAAAAGTGATTTCGGCAAGGTAAAGTGCATGATAGGATGCAAACAGTGTCGTAACCACTCACTGTAAAATTTAAAACTTAGGAATAATTCCAGATAGGGGTACCCAATGCAGGACAGAGGCACCTAGGCGCTGGTGACTGTGCAGGAGCTCAAGATCTACTTTTTAATGTGTCACAAGGGTTTCACAGTTGTTTCCTGTTGATTGTCTCATATTCACTCCTTAATCACCGAAAGTACCTACAACCTGAAAAAGATAAATTCAACTACACATACCTACAAAACGTGTCAAGCCTAAAAAGTAAAATACAAAATGGGGAGTCAAACTGAACCCAAAGGTCACCCTGATGGTGAATTTACGATCGAGCACTACAATACACCTCAAAATCTATATAGTTCTTGTGTGTTTGTGTAAGAATGATGCCCTAGGATTCCCTTGTGTAATTTGCACAAATGATAGCAGGTTGTAGCTAGAATGTAATAGAATGTGTCGATGAAATAAAATAGACTTCCCCTTCCTATGCTCTCTATGCAAAATTGATGTAACTTTTGTCCCTTGAATGGATGCTAGATGGATGACTTTAGAGTGCTTTAGTGCCTTTGGAATGCAAGATTAGGTGATGATAGTAATGCTTAGTGCTTAGTCCTTTATTTTCAACACATAACTATGTATTTATATGATTCCCTTGTTTGAATTTTGTAATTGACAACTCGAAGGTTGACCCATAAGTGAAAACGATGCCCAAAAGACAAAAGAGATCCAAAAGGAGAAAGTAAGGTGAAAAAGGGTTAGGGAAACCCAAAGGGGACAAGAGCACCTTGGCTCTTCTGTCCTAGCTGGGCACTAGTGTTTGAAGCCATAAAAGATAAATCGGTAAAATCCTGACTGGGCTATAGGGTGTGTAATACCAAATACAAAACAAGTGACACAAAAAAGAGGCCAAAGATAATTGTCAACCACTAGTTTTCTTGCTTAGGAATCGTATAAATGATAATATGCTTTTTGGACTTAGAAATGTACCCAAGTGTGTGATTTATTATCTACAATTGATCATATATAGCCTTCACTTTTCAATTAACATTTTGTTTTTATGCAATCATATCTTACAATTTTCATAATCGATTTATATTATTGTTGGAAGGAATATTATATTAGTATTAACACATTATTTTAAAATTGTAAAGTTTGACATTTAAAAATAAAATCATAGTCTCGTACCTGATTTAATAAAATTAAATCTAGTACAAGGACATTGTTGATAAGGTAAATATAAAAAAATTAAAAAAATTCAAGTAAGATCTAGCTAAAGAAGTACAAACAATAGTGATAGATAGGAGATAAAGATGACTCAACTTATAACAGTAGGTCTGGACTAATTCTGGACTGATGAATAGGTTGGGGAGGTAGATTCAGTACTGTGTAAGCTCTGTATCAAAATTTGGAATGTGACAATCTCAGGGACAGGAGAACCCAAAATAGGACAGGGTCACCTGAGCGTTCATGTCTGTTTTGGGCGCTGGACATTATGGAATAGCTTCAGCTCCGGTTCTCTATGTGTCACTTCTTATCTCCATTAATTTATTGTAGATTGTGTCAGGTTCGTTATAAGTTCACTTAGTCGTACATGTAACTATAAAAGTAACCCTAGCTACCTGCATAATACTCAAGCACACAATAAATAAATAAAAATATGCATATGCTTGAGTCAGACTGACCTTGACAGTCACCCCAATGTGATTTTCATTGAGTGTTGCGCTACATTTCAAACCAAATGTAATTCTAATGTGCGTGTGACTGAAATAGTGTCCCTTGAACTAGGATTCCATAGTGTAAGTCACACAAAGAGTAGTGGGCTACAACTACTTTGTCCTAATACAAATGTGTGGTATGGAATTTAGAATAAACCCTCCTATGCGATGAAGTATGTAGTCCCAAAATACAATCCTTGATATAGTCGATAGAAAATATTAGCTCCTTGTAATAGTATGTGTCGCTTGAAATGTTTTCCCCTTAATGAAGTTGAATAATACATGTACATATATGATTCATTCACTTAAGTTTCGTCATTAATAGGTGAAAGGCTGACCCAAGGTAGTAAACAAAGACATGAAAGAAGTAACATTAAAAAAATCAACAAAAGATAGAAAGTAGACAAAAATGCCCAAAGGGGATAGTAACACACAAGTGCTCCTACCCCTAATGGGCGGTCATGTACGGGGTGCCAAAAAGATAAAATAATGGAATCATAAATGAATAGGATGTCAGCTAGTGTGCAAAAGTGTAAGGTGTGAATCCAAAAAAAATAACAAAGATAAGAATAAAAAAAGTAATAATGAAGAAACAAAAGTGTTGTCAATGACTAATTCTCTTATTTAATCTAATTTGGATTAAAACGTATTTTAGATTAACTTACCATATTAAATAATATCCAGATGATTACATATAACAATATGCAAGCAATAAACATCCAAAGAGGTAAAACCCTAAGCAAATGAGAGAGGGATGATGACTTAGATGATATTGTATAACCTGGGAGTGATTAGGACTATGCATCTGCTAGAACAAGCTAGAAACAATGTCGAAATAGCTCGGCAAGGAATCAAAAACGCAGGAATGTACAAGGCAGAAGCGCCCAAATTAAGGTAGGAGCGCCCCAAGCGCTAACGACTAATTTGAGTGCTTGCTTCTTCTAAAATGATCAGATCTGATATTTTATGTGTCAGAAGACCTTTGTTATTAGTCGCTCTTTGTCACTCTGGTTTCGTTGTTAGATCGTCGATTGCACCTGTAACCTGTAAAACAAATGACTACATGCACATCCCCACAAATCACATCAAAACTAATTAAAAATGTGTATAATGTGGAGTCAGACTGACCCTAACAGTCACTTGAAGAGTGAATTTATGACCAAGCATTGTACTATATCTCATACTCTATGCAGTTCTCTGCACGTGTGTGTATCCGTGTCTCCTGTCCTAGTTTTCCCTTGTGCAAATTACATGATGATAACATGCTAGATCTAGATTGTACTGAATATGTGAAATGTGTGTGATGAAATATAATAAACTCCCCTCCTACGTAGTGTATGTATACCAATGCAACCCTTAACCCTTGCATGGATGTGCTAGATATGTACTTTGTAGCACTCTTCTACTTTTTTGCAAGCTTAGGAAGTGATAAATACTACTTATAGTGCTTGGCCCCTTTATTTGAAAGAAGTAAATAAGTATATATATATATATATGATTCCATTGTTTAAATTTTGTAATTGATAACGAAAAGGACAACCCAAAGTGTTAAAAGGTGAGCAAGAAGCGAAAAGGAGCCAAAAGAGTAAGAAGAAGAGAGGGATAAGAGCACCTAGGAGGAACAAGAGTGCTTAGGCGCTTCTGTCCTAACTGGGCACTAGTGTCCGAGGCCATCAAAAGGTAAATCAGTCAAGTGTCGACAAAAGTGTAAGATGTGCAAAGCTAATAAAGTGCAAGAGATAAAAAAACCAAAAGGAAAAAAGGAGTTGTCAACCACTAGTTTTATTGCTTGGGAATCATGTATACATTAATATGCTTTAGGAACTAGAAATGCACCCAAGTGCATAAATTTTGTGTTTACATTTGCCCCCACTTTATGATGTGATGTTGAGTGAATACTCGATAGCATAAAGATAGAAGATGCATACCTTGTAAACTAGAGTAGAGTGTAGCCGATAGCGTGTCGAGTGGATAAATAGCCATGTGAAGCGTGAAGTGATCACAATGTGAAGTGTGACAACTAAGAAAGGGAGGTAGACCCTATGGATGAATCATATACACAATAACGTGTTGTTGGAGCTTGTGCTTATTGACGTGAGTTGTTTCTTGTTGCTTGTAATGATGAACCTGCAAAAGAAGAGCATAAGAGTAGTCAAAGTCCCATATGTGAAAGATCATAGTAACGTATGTAACGGTATTAGAAAGTAGTAGCTAAGGAAAGAGTGCACTTGATGTATGAGAGAGTATAGGATAATTTTTTTCCTATTTACTTTGGAGATGTTGCCAGATGGAGTTAGAAGTGATCAATGCCCAACCAAGAAAGCGTTGAGCCACAGATTTGAGTGTTTTTCCGCTAAGGATTAGGTTTTTGGGTGATTTCACGCCAAGGATGAGTTTTTTTTGGAAATCTTACACCAAGAGAAGAGTTTTGGGGAGACAAGTCTATTTTTATCTCCTTCCATGACGCTTCTCAAGTGATAAGTATCACTATATATTAGAATGTCTCGATCTGTAATCGAATTGTAAATAAGTTGTAGTCGAATTATAATTGAATGACTAAATTTTTGTAAGTGAAGCCAAGTGTCTGATACTATAGATCCATACTGTAAACTTATAGTCACAAAATCATGCACTTTAGACATTTATTTATCCCGGTCTCCATACTACTATTTAGAAGGTTCTTGAGTGAAGAGAGTATTAATTAACCCCCATCTTTTGGCCATCTTGTTTTATTTTATTTCATCATTACCAAACCTTTTCATCCACATGCCTAGTCTGTTTCAGTCATTTCCCATTATTTTAGCCTTGACTAGGGCGCCCATGGGTGCCCTGGTCCCACCAGGGGCATCCCTGGTCCTTTTTGCACTTTCCTGCCACTTTTTCGGCTCTTTCTAGCTAGTTTGACATCTTTATCTTTCTTGTGGTCAGACCTTTTTTGGGTTAATTACAAAATTAGATCAAAAGAACCCTATAAATATAAAGTTATGAGACCATAATGAGGGACCTAGCATCACTTACTACTATCACTCCATCTAGAGTTGCATCCATCTATTGCATTGGAGATCACTTGCATCCACATAGCTCCATCATCAAGCACAAGGCTAGGACATTGCATCACACTTCATAGGGGGAGGGATTTTATTCTATTCCATGCACACAATTCTACTACATTTTCTACACATAGTTATTGCTTGCTACTTCACAAAGTGTGGCTGACACAAGAGCAACCTAGGGCATGTTCACACACACTTGCACATAGAACTACATCGGGTCTGAGATGTAGTGCAACGCTCAGTTATTAAGTCCACCATTGAGGCAGTTGAGGTCAGTCTGATCCCTTCATATGCATTATTGTTTTTTAGGGTTTGATGTTTGTTTTGGGGTCTTACATGTATTTCTTTCATCTTGGATTATTGATGACATCTAGTGCAGGACAACGAAGTTGATGTGACACACAACAAGGGTTTTGGGCCATCTGCCAAACCAGTAAAAACTAGTTTCAGAGATTTTACATAGACCAGGGTGCCCCAATTACAGACCAGAGCGCCCGCAGGGACCCCAGTCCTCCTCCAGGGACTCCAGTCTAAGCTAGATCCTCCAAATCCATACCTTTTTGGGACTTCTGCATAGTCATTCTTGCTCCTAATTTTTCTAGTCTCACCTGCGACATTCAGTCCTGAGAGGACTTCGTCGATTATCAGACTAAGTTATTTCCTCTTTCTTCTTACACATTAGGGTTAACATTTCCTTTTGCATAGTTATTAATCTCATTTACATTCTTTTTACTGCATTTATTTACTTTATTACATTGTTCATAGCTTAGATTAACTATCTCTATACTACATTAGTTAGTCCATTTTTAGTTAATCATTTTGGTGAACTCGACATCTTATCATGGCTAAAGATACTTCTTCTCTATCTCTAATCATTCTAAATTTTGATAGTTTTGGTCGTGCCTTTGTTGATGCTCCATCTGATGCTTTTGGTTATAGGCCTTTCCCTTCGCTTATTCATTTTCCATCTTCTGACATAGATGATGAAGCTCTAGGTGACGTTATTGTTTCTTATATGTGTACCATCATCCTAATACTTTAACATGAGTCCTCAAGGAGGTACCAAGCTCCTCAACCTGATCACATAGTTACATCTCCTGCCATTTCCAACCCACAAGATGCTTCTCATACGCATTCACCCATTAATCCTCCCACATTATCTATAGATGATTCTCTTGATACAATCATTGCTCCTACATCTCCATCTTATGCTATTGGGCCACAACATATTGAAGCTCCACATAACTTTCAAAGCTACTATTTGTATGGTTGATGTTATTCCTTCCACTTCATCACCACCTCCTGCTATTACCAACGCTATGGTACATTATACGGGGTCTACTCCATAAAACTACGTTGCTTCACTTACTCCTCCATCACACGTGCCTCATCCACTATCATTTCCTCCCTTCACAAGCACACTTTTTATAAATGATTCTTATTGGGAACACGTACCACTTTACACTTCCTGAAAAGCCACCGTCTTTTCACATGAGATTCTTCTTCAGGTTGGTTTTGCCTTCGAGGACCTCCATTCACCCTTATATAATCCACATTTGTATCATGGATCTGTTATTCTCACTACTGACATATGGGCTTCACATTTTCCATCTTGTTTTTTGCCTTGCACGTTATCATACTTCTTTTCCACTCACTCTCGGCCACTCTTGGCTAGATTACATTAGAGGCACACTTGACCCCGGTCATACTGATATAACTTTTCCTATGCCATTTGGTACTTTGTATTTGTAATAGCTCCTTTCTTTGTTACTCACCCAATTTTACTATCTGGTATGCTCATGGCTGTCCATTACCTCCCTTTACTAATGAAAAATATGCCATGGAAATGTATAACTTGCATTCTCATGGTTATTTGAATGACCAACCAGAGAATATTTCTTATCTAGGTTTCTTCAATTCCATAGGATTTCAATAATGACCATGACGATCTTTTAGATGATCTTACTTAACTACTACTTCTATGTGCATCCTGGATGGGGGGGCATAATATTTACTATAACCCCCCCATTCTATAATACTTATAGAATACTACATAATCCTCTTGACATTTATGCATTTCATCATAGGCATTTTTATCACCTATCCACATACTAGCATAGTTCCTATGTGTCGTCATTACCCGATGACACACTCTTGTGCTTCAGTTCACACTTGACTGTTAAGGGATTATTACTACATTGAACCCCACACACTACATTATAGGCATTATACACATCTAGTATCACATTTCATACATTATTCATCATACATCATACACCATACATTCTTTGCATACATCTACATCATATTCATCATACATCATACATTATATGCACATTTCCATTACATGTCATACATCATACATTATACTATGCATCCTACACCTTACATCATACATCTCTACATCATACATCGTATTATCATACATATACATGTTTCATCATACATCCTATACATAGGCATTACCATGCATCATACATGTATAAAGTCATCATACTCTTCATTCTACACACTATACTAGCCTTCATTATCATTCGTACGATACTACATTACATTCCATCCTACATACATACCATTATTACATCTTTGGAATTCACATTGTTACATGTGCATCACTCATACATTAAATTTTACCTACATTCTACACATCTAGCATCGCATCTTACACATTGCGTATTTATACATATCTATTTAGCATGTAATCATTTCATCTATTACATATACATTGTCTTTCTATGTGTTGCACTCACCACCATATAATGCACTTTAGTTCCTCAATCCATACTCGATTGCCAATGGTTTACAAATCAAATGGACCTTACACTCATCACACATACTATTTGACCTTTCATCATCCTAGGCTAGTGACATACACTTTAGGCTAAATTGTCACCTATTCTATCATTTTGTAGTGGTATACACCTTAGGTTACATCACCACTCCCTTCCTTTCATCTTTGTAGTGATATATGCTTAGGTATAAATCATCACTCATCCTTTCATCTTATAGTGATATACGCTTAGGATAAATCATCACTTTTATGTTCATCTAGTCATGATATATGCTTCAGCTATAGGGTTCATGCACACATCATTTCTAGGTCGCATCTCATCACTACACCTACAAATTCATCACAATGCGTTAGACACACAACACACACTTACTCGACCATTTCTTGATGACACACTATCGTTTATGGTTCATTCTTGAATGTTGGGGGGGAAAAAAATTAACCTCATTGCATACACTTCATTCACTCGAGGGGCACACGGATCCTATCATTCCATCTTGCATTCCATTCCATCCATCCACAACATATTGCATTGTCTTGGGGGCATTTACTCTTGTTTACTAGTGTTTTACATGATCACTTTACTACACATGTTAGATTTATTTCTTATATGTCATTATCTATACCATCCACACATGCACATTCATGTATTTTTCTAGTTGTGATCGAAGATACAAATCTCTTACAAGCAACATGGATGCTCACCTTCTACCCTTCCTACACTGGTCATTGGGGGCATCCACATTCGTCTCTCATAGGTGCTATTGTTTCATTTTGTACTTAGCACTTTACATTACTTGGTTATTCATGCTTTGACATATTGGTTATTTCTCTAACATGCTAATGGGTGTTCATGTGCAACACTTTTTTGTAGGATTATTTGTTTCCATGACTACTTTGTTTTGTATGTTTTCATTATTTGTTTCTTGTATGCGGGCCTTGCCTTATGTTTGGTGTGTGCACTTGTTTTTTGTTTGCATCCATGATGGCCTTGCATGTCTTGTGACATCATGAGTGATGTCCCATGTTTGCGATCCACTTTGTGTGGCTTACTTGTTTTCTTGCATGTGTTTACTATTAGTTTTTTGGTAGTTTTTACATTGTTTGCGTAGCTTTACACTTGTTTTCTATATGCATGTGTTTTTCATACTAACACTTTTTTTATGTTAACCATCCTTGTTTGTGTGCCCTTGGTTTCTACCAAGCGCATTCCTTTCCCCCTATAGGGTAGAGTTACAGAGTACATGCTCATTGGTCCTCTTTTGGGGCCGCATTCTCCTATTATTGACATCGCATGCGCCCCCAAAGAGGGGGGGCATCATTTGGGGTTTTACATACTAACACAGAGATTCTACACCGGTTCGTTTCAATTATATACAATGAGTGGGTTCAAACAAGTCTACGAACCTCATACACAATGGATTTTATAGGACATGGTGTCCTTAGCATTTGGGAAGTAGTTACAGGCTTGGAGGTTACAGTGGGTGTGCATTCTCTACACTACTTCAACCAATGGCACCGGATCACCCAAAAAACTAGGATGATACAAAGATCTCTTCACACACATTCAAGGAAGCAATTAGAGCTTGGAGGACACAAAGATTTCCTCCCTACACTTCTTCAGCCAGGGTGGCATGAGATCACCCAAAAACCTCATAGTACAGGATATCCTTCTACACTCTCTTTCTCGACATGGATCAGGTGCACATGTTCCATTTACATTTTCATATTTTACATTTACATATTTTTATATACATGTTTCTTTTACATTATCATTTTTACACATACATACATACATATTTGAATACTTGATCATTTTCTCCTTACAGGTCCTAGTCATATGAGAAATAAGTTGTCAAATTGGGGGCAACAACAACAAGAACGTCAACAACAACACTTTGCGACATCACACACTTTACTAACCATGTAGGTACATTACACACCACAACAACTACACACGTGTTCCGCCCTAGGTTCACTCTCATCACTTTTTCTTTGCACATTTTTCATCTTTAGTTTCCATGCTCCTCCATATTTTTTTGTCATTCCATGCTTTTTCTAGTCCTTTTAGACACATTTCTACTACACTTCTTCATGGACATCAGGTACGCATGTATCTATCTACTTTATGTTACCAAGATTTCCGCTCACCAACATAAAGTGGGGGTAAAATGTAGTCACAAAATCATGCACTTTAGACATTATTTATCCCAGTCTCATACTACTATTTAGAAGGTTCTTGAGTGAAGAAAGTACTAATTAACCCCCGTCTTTTGGCCATCTTGTTTTATTTTATTTCATCATTACTAACCCTCTTCATCCACATGCCCAGTCTGTTTCAATCATTTCTCGTTATTTTAGCCTTGACTGGAGGCACCCAGTACTAGTATCTGGTCCCACCAGGCATCCTATGGGTGCCCTGGTCCCACCAGGGGTGCCCCGGTCCTTTTTGCACTTTCCTTTACCACTTTTTTGGCTCTTTCTAGCCGTTTGGATATCTTTATCTTTCTTGTTGGTTGGCCTTTTCGGGTTAATTATGAAATTAGACCAAGAGAACCCTATAAATATAAAGTTATGAGACCATAATGAGGGACCTAACATCACTTACTACTATCACTCCATCTAGATTTGCATCCATCTATTGCATTGGAGATCACTTGCATCCACATAACTCCATCATCAAGGCACAAGGCTAGGACATTTGCATCACACTTCATAGGGGGAGGGATTCTATTCTATTCCATGCACACATTCTATTACATTTTCTACACATAGTTATTGCTCACTACTTCACAAAGTGTGACTAGCACAAGAGAAACCTAGGGCATGTTCACACACACTTGCACATAGAACTACATCAGGGTTTGACATGTAGTGTAACACTTAGTTAGGTAAGTGCCACCATTGTGGATAGCTGAGGTTATTCCCACCCCTTCATATGAATTTTTTATTTTTTATGGTTTGATGCTTGTTTGGGGTCTTGCAGGACTTTATTTCATCTTGTATTATTTACGACATCTAATGTAGGACGAGATAGTTGAAGTTGATCACGATAAATAATGAGGGTTTTAGACCATCTTCCAAACTAGTGAAGATCTAGTTTCGAGGGATTTTACATAGACTAGGGGTGCACCTAGATTACAGACTAGAGTTCCCGCAAGTGCACTCCATTCCTCTCTCCAAGCACTCCAGTCCAGCTAGATCCTCCAGATCCATCCTTTTTTAGACTTCTTCACAGTCGTTGCCACCTCCTAATATTTTCCAGTCATCGTTGAGGCACTTTCCTGATAGAGCATTTTTTATTTAGATGAGTTCTTTCCTCTTTATCTCTTACACATTAGGGTTAGCATTTCATTTTTCATAGTTATTTATCTCATTTACATTCTTATTTACTGCATTTATTTACCTTTTTACAGCTATTCATATCTTAGATTAACTAGCTCTGCACTACATAGTCCATTTTTTAGTTAATCAAAACTACTCAAAACTATGTTGAACCAAGAAATTGTCTGATTTTTTCCCCCCAAGACACTAGCACCCAAGTGGGACACAAGTACCCACTATTCCTATCTAATACTGGATACTAATGTTTGTGATCCAAGTCTAATTCTAGACCACTCTATAACTGCGTGCCTTTGTCAATTTATATTGTGTTGTTATGTTCTGGAGCTCTGTGCTGGTGGAAGGGTGATTTGTTCACTCAATAGTTATCCACTCTCATTTAGGGTGTATGTGACGAATGTAGGAGGAGGCGAACGAAATGAGAGGACCTGAAATTGATATGAATATCGTAGATTGGATAGCTGTAGGGGGTAGGGGATGTGTATGGTACAAACCAAGGCACATGCAAACAAGATAGACTAGCAAACAAGTGTTTGTGTAAAAGAGCTAGGATGCAATAGAATATAGTGTAACAAGCAACTATGAAGACAATAGGGACTATGAAAATTGGGTTAGATACATGGGACATCACTCACAATGTCATAGGCTACTCAGGGCCAAAGTGGCCATAAGTAAACAATGATCAAGAAACACATATGGCATATCCTACAAAGAGTGGCAAACAATAACAAATAAGAAGTAACAGATAACCATGGTTATATAGTATCATGCAAGGAAAATTCTACACATGAAACACCTGTTAACATGTTAGAAAGATAAATACTATGTCAAAACATGTATAGATAAGTGAAAATTAAGTGACAATAATGAGAAGTAGTAAAATATTGTAACAAGAGGACCTATGATTGTTTAGTAGGAGAGTAACAAAGATAGATGCCCCGAGGAGCCTCAGTGAGACTAGTAAAGAGTGGTGTCAAGCATCATATATCATGTAAAAATATGTAAGGTCCTACATTCACCTCAAGATACCATGTGAATGCTCATATGTGTATAGTAAAATATAATGACGTACTAAGAATCTAGCTAGCATAAAAAACAAAGTCGAACATGGAAGTAGTATAAGCTAACAAGAGTAAAGACAACCAAAATGTGTAGATACTGTGTTAAAGTGATGGTGTGTTGTGACATGTAAGATGTACAGATGGGAGGATCTATGTTTCCCCCCAGTAGATGTGTGTTACGTAATTTTCATTTAGGAATTACGCCCTCAACAGTCAAGCATGAACCGTAGAACAAGATTGCATCATCGGGTAGCGAGGTAGAGTATGTAGTAGCAACATTATGTTATATAGATAGGAAGAAGTAACAATATAAGAAGCAAGTGAGGAGGGGGGAATTTTGATGCCCCCAAGTGTGTATATCAGGAGCTGTTGGAAAATAGATGTAATCATTGTGAGCAAGAATAGCTAAAGTCTGTATAGTGAATGAAAGGATGTATAACATGTATATAAAGTAGTATGTGTATCATGAATAGAAGTATCCACAATCAAGCATGAGGAGGAAAGCATGTATGGAGTGGAATAGGAGTGGAAAGGGAATCCATAATCATAGATATATGTAGCAAGGTGTGCTCATAGTGTAGATAAGAGAGAGTTTTATTAAAAAGATTCACTTGAAGTGCAAAGCAAAATTAAGGTATAGGTGTGTACGTGAGTAGTATGGATAGGCAAGTGCTAATTAGAATGTGTGACTATGGGGGGGGAGTTCGATGCCCCCAAGTGTGTGAGTGATGGAGATATATCTGACGATGGAAGAGATACCATGCCATGGCGGTGGATGTGGAAATGTGTCATGAGAAAATTTATGGCCATCACAATGGTGGGTAGAATCAAGGGTATGACCAACATCAAAATCGAAGTCAACAACATTTCTAGGATTGATATCTAATGCGCAAATGCTCGTCTGACATATAAAATGGTTCGTTGACATCGTAAGCTTCATCCAGGTCCCAATCATCGATATAGGCATTATATGGATTGAAAGGATTAATTATAATTTTAATTTTAAGTGGTTGGTGAGAGATCTCAACTTGTGGCGAGGGAATTGGTTGTTCTTCCTTTGATGGTTAGGCCTTAGATGGGGCTTGTGGTGTATCGTACATTACTAGAGAAGGAACAAGAGTGACTATTGCATAATTCTTGATAGCCATGGTAGGATTAAATTTGAGAATTCATTAGCGTTTGGTAAGTAGAGATGAACATGTAGCAAAATGTTATGTAACAAATGAAATAAAGCATTGATGCTCAAGTTGCCAGATTATTTTTTCTAAAGCATAGGAATCATTGTCACAATGTGCATTAATTCTATGATAATTTCAAAATGAACGAACCTTTTTATTTTGTAAGTCGATAAAGAGGGTAGGAATGAGTAGGTGGCAAGGTGATTAACTGGTGATTGCGGAGCTCAGAGAGAATATCATGTTGCCTAATATTTCGGTTAAACTTGAGAGGTGCTTATTATGGTAAGACCTTGACCTCACTTGTATGAGCACATGTAGTAGCCATGGGATCAGGATGAGGTGTAGAAGAAGAACTAGTATGGGCATGAGAAGCATCCTTAATATGTTGGATTTCAGCTGTGAGGGATGTAATAGTGGTTTTCATAGGTTGAAATTTATCTTGAAAAATAAGGTGTAAAGATTGAATTGACTCGAAGATGGATTAATTGGTTGTGTTATTAGGACTAATAGGGGGGTCGAAGATATGATTAAAAATTTCACTTACATGTGAAGGTGGTGTATTGCGAGGGAGGTACATTGTGTAGAGGTCTTTTGTGAGAGCATCATTATAAACTATGTGCTTTTGAAGTAATTGATACAAGGAGACTTGAGGGTATTGGAAGAAAAATGGACTTAGGGGCGGCGAATCAGTCCTACAAAACTTTAAATTCTTTTACCATGTCAAGCATTCAATATTCAATTAACCATTCGTCATACATAACCACATGTGAGCTTATTAGATGTGCATTAACCATTTAAAAGATCATAATCACAAGATCATAAGACAAGAGAGAGAACACATGACACCAAATATAAGTGGTAAACCCTCAAGGGTAAGAAAACCCACTTAAACCTCTCCTTATATTACATACAATAAAATAATTTAGTGAAGCACCAACTTCACAAGGAACATCAATCCCTAGTTTAGTAGAGCACCAACCCTACAAAGAGCACCAACCCCTACTTTAGCGAGGCATCAACCCAATAAGGAGGATACAAACTCCTAAGGTCATAAAGCACCAACTAAACCACCTAGAAATGGATTATAATTGAGTATATTCTTCTCACACAATTGATAGTGATCCAAGTTTAGCTCACAACTCTTCAAACCCTCATAAAAACAAACACACTCCTAACTCGCTCAATCACTTTCCTTCATGGGATGAATATATAAATTACCCTTACACATCTGATCCTCAAAATTTATTAGGTCTTCATTCCTCTTGTAAGTTATTTCCATAACCCCTCTACATTCTTCTTTAATCTGTTTTAGGTCGCACTAATCCTCTCTAGCTCAACTAGACACAAATGACACAACACACTTGCTTATATACAAGTCACTAGCTCAAAACACCTATAGGCCAACCATGACCAATTAGGTCATTCATATCAACTCAAAAAAATAATAAAAACATCATATAAATCATCTCAAATGACCCAAGTGGGTCAACAGGGTCAAGACATCATGAACAAGCACAAGGTTTCTCAAACAAGCCCCAAACAAGCACTCCAAGCTCTGGTGAATGCTCCAACTGCTACAAGGACAACAAATACATTTTTCAAGGTTCCACAATCATCAAAAAACATGAAAATAACCTCCACACATCACCAAAATTTTTAGTAACATATGCAACTTCCATCTCCACCATGAAATACACTAAGAAGCATGTTATTCTAACTACGTCTTCAACGCCCATAAATTTAGTCCTAAAGAAGGACCAAATTCTCATAGCAAAACTCATCACCATGAATTAGGTAATATATTAATGGAAAGGTATATAAATAAAGTTTCTGGAATAACTCACATTTTTCTCCAAATCATAGTGGAAGGCCTCCAATTAAGACAATATTTGAAAGTACTCCAAATTGCCAAACAAGGCTCGATGACCAGTCTTGATGAATCAAGCTCCAAACGTCACTAAGAACACTTCCAAGCTCAACGAAAGCATTCAAAACACTTAGAAATGTTTTCCACGCACTCAAAAACCTCCAACAAGCATGAGAAAACTTAGAACAATCAATAAACCTCATGAAGCCACTTAAGACCATGCTCAATTAAGCACCCTCAAAATTGACCTTCAAAGAACAGGTTACAACTTGCTCATACCTTAGCAAAAACTCAAGTGTGATATATCATTGGAAACCTCTTAGAACTAGGATCATGAAAAAATTTAAACTGATTGATAACTCAACCTATAGCTATTGAAAAACCACATTGATCAAAAACTTCTCCAATCTACCCAAAGTTACCTAAAAACTAGTCCTCATAAATAGGGTACTGATTTAATTTAATTTAAATTAAATATAATATTGCAAAGTCACTACTGAAATAAATGATGTATAAATTCTGAAATATAAGAATGAAACAAGTAAACTAATATTTAAAATATAAAACCCTAAGAAAAAGATAGATGAAGAAAATTAATTTATTTCTACGTAGTCTGGAACTATTTTGGACAGGGAGAAGTGATGAACAAATTGGGAAGAGTGTTGTTACTGCTAAGTGTAAATTCTGAAATATAGGAATGAGAACAAAAACATGCACCTGGGATAAGTCAAGGGCACCTGGGCACTGGAGACCACTTCTAGGCGTTGACGATTGCACATGAGCTCAAGATCTAATTTTTATTATGTTGCAAGCGTGTCACTGTTATTCCCTATTGATCACATGATAGGCTCACTATGATCGTCAAAGGTACCTCTAACCTATAAAATACATGTTCACTTGCAAAATCCAACAAACCACATCAAATCTAAAAAGGAAAATACAAAATGGGGAGTCAGACTGACCCTGATGGTCACCCTGAGAGTGAACTTACAACCGAGCATTGCACTACATCTATGAAACCATGTAGTTCTTGTGAGTGTGTGTAGAAATTGTGCCCTAGGATGCCTTTGTGCAAGTTACACTTAATAGTGGTTTATAGCTAAAATGTAGTAATGTAGTAGAATGTGTTGATGGAATAAAATGAACTTTGCATTCCTATGATGTGTATGTAGAATATGCCCTCCCTTTTCCCTTGAATGGATGCTAGATGGATACTTTAGAGTGCTTCAGGTGCCTTTTGAATGCAAGCTTAAGTGATGATAGTAATGCTTAGTGCTTGGTGCTTGATTTTGAACACATAACTATGTATTTATATGATTCCCTTGTTTGAATTTTGTAATTGACAACTAGAAGGCCGACCCATAAGTGAAAAATATGCCCATTTAAGATAAAAGAGGCCCAAAAGGCGCAAGTAAGGTAGAAAAGGGTCAGGGGCGCCTAAAGGGGACAAGAGTTCCTAGGCACTTCTATTCTGGATAGGCGTTAGTGTCTGAAGCCATAAAAAATAAATCAACTAAATTCTAACTAGGCTATAGGGTGTGGATGACCAAATAAAAAACATAAGACAAAGAAAAGAGGGCAAATATTGTTGTCAATCACTAGTTTTCTTGCTTAGGAATCATGTACATAAGACCTAGAAATGTACCTAAGTGCATGATTTTATTTCTAAAATTTTCACCACTTTATGTTGTTGAGTGAATACTCGATAACATAAAGTAGATAAGAGATTCATACCTTATGATCCTTTAGAGCATGCAACGCAATGCATGCTGAGTGGACAAGTTAAGTGTATAATGATGCAAAGTGAAGCACAGAGACTAGGAAAGGAAAGTGGCCCTAGGGGTGAAGTGTATGCATTGTACCATGTTATTTTAGCTTGTTGTTGTTGCCTCTAGTAAGGATGAACCTGTAAAAGAAGAGCAAGAATGTAGTCAAATTCCTGTAAATGAAAAATCAAAGAAAAATGTGCTTATGTATGTAAAGGAAATTGTGAATTTGATGTATAAGAGCGTAAAGGATTGAAAAATGTCTTGAAATATTGTGAAGAGTGAGTATTTTGGGTGATCTCACGCTAAGATCAAGTGTTGGGGAGAGAGGTCTAATGTTACTCTCCATCCATGACTATGCACGATAAACACCACTGCAGATGGTACGTCCTTGATTTGTTCATGTTTTTCCGAATCACTTCTGATTGTACTGATCATTCCGATTGAAATGGATTATAGGAGATTGCATGCATGATGTAATTGAAGGACTATGCTTGTAACTGTAGAATTTCTGTAAAGGATTATGTGAAATGTGTTGATCGGATAAGTTGAATGTGTGTGCCCCTAAGACATTAGTGCCCAGGGGAGGACATAGCTGCCCAAACACTACTGTTTGTGTTGTGCTAAGGACCCAAGTTAGATTATGGGTCGTGTTATGACTATGTTCATGTATTGTACTTATATGAATTGTAGCTCTGAGCTACTTTAGGGGTGATTTGTCACTCAATGTATGACCCCCTCATTTTTGGTGGATGTGACGACTATAGGAGTATGCGGCCCAAAAGAGAGGACCTGATGTTGATCTGAAGCTGATACCTGCAGGGGGTAAGGGATGTGTATGGTAGAAACTAAGGCACATGCAAAAAAATTTGGCTAGTAACATGTGTTAGTAGAAAAACTAACTAACATGTAAAAGAAGACAATGTAACAAGCAAGTGTGAATATAAGATAGACCGTGAAAAGTGGGTTTCAAACATGGGACATCACTTTGTAGACACAAAATCACACACTTTGGGTACATTTCTAGGTCCTATTCACATACTATTATTCATATGATTCCTAAGTGAGAAAACTAGCAATTTACAGTTATCTTTGGCCTTTTATCTTTGTCATGTATTCTTTCTAGCCTTTTACACCCTACACCTCAGTCGATACTTTAGTACTTTATCTTTTATGACTCTAGACACCATCGCCCAGATAGAATGCCAGCACCCGGGCACCATCGTTATTTTGGGCACCCCTGACCTCTTTGTATCTTACTCGTTCCTTTTGGGAATCTTATTTTCTTATGGGTTGACCTTCCAATTGTTAATTTTGAAATTCAACCAAGGGAATCATATAAATTTAAAGTTATGTGACCATAATGAGGGATAAAGCTCTAAGCATCAACTATCGTCACCTAAGGTTGCACCTAAAGGCATTCTAAAAGTATTAAAGCATCTATCTAGCAATCACTCAAGGGGAAAGTGACTACATTTTCTACATACACGCATAAGAGGGGAAGTTCATTTTATACATCCAAACATCTACTTATATTGTTACATCTAGCTATTGCTCATTATTCAAGCACATCTTTCACAAGAGCCACTTAGGGAACAATTCTTGCACACACACATGAGAACTAAATGGAATCTAAAATGTAGTGTGGTGCTTGGTTGTAAGCTCACTCAATCAGGTGACCATCGAGGTCATTATGACTCTCTATTTGCATCTTTTTCTTTTTAAGATTTGATGTGTTTTGGGGTTTTATAGGAGATCATTTGTTTTGCAGGTTACGAATATTGCAGGCATAGTGAGACACACAAACGACAAACAGTGAAGGTGAACCACCATCTTAGTACACTGAATAAATCAGTTTCTGAGTTCTTTCCCAGTCATGGGCACCCAAAACTAGTCTCCAACACCTAGGTGCCCCTATCCCAATCCAGGCATATCCAGTAGTCACACAATTTTATGTGCACATTGTTGTCTCCTCAAAATTCCCCTCTTTTGAAAGTCAAAATTTTGAAAATTTTGAGTTGGCACCCTTCAGAAGTGTTTTAGTGAAGTAAGAAATTCGAAGTGATGGTGAAAGTTTTGTTTCTTGGGGTCATTTTAGTGACTTGCGGGTCTGTCAGACATTTTTGTCCCTCCTGTCCCAAATATCGGTGTGCCTCTTATTCGCCGATTGGCCGATTTCTCGCAAGTTTTTGTTCGTTGGATTTTTCAGATTTTTTTAGCCCATTTGTCCCAAGTGTGCCTGGGCCTCTTGTTCACCGATTCCCTGCATCGACCACATCGGTCGAATCAACTCTTTGCGTCCTTCACATTTCTGTGTCCCTCAGACCGCTTGTGCTCTTTTCACCCGCATCGCCCGCATTGGCTCTTTACGTCCCTCATGTCCTAATGTTCCATGGACTGTCCAGGCCAGTTTTTTCCACTTTTCCCACTTTACACCCTTTTGAGTCGACGTGAGGTATATTTAATGCACATTTATGATCCTCTCTCCTGAACGGCTATTTAAAGGGGTAACCATCTATGCAGTTGTCACATTGCTTGCTCATTATCTCTTGCCCACATTTTCACAAATCAAATTGTTTGTCCACCTTCCTGTATCTCATTGCAATAATTTTTGTGAGTTTTTTCTTTGAAAGCCATTCCTATGTTCACTGTCAAAATGAAGATCAAATTTCAAGGGCACAAGCATCTGTCCCCTTTGGAGAATTTTGTGCCCGATATTGGAGATAACGAAGTTCAACATTTGGACTTCGATGATTTCTGGGGCAAATTAGCATGTGGAAACCCTGCTCCCATGGCTCAAATGATAAATGATAGTGGAATCACATACGCCACTGGTTTTCCTCTCTTTGTGTAATGTGCCGACACTGTGCTTGCCTGCGGGGCTAATTTCAATCCAGACACCAAGGAGGTTGTCAATGTGCATGGCAAGTTGATTGCAAAATTAGATGTTGCTGCCATTGCCATTGCCCCGCGTATCCCTGAAACGGAAGACTCCATTGTTCTCACTCTCGCTCAAGCTCAGGCTCTGTTTGATCAAGACAACAAGAAATATAAGGCTCAGGTAGCAAAATCATGGCTAAAGTGCCCTAAGAAGGGAGCATCCTGACTCTCTAAGGCATTGTTCAGGGTCAAATTCAATGAAGAACTATCAGATTTCATCACCTTGCTTGCCCGGATTATGGGAATGCCCTCCACTAACGATTTCCATTTTTGGATGTACCCTTTCATAAATATCATCTTTGAGGGTAAGAAAAACCTAAATTGGGTTGAGATTATCTGTGGAAATCTGACTGAACAATTGTCAAATGTTCAGCAAACCAAAAATTTCTACATGACCTCCTATCTCATGTACACCTTGGCAGCATCTCATGAGTGGCTCGGCTTCACTTTCATTGAAGGCAAGAAGGATGAACCCATCTACGCATATTGCCCTTAGTTTACCCTCAAGGTCAGTAATCATAATTTCAGAAGGGTAAATGATGCCTTCACCATGTACATTATGAGACTCTTTGAGGGTAACACTACCAGAAGGTTCTCTGATGAGGCTAAGGCTTTGATAACCAAGTATGGGTCTTTCTTCACTCAGTTTCGAAAGTTCTCATACACCAAGCTGGCTTGTTTTGAAAGCACACCTCTCAAGCTTCCCATGTTCTGCAACGAAAAAATGGCTTTGGTTGAGGTGTGCAGGCAACTGGATAAACTTCATAGGACCTACCGAGATAAGAAGATTACTGGTCTTCACTTCCCTATCACCTTGGGGAATTATACATGCAGGACAACTCAAGATGCCCAAAATATAGAAAGGGCTATTGCTCCTCTTACAGTTCATTTCTTCAAGCCCAGGACTTACTTTGATCTCAAGAGATACATTGATCAAAATCTCAGAATAACTTATCATCACCATCCTGACACTGAGGATTACTGGACTGATTGTGATGATGATTTTGAAGCTAGGAGGAGGCATTTTGGCAGATTTTCTCTACAGCAGATCATAGACTTCAACCTCTACCAGGTTCCTAAAGGGCTTAAAGATGATAATGAAGATTTGTAATCCTTTGAGTATGAAAGATCAATCAAGCACACTCCTCTGGAAACCTCAGATTGGTATGTGAAGGAAAGATATGACTTGAATTAGGTGATCAACCCAATCATCATCAAAAATAAGATTTGGTTTGACAAAAAAATACGTGACCTTAGTATGAACAAAGGTAGATCCTCTTCAAGAGAGACTTCCACACCTAGGAAGGAAGTACATACGTCTAGCACTAAGGCACTTGAGAAAAATCCTCCTTCTTCTTCAATGAAAGAACCTGAGTTGTCTACTCCTTCCTCTTCCACTAGAGTGTATCAGAAGAAGGTCGAAGAGGTCAAGCAAGAACCGATCGAGGAAGAGACTCTTCTGGAGCAGTCAAAATTACCTATTGGCCTGGAGCACATTATTGTTCTAAGTGAGAATGATGATGATGAGATGAAAGACCCAGAAGAAACCCCTAAAACTACTACTGAAGTAGAGAAGGAAGGACCAAGGACCGAACTTCTAAGTTTAATAGACTCCTCTGCAAGGGAAATTCCTAGAGTTGCATTCATTTCCCCACTGGAGACAACAATGGTTCATACTCTGAGTGCCATGAGTTCACTTGCACTCGGGTCCCTGGATCCTTCTATTTTTTCTTCTTCTTTTTCCTGGGTGCATGCCCTAGTTGACAGCAAGAAAAGGAAATCTTCCTCACGATTAACGGGGCACGACTTTGATGTTGTGGCAACTCTGCTTGGTACTACCAATCCTGCAACAAAGAAATCAAAGACTACTTTGAGGTTGGTAATTGATGCTCAAGGCCAGCAGTTCCTGGAGGTTACAAAACCCAAAGTGGATAAAGAGGAGAAAAATATTTTGATCTCTAACTTGGAGCTTTCCAGGATTCCAATGGGAGAATCCACACCTAAGAGTGAAGTTCATAACCTTCGTGAAACTATGACTAAGGTTATTGAATGGGTGGAGTAGGGTAAGAAAACCATGGAGCAGTTGAAAGAACATAACCAAGTTCTTTCCAACTTTATCAAATCATTGTTGGCAAAGGATAAAGTTTTGGATCCAACCCCATTGGCCACTCTCCCACCTCCCATAGTTCTCAGCCAAGATGAAGTCCAAACCATCAAAGACATCCAAAAATATTCTACTTATGGGAAGGCTGTTGAAGCCATGGTGGATGATATGATTGTAGCAAGTTTACAATTCATTGAAGAATCCTTCAAAACCAATGAGAAGGTGATCAAGTTGCGGTAGAAATTCACTTCCTCAATCAAGGCTATGGACAAGGAATTGAAGGTCTAGAGTGGATGTATCACAAATCTCCATTTGATGGGTCAAACCGATGATAGGATCTTGTTGGCCAATAATGTGTTTGATGATGTCAAGAATAACTTGTCAAAGACATGGATCTTTAGCATCGAGTGGAAAATAAAGGTTCTAGAAGAAGCATTGGGGGAATTGAGGAATGTATGGCAAAAAGGGGAGTCTTTTAAAACTTGTGTTTTATCCGCCTTCAAGGACATTCACTGCCATTTGCAGGATGAAACCACAGGTGTATTCTTCTCTCTCCCAGAAATCAAGGCCCAGTTTAAATTCTTTGTCAAGGATAAATTGTTTAAGGAAGAGTCAATCACTAAATAGAAAATGAAGGACATTTGTTCTCTCCATTCAGCTATAGCGGAGGCTAATAAGGAATATTTGGATCATACCGAGTTCGAAAAAGATATGGAGAGATGCCTAAACACGTGGACTCATGCTACTTCCAACACAACGATTCCAAGGGGCATGGAGATAGCGGAAACATTGAAGAGATTCAGGCACCAGATTCTCAAAATAGTGGGCCCTCCTCAGCCGCAATTGGATGTCCCTATTTATGGCTTATGACTTTCTTCTATTTTTGATTCGGATCTCCTTGTAATTTAATTAAGGACCTTATGTTGTGTATTTCCTTAATTAATCTTTTAGTTAAAAGAAACGATTACCAAATGTAACCACTTGTAAGCTATATATTGGGCTCTCCATGCCATTCCAAAGGGTTGGAACTCTAATAATTTTTGAAAGTGTAAAAGTACTAAAAGCTATCAATACAGAAGATTTCCCTTCCTGTTTCTATCTGCATCGATTTATTCTTTCTGGCTTGTCTAAACTTTGTGAATCATTAATCTATTACATTAAGAAGCTTTGTATTTTTATGGATGTCATTTCTTGAACTTTGTGTCTATGAAATAATATCTGGTAATTTAATATGAATGATTATGTTCTATATATCATCCTTGCACAACATTTATAAGGAACTATTTTGCTATCTATATTTCGTGGGAATGTTGTTATATTCTACCTTTTCCCTCCCTTAGTTCTTATGTTCTTTTGTATTGATGATCTACCTTTGCATTAAAACTCTTTCATGATATCAGAGTTCCTCATTAAAATAGAAAGTAGTACCTTTGTAAATAGTTTTGTTGCTTGCTTTCAATAAGGGCACCTCTCCCATTAAAGAGGAGGGACTTTCTGTCCCCTGACTGTTACTTTCATTAAAGTCTTAATTTGACAACCAACACACAGTTGTGATAGTTTCCTCCTCCTGGTTACTAGTCTTCTAGTTTGGAACACTTCGGGATCAATTGCAAAATCAACTAAGTCTTCCATTCCCTCTCTTGCACCTAGGGTTTTAATTTTATCTACTTTATTACTTAGGTCAGATTTTTACTTTAGTGTTTTATCTATTGTAGTGGACTCTAAAATATGTAGGGTTTTACAAATTTCTATAGTTGTTAAATCATTTGGTGAACCCATCTCATTCACACGCTGTTGGGTCCTGTTATCCAAAATGAGCCCCCCTGCTCATTTTGTGGCTAACTCCTCTCATTCTTCCCTCTCTTGTGCCTCAGACATGATTTTTTACTTTTCAGGCACTCAAAAATTTCTGCAAATGACACCATTGGATAGAGCTCTCTCTCAGCTTTCTAGAAAGGTAAAGTTTTCCTCCTAACTCCATGTATTTTTGAAGTTATGGCTCGGCGGATTTTTTGTGGGAAACTTTCCCCTGAAAGGCCCGCAGCCAATAAGATGCTGCCATGTGTCCAGGGAAGTGGCGGGGGTCGGAGGAGAACTTGGTTTTTTACCAAGCATTTTGGCAAGTTTTCAAGAGGAAATATTTTCCCCGCAGGCCCGCCAACGAATCAGGTGATGCCACGTGTCCAGGGGGAAATTTGAAAATTTTGGCTAAGTGTTGCGCATGGAAAATTTTGAAGGAAGGGCCTGCGCCCAATAAAAACGTGCCACGTGTCTTATGTAGCAAGAATTTCAGAGGGTGGAGGAGAAGTTGGAATTTTGGCGAAGTGTTTCGCCAAATTTCAATGAAGAAGTTTTGGCCCGCTGCCTCGCCGACTAATCAGATTAGGCCACGTGTCACCAGAGCCCGGAAAGGCGAAGCACGGGAGGAAATTGGGATTTTTTCCCTAATTATTTGCACAAAAGTAAAAATGCTTGCGGAGGGCCCGTGACCAATGATATGCCGCCACGTGTCTCGAATCGGTGGAGGGCGGGGAGAAATTGGGAAATTTTCCCAAGGGAAAAAAACAAAGGAAATTTAAAAGGTAGAAGCCCGCCCCCAAGATGCGAGCCAATCGAATCTCGCCACGTGTCCAGGTGGTGCCCAAAAATTCAAGAAAATCCCGCATGGAAAATTCAAAGGGGCAAGCCCACACCCAATGAGACACTGCCACGTGTCCAGGTCAAAAATGGTCAAAGCGGCCCGCAGAAAATTCAGGAAGGACATGCCCACGTCTAATCAGTGCACGACACGTGGCCTCAACTCACCGGCCTGGCAGGGATTTTTTGGAAAATTTCCCAAAGGGAAAATCAGAGGAAAATGGAGCAGGATGGGCCTGCACCCAATAAAAATGTGACATGTGACACTTGGAATCGTGGAGCGTGGGGATTTTTTGGGAATTTTTCCCAAATGCAAAAAAGGTGAAAAAATTCAAATTTTCGTCCGCCAATCCGATTTGGCCCTGTTTTGCCCTGAAATTTCAAATGGCCATATCTTTCGATCCAGAGCTCGGTTTTTCACGTTCTTGATATCAATGGAAATATGGTAAAATTCTCTACAAGATTTCAGGGTCATTTTTGCATTTTGATGGAGTTTAGAGAGAGAAAATTGAAAAACACCTCTGGCACATGGTCATGGACAGAAATGACGTTTCAACCACCGTTTTTAATGAAGAATGGCTCGCATTCTCTCCCAGCATGGCTAAAAATGTCAGGGGATGGGTTTGTAAGGATTCCCATGCTATTTTGATTGCATTTTGGTCAATGGTTGAATCCCTTCCACGTTTTCCCGCGTTTCTCTCTCTTGGGTTCATCCCTTGCACTGTAAAAGCCAGTTTTGGCTCATTTTCAAAGGGTTGAACATTTTTTCCATGTAAGGCAAGCTCCCTTTGTCACTTAAAGTGATTTTTTATGGAAAACTAGACCTCTTCCAAGACTGCAACCTGTTTTGCCTCTCAGGTGTTGTAATGCAAGTGTTTTTTGATGAAAATGACAATGCAAGCTCTTTGAATGAGTTTTAATCCTTTGTCTGTGTTGTTTGATTCATTTCTAACCTTCCATTACAGTTATCAGTTTGTGCATGAAGTTTTGTTGCATTTTTATGAACTGTGTTAATTTGCAAAAGTAAAAAATGTCCACCACTCCTTTGGTGTATCACCTTATTAGCACTAGTTTCAGTTTTTTTGCATTCTCCATCTCTACCCACTTTGGAATCTAGAGTAGGATTTTGAGTTTGAAACCTCTGTATAACTTGCAAGTGACAAATCTGATCAGATGAGTTGAGGAACCAACCTCTAAATTGGAGATTCCTTTAGGATTCAATGTTGTGCAATCACAATGGATGTCTAAAGTATCAAACTAGAAGCCTGATCAACATCCAGGGGTGCTGCTGATTTACACCAACAGGTCCTCATTTCACCACTTCTTTCATTTTTTCTAGGATCCTCTCATCATGGATATTTCCATTCATGATTTCTTGTTAGCCAATCCTAAGTGTAGAGAAAAAAACATTTCTCTCTTGGATAATACTCACATTGCTTCTACTACTCATCCGGACATATTTTACTAAACATTCATGGATATATTTTCTCAACAACTTACTTTTCCATCTGATATAGTTGTAAATCTTTATGTTTATGACAATGATCCTCCCATATATATACAAGTATGCATCAATAACTTGGGAACCAAGTAAACTTTGGCTGATAATGGATCTAAACTCAATCTATGTACTTTATCATTCATTCAAAATATCGGCCTTTCCACAAGTAATGTTAACTCGACGTCTATTTATCTTCATGCATATGATTTTTCTATGCGTCCATGCATAAGCACTGTCGCCTTACCACTCACAGTTGGGCCAAAAACTATTGCTATTGTAATTTTTGTCATCGATTTCCCATTACAATACAATTACTTACTCAGTAGGCCATGGCTTCACGCTATGTAGGCAGTGCCTTCTACAGTTAACTAGGTGCATTAAATTCTTACAAAAGGGCTTTGAATATATAGTTTTCATTGATCGTAACCCTTCAAATATTTCTACCTATATCCAATTACTACATTACCTACTCCTACTTATGTTACTTTGCATCATGTTTTTGATCCGTGACTTACGGATTATCTGGACAACTTGGCTCCACTCGAAAGGACTATTTGTGCACTAGACGTCGTTCCTTCTGCTCTAGTCTCACCTCCTCCTACTAATGTTATGGTACTTTATCGGGGGTCTATCCATACATTGGACATCATACCACCCACCTCATCTTCTAATGAGAAACCTTCATCTGTGCTTCCGCCTTTCACATGCACTTTGTTCATGAATATGTCTTATTGGCCGCACATTCCATTTAATCCGACTTGTTCTGAAATTATTTACACATATGATGACTTGGCTTGACTAGGATTCACACTAAAGTATCTCATCCCTCCGTATTTTTCTCCTCATCTATATCATGGATATGTTTACATTACTGCTTCTTATAACCTCCATATTTTCAATCTATTAGCTTTTGTTACATGTACTTCTCGCACTAAACCACTTCCTCTCAAGTAGTCTTGGCTTGACTATATTAGTGACATTTTGGACCCTGATCATATATACATTTCATTCCTCATGCCCTTCAGCCATGTTTTTATTTGCAATGATTCATTTATAGGTTATTCATAAAATCTTACTCGCTGGTATGCACGTGGATGTCCACTACCACCTTTCACTGACGAAGAATATGTAATGGGCATGTACAACCTACACCACAATGGCTCTTTACGTGACCAAACTCATATTATAGCTTACTAGGTCTCTGAAACATCTCCATTTGACTTAGACCATGACAATGATGATCTCTTAGATGATATTACTTGATTCTTCTTCACATCATACACTTGGGGGCATCATGCTTACTATCCCCCCCTTTGAGCATTCTCATGTGTCTCACATTTCTACTTTTTCACTTTGTGCTTCACATCTAGTATTTTATACGCATCTTACACATTCTGATGTAAGCAACTTGTATTGTCATTAGCCTATGACACACTCTTGTGCTACGATTGAGGGCATCCTACATTCATGACCCTAACATCATACACATGATACATTTCACATTTTGTGCATTTACGACACATCTTTCTAACATCACATTCTCGCACAACACACTACCCTGTGACGCACTCTAATGCCACGATTCTTACTTGAATATTGAGGTTCTAATATGAAATGAACCTCACCGCACTCGTTCACACTTCACGCTCTATGTTTCATCGATTTATCTTTCTATCACACAATTCAAACCATTTCCCGATGATGCACTCTTGTTTTATGGTTCATTCTTGACTGCCGAGGGGTATTTTATAAATGAACATCCTATAACACTCATTCACATTTGCTCAAGGGGAACGTCACTCCTATGACACTCACTTTGCATTCCATTCCATTCACATTCGCGACATACTACATATCTTGGTTGCATCTATTCTTGTTTGCTTATTCTAACATGTACACTTTGTTTTCATGTTAGAAAAATGCTTTGTATGTCACTATATTTTCTATATACATATGTGCATTCACTTGTTGTTTAGTTGTGAATGCATACTTCCTACATATCTTTACATGCAACATGGATGCTTGGCACTTTACCTCTTACTAGTCCCATAGTGGCTCCTGGGGGAATATACTTTCATACACATCACAGGTGATATTGTCTCATTTTATATAACCTTATATTATTACTAGCACACTAATATATCGATACATACACATCTTGACATACATTTTATCTTCCTAACATGCTAACGGGTGCTCATGTGCAAACATTTGTCTTGGAGGAACTATTTTCCACCATGGTTATCTAATACTTTGCTTGCTACTAGTTGTCATTGTTTGCCATTGTATGTCATTGTTTGTGGGCTCTGCCCTATGTCTTGCTTGTTCATTTCTTGTATGTTTTTTGCTCCTTTGGCCCTAATTTTCTTGTGAAATTATGAGTGATGTCCCATGTTTGAAACCCTCTTTTCATGGTCTACATTGTCTTCTTACTTGCTAGCTTACACATTGTCTTCTATATGCGTATTTGCCTTGATTGCACTAACACATGATTTTAGCCCACTTTGTTTGCATGTTCGCTTGTTTCTACCATGCACATCCCCTCAGATGTAGAGAATCAGTTTCAAATCAACATCCGATCCTCTTTTTGGACCACATCCTCTTAGTGATGTCGCATGCACCCCAAACAAGGGGGCATGCATTGGGTGAATCAGTCACCCCATTTAGCAGTACACAATCATAATTTAGACCTGTATAGTATCTGAACAACATAGTATACAGTTACAGAAAGAGCTCAAAATTTGACTTGGGTCCTCAACAAAACATAAATGCCAACGAACAGATACATAAATGAGCACCTGGGTGCTCCTGACCCTTCCTAGCACCTATGAACGGGGGGGCAGTTACAAAGTTTTTCTCAGATCAACATAGTTTTTAGCGGTTTACATAGTGGTTTTCACAGAACAGGCATAGTCCTCCAGTATCAGCATGATATGGAGATCTACTTTTCGTATTTTGTGTGGATCGAAATGGATTAAAATTGAACAAAATAGGATCACACAATATGCAGTGGTGTATAAGTCTTTGGGAAGCATTCAGGGTTAGAGAATAACACTAGACCTTTCTCCTCAACACTCTTTTGTCGTGGCGTGAGATCACCCCAAAAATTATTTCTTCTACAACATTTCAAGACAATTTCTATCCTTTTCACTCGTCATGGATCAGGTCCACATGTTCCTTTTTGTAGTTGTAAATACTTTTACATACTTTTTTCATACTTGGATCAAAATTTTCACATATATGTGACTTTGACTACGCTTTCACTCTTCTTTTATAGGTTTATCCTTAATACGCAACAAGAAGCATCCCTTCATCAAGTGAAAAATGACAATAAGTACAAACACAACACAGTGCAAATCATTACACTTTTCACCCTTAGGGTCACTTCATCTTTCCTAGCTTAGCTTTCAAGCTTCATTTTTATCACTATTTGTTTCGTCTTGTCTCTTTGGCATGCTTTTTCCATCGATCTACATGGTTATCAGGTATGCATCTCTTATCTACTTTATGTTATCAAGTATTCACTCAACAACATAAAGTGGGGGCAACTGTAGAGACTAAATCATGCACTTTGGGTAAATTTTTATGTCCTAGTCATGTATTACTATTCATATGATTCTTAAGTGAGAAAACTAGCAATTGACAGCTATCTTTGGCCTTTTGTAAATGTTTCATGTCTTCTTTCTAGCCTCTTACATCCTACATCCAAGTCGATACTTTACTACTTTTACTTTTATGATTTTGGATACCAATGCTCAGATAGGATGCTAATGCTCAGGTGCCCTCATCCTTCTGGGTGCCCCTAATCTCTTTATATCTTACCCGCTCCTTTTGGGAATCTTAACTTCTCATGGGCCAACCTTATAGGAGTTAATTATGAAATTAAACCAAGGGAATCATATAAATATAAAGTTATGTGACAATAATGAAGGACCAAACTCTAAGCACCTACTATCATCACCCAATGTTACATCCAAAGGCATTATAAGAGCATCAAAACATCCATCTAACACTCACTCAAAGGATAAGGGGCTACATTTTCTACATACACGCATAGGAGGGGAAGTTCATTTTGACATCCACACATCTACTTATATTGCTACATCTAGCTATTACTCATTATTCAAGTACATCTTACACAAGAGTCACCTAGGGAACAATTCTTGCACACACACATGAGAACTACATGAAGTCTGAAATGTAGTGCAATGCTCGGTTGTAAGCTCACCCAATTGGGTGACCGCCAGGTTCAGTTTGACTCCCTATTTACATGTTTTTCTTTTTAATATTTTATGTGTTTTGGGGTTTTGCAGGGGATCATTTATTTTTGTAGGTTACAGGTGAATATTGCATGCATAATACAACACATAGGTGATAAATAACAAAGGAAAATGACCATCTTGCGACACAAAATAATTTTTTTACGAGTTCTTTCATAGTCACGGGTGCCCAAAACCAGTCTCCAGCACCAGGGTTCCCTTGACCCATTCTAGGCACCCCAGTCTAGGCATATCCTGTAGTCGAACAATTTTCTGTGCATAGTTGCGATCCTCTTGGTTATCAGTCTTCCAGTCCGGCACACTTCAGGATCAATTATGAAATCAACTAAGTCTTCCATTCCTTCTCTTACACCTAGGTTTTTTAATTTTATCTTGCTTATTACCTAGGTTATATCTGTAATTTAGTATTTTATCTATTACACGCGACTCTGAAATATCTAGGGTTTTACAAATTTCTATATTTTTTATATCACGTTCACAATGTCACAAGACAATCAGGGCTGAAGAGGCCAAAAACATACAAATAGTGATCAAAAAAGGCATAGGGCATAACCTGCCAACAATGGCATACAATAGCAAATAATGGCAAGCAAAATATATTAGACAACCATTGTGGCATATAGTCCTGTAAAGAAAATGCTACGCATGAAGCACTTGGTAGCATGTTATAAAGATGAATAGTATGTCAAGGAATGTATGTATCAATGCACATTAATGTGTTAGCAAGAATAAGAAGTATTATATGATGAAATAATAAAACCTGTAATGTGTGAGAGTAGGACATGTAGATGCCCCCAGGAGCCTTGGTGGGACTGGAAAAGGATACAACATCGAGCATCATTATAACGTGTGAGAATATGTAAGAGATTTGCATTCACTCCAAAATATTAAGTGAACATGCATGTGTGTATATAGAAAATAATGACATACTGATTATCTATTTAGTATAATAAGTAAAGTGAATCATGTAAGTAGTATAAGTAAGCAAGTGTAACTATAACCAAGATATGCAAATGAAGTGTATGAGTGTGATGGAATGGTATATATGGTGAAAAATTCATTTTATGGAAAATTTGAAAAGGTGATTTTTTTGGAGCAGGTCAGTGTCCTGTTCGCCTAAAATTTACAGTATATATATTTTTTGGGGTCGGCTTCACCTACATTTGAAAACATCTCCTATAAAAACCTAGGTGATTCACCCGGGTAGTATACTACCACCAGTACCTTACCAATACCGTGAAGTTGTGAACTTGCATACTCTAAGCACCAAAGCACAGTACAAATTTATCATTTGATTACTTAGTAGTTTGTGTGACAATAAATATTATCTGTAGACGGTGACAAATCTTGCTATTTGTTGACGCATGACTATCTTGTTGAAATACTATACTGGTTGACGCATGACAATAGAGTTTTTCTCTGACAAAAGGATATTTTCTATGGATGGACAACAAGGAGATCTTGCTGACATGTGACAAAGGGTTTGTTGTTGATGGGTGACAAGGACTCGATTGCATTAACACATGACATGGGTATTCGTTGATGCACGACATTGATCTTCTTGACATTGCATTTGACTTGACGCGATGACATGACTTAGTTTGTTGACACATGACTTAGTTTTTTGCTGACGCATGACATAGGTTTCTCTGACACACGACTCAGTGTGTTTGCTGACACACGACTTAGTTTTCTCTGACGCGTGACTCAGTGTATTTCTGACACATGACTCAGTTTTTCTGCATGAATCATATTTTCTTGACGCATGTGACTTTGATTTTTCTGATGCATGACTCAGTTCAAAATAATGGAAGGTGCTAGTGCTTAGAATGGGAAGACCCAAAAAGTAACTAAGAAATCTCAGAAGTCCTGTTCAAGTATTTTGGAAACTCTGCTGCTACAGATACCACAACCACTAGCACCCATATAGCTGCCACCGGAAAGAATCAAGAGTACTGACTGTGTGGAAGGTAATATTGAGGTGGACATGCATTCTACACAGTATCAACCAAATGACACCTATGATGATACCATGCCAGATCTTGAAGATATACCTGTTGAGATGCCAGATCCTGAAGATATTCTTCCTGTTGGGGTGCAACTAGGAGTGCATCAAGATATCACACATACAAATACTCAACAAAATGGAACACAAAAAATCAAATTCAAATTCTAGTTCATGAAAGAGGAAACCAAGTGATTGTGATATTGCTCAAAATTCTACTAAAAAAAGTAAAACATTGAAAATGAACAAGAATATGTGGACAATTGGGAGGACTTACAAGTTTGATTGGGCTTCCAAATTTCTATTTATCAAACCTATACAATCATCTAATTCAGAAGAGATCCCATCTGAATGTACATGTACAATATGTACGTGGAAATTGGGAAAAGCAACAAAAAATGCAACTGAAGCTGGACACTATAGAAAAACACTGTGGAAAACAATATTTGACTGTAACGGGGGAGGATGGCCAAAAAATCAAAACACACAGGTGGAAAACTGAAAAATAATGCATGCATGTTAAATACGTAGCAGAGTATGAAGAAAAATAGAAAAAACAGACATCTCATGGAAAAGGGAGGAACGATCACATCACAAATTGGTAAGATGAATCAAACAAATCTGCATGCAAAACTCATACAGTTCTCTACTTTATTTCACATACTAAAGAAAGGAAGACCGATTTCAGATTTCCTCGATTTCAAAGTTTTGTATCAATATAATGGAATGCCCAACGTACCTCAGTCTCATTGGTCTGACAGTAGTGCATGGGAAATGGAAAAATGCCTTTCGATGATAGAGAAGGAAGATTTGAAAGAGAATGTAAAAAAAGCTAAGTTTATCTCTCTTTCAATTGATGAAGTGACAATAGTCGACAACACTGCATGGGTATGTATCCACGTCTATACTTTAGAAAATCATATAAGGACACCTCATCTGTTGGGTGTTATGAAAATGGTTGAAAACTGTAATGCCGAAAACCTACATAAAATAGTTGTTTCTCATTTGAAAGATATTGCTGGAATGACTGATTATGAAATTGCTACGAAGTTGGTATGCGTTGGAGCAGATGGTGCATCAGTCATGCAGGGTCACCGAACAGGGTTGTGTGTTAGATTGCAAACAATAGTGGCCCCTTATATGCTAGCAATTCACTGTATGGCTCACATAATGAATTTAGCGTATAAAATGGTAAACAACTACAAAAATGTTGCTAAAGTAGAAGACCTTATAAGAGAACTTCATGCCTATATGGAAAGCAACCCAAAGTGATTTCTTGAGTTCCAGAAATTTGCAATTGGAATTACAGATGGCAAAAAAATTCTAAAGGATGTTGAGATGAGATGGATTTCTTTGTATGAACCTGCATGCAGAGTTCGTGAGGAGTATCCTTCGTTGGTTGGTTTCATGCACAAATATCGTCATGAAGTTGACAGGGCGAGGGACTTGTTGTTCCATTTAAATGATTTAGAGACATTGCTTACATTGGTTGGTATTCTTCCAATGTTGCAGGAGATCAATACACTGATGAAGCATGCACAAGGGAGATTAATCTATATTGTGGATTTTATACGGATGAGAAAAATGGTATGTCAAAGTCTTGATGTCTTGTACTGTTCCCAAGATAGTTTTGATACACCTGTTTTCGAGAATTGGAAAGCTTTATTAGATCTTAAAAATCCCAGTAACTATTTGAGATTTAATATCCACGATCACCTCTGCATCAATGTTAATGGGAGGGACATACCACTGCACATTTTGTAAAAATGTCAAGATATTACAGGATCAGAACGAGAAGATGTTCCTGTGACACGTAATCTCTTTGAGTCTGTTATAGTTGAAACAAGAATAAAACTTAAAAAAAATTCAGAATCCTTATCATCAGAAATTAGAGAACGTTTCTCCAAAGATAAAATTCTTGAAGCAATGGGTGTGATGAATCCTAATTTTTGGAATACTGAAGGTGCTCGTGTAGACTTTGTAAGAAAGCATTTCCATAAATCCATGGGTACAATAATGGAACATTTCACAAAGACTTCAGAGGTCAAGGGTATGGAAATCAAAGGTATACTGAATGTTGATTTATTAAAGTCTCAATCAACAAATTTTTCAACAACAATGAGGAACCAATATAAAAATTTAGACGAACCTTCTGAGAGTGGTGCTATTACAAGGCTCTGGCGAGGAATCTATCAAAGTATTGTCTTACAAGAAGACATCAGTGAATATTTCAGATTATATGAGTTATGCCAAACAATGATTTTGGGGTCTGTGGAGGACGAAAGGGTTTTCAGTGCTTTATCATTTATAAAATCAAAACTGAGAAATAGGTTGGATAAAAATATGGAAAGTTGCATGAGGTGTTATGTTTCTCGCTACTCCATGGAAACCTTTCCTTTCGACAGAGAAATTGCGCATTGGAATTCCCTTTCTGAAAGAAGAGGTGTAAATAATACAGCTACAAGTACAATTGTTCCCAATGATGAGACTGGAATTGGTGCGTCGTCACACTCTACAGAAGAGAACATCGACTTTGAAGAAGCTATTGATAATGGATTGTTTCAGCTTTAAATAGGTATCTCCTTGACCTTACTTTTATTGTTTGTCACAATTACATTTTAACTGTGGTTATTTATTCAATTTCATATTAACTCTACAGATGCAAATATTGACTGAGGAGGTCTTTTTATCAAATTTTGTTTCAGCTCTTGTTATCATTAAAGATGTTACAGGTATATATATTTACATTTATTTAAATACAATTATTTATAAAAAATATGTTTTATATAATTACTATTTTGGATTTTTCGAATACCAAATTTTGTTTTAAAAATCTGTTTGTTACATGCATTTGTCGAATACTAATTTGCAAGACCTTCAGAGTTCAGATCTGCATATTCTTCCACTGTTATACTCTTCCTTCCAGACTTCTACTGTCCAGACATGTACAGGTTATCATTTGCATTTTTCTTTAATCTTTTGTTTCTTCCTTAATCCGATCAATCATTATTTCATTTTTTTTTTGAAAACGTGGGTTGACATCCATCCGAGGAAGCTCTCACTTCTCAGGACTGACAATGTCAGGAAACTCACCCATCTATATACTAATCCATTTCTCGTGTTGAGTTTTCTTGAATCGAAGATCTTCTAGCACACTACGAAGGATGATTTCTCATTTTCCTTCCATATGCTTTGTCACAACCATCTAAAAGACAAGAGGTAACTTAAACCCTATCATATGACATTGCTTGAGTTTTTACAATTATGTTTAATTTATTTTTGTATTTGCAAAATGCTTTGATAAAGTGTTTAAAATTTGTGGGATAAAATCACACATTCAAATTTTACAAGTAGAGAGAGGAAGATTTTTCCATATTAAGATGTTTCTGTCATAACACATTCCAAATTTTCTTAAAACAATTATCCATTATACAATTCATCATCCATTCGTACTTGAAGCTAAATCTACATCCACATACAATTCATCATCATCCATATCTATTTTAATGTCATCATCCACATCTAATGTCATCATATCATTGATTCATTACAAGTAGAGAGAAGAAGATTTTGAGAAGGTTTAAATGCAAAGAAACCTCATACAGAGTTCTAATTTTACAAGTAGAGAGAAGAAGATTTTACTGTATTAAGATGTCTCTGTCCTAAGACATTCCAAATTTTCTTAAAACAATTATCCATTATCATCATCCATGATCGTGCTTGAAGCTAAATCTATGTCCACTCAATTCATCATAATCCATATCTATTTTAATGTCATCATATCATTGATTCATTAAAAGTAGAGAGAAGAATATTTTGAGAAGGTTTAAATGTGTAAAAACCACATTACAAGTAATGTCATCATAGAAGATGTAAGTCCTAGTTCATTACAAGTAGAGAGAAGAAGATTTTGAGAAACCTGATACAAAGTTTGAATTTTACAAGTAGTAAGAAGATGTAAGTCCTAGACTCCTGACACACTCCAATTATTCTTAAAACAATTATTTATCCATTATCATCATCCATGATTGTGCTTGAAGCTAAATGTAAGTCCACACAATTCATCATCATCCATATCTATTTTAAATGTGCAGAAACATCTTTATCCTAACACATTCCAATTTTTCTTAAAACAATTATCCATTATCATCATTCATCATCATCTATATCCATTCTAATGTCATCATATCATTACAAGTAGAGAGAAGAATATTTTGAGAAGGTTTAAATGTCTCTGTCCTACCACATTCCAAATTTTCTTAAAACAATTATCCATTATCATCATCCAGATTCCATGATCGTGCTTGAAGCTAAATCTACGTCCACATACAACTCATGATAATCCATATCTATGATTCTATTCTAATGTCATCATCCACATCTATGCAATCATCATTACAAGTATTAAGATGCCTCTGTCATACCACATTCCAGATTTTCTTAAAACAAATAATTAACCATTATCATAATGCCATCACATTCAAATGAAACATAAACACCATATACAATCTAGAAATTCTATACATAATATATAAGAAGATATAAAATTCCAGATTATAAAGTATTTCAAATTTTCAAACGCCATCACATTCAAGTTTCAAATTTCAAATCCAGATAATAAATTATTTCAAATTTTCAAACATCATGACCATCACACTCAAGTTTCAAATTTTCAAATATAGATTATAAAGTATTTCAAACTTTCAAATTTAAAGTTTCAATTTTTCAAGTTTTTCAACCCTCAATTTTGACCCCTTTCCCCAATTTTTCCAACTCCTTTCCTCAATGGCTTCCCCTCATGTACCCCTTTCCCCAATGGCTTGAATAATCCCAGAACTAATCAGATCTTCCACAACACTGTCTAGATTCTTTATGATCCTTTGTTCTTCCTTTGTCGCATCTCCATGGGATAGAAAACTGGGATCTGTAGCTGCCTTGGCTTTGAATAAAATTTTAGGGTCGAAGCCATGCTCTTTAATTATCCGCTTTAGTGTATTGTTTTGTTTGTTAACTAAAACAATATTTTCTTTCAAATTCTTTGTTGCAGATAAACTGTTCTTCACGGTTTCCAAGTGAACTTGGAACACCTTTGCTTGACTCTTCAAATTTTCATATTTCAACTACACAAAAAAAAGTGATCTCAATTAAACATATTACTAAAATAAGAAAATTTCAAATTAACAAAAAATATTGTTTCAAAGTGATAATACTTACGACCACTCTATCTCTCTCGGCATTTGCAATTGCTACCAGATCCTTGTCCTTAGACCATTTGTTAAAATATGTCTGGGCTTCAACACTAATATTTTCTAATTTGTTTAATGCTTTATCTAAAATATCATCTTTATAGTTGTTGTTATACGTGACAGTCCCACCTCTTACTTGGGTAAGTAAGGAATCCATCTTCGCAGGTTGATTCTAGACTGCAACATATAAACTTTCCCTTTGCCAATAATTTTCAAAATGACTTATTATTTCATTGATTAGTACTTTTTCCCTTCTCTCCCATTCTATAAGCTGACTAATATGAGGTACAATAAACTCCATGTGACATGGGATTGAAAATCATTACCAATTAAGTTCTCTAAAGGAAATGGTAGCAACTGTTCACCATCTGTATCTGAAGAAGATGATGTCGCTGGAGAGGTATGGGGGCTTTCGGGTTGATCATCGACTGCTACCTGTTTCTGCCTTTGGGTGGCCTAATCCTATTTGCGATAAAATAAATCAATATTCAAATAAATAAATCTAAAGTGAAATGTAATGAAAGTTGAATAAATTACGTTGAAATTGAAGTATACATGTTGGCCTTGAATCATCTCACGTGTATTAAAAAATCCTTGATGGGTCATTGCTATCAATGCCCAAGTAATCTTCATCTAAATTTATATTATTTAAAATTGATATGCCCGTTGCATTGGGCAAGCCACCGAGAGAGAGGGTTGGAATTCGAAATGAGGAGGCAATGTTTAGTGTCCCACTAGGGGCTGGAGGAATTGGCATGCGTTTACCAATGTTCTTTTTTCTTGAACCTCTGGTTGGCATTTTGAATTGTATTGGTGGAGGGGGGGGTGCCGTTGTTTTGTACAGAATGCAAAGGACTGCAATGTGCTGAAAAGTGCAAGAAAAATCATATGAAAAACTATTAAACTATTGAAAAACTTGTACTAAAGCAATAAAATCATACCTTGTTGAGGGGTAACGTGTCGCGGAGCTTGAGGTGGCCATGTTGGAGTAGTAATTGGTTGTGTTTGAGCTGTGTGTGGTTGGGATTGTGAGCAGGTTGTTGAGAAGAGACAATTGCATGTGACTGAACTGAGTGAGTTGGTGAAGATGGTTGACTTTGAGAAGCCCACGTATTGTCCAAAGTCCCTGCAATGTCAGCAACAGTCGATTGTATGTCAATTCAATATGGTAAATGGTAAATTGAAAATACAAAATGGGAATTTGTAAATAGTAAATGTTAGGGTATTACGTCTCTGACATTTAACAAATTCAAATGCTTGGTGGTTTGGAGATGAGTGAACTTCCATTTTAGATTGTGAATCTGCCGACGCCTCAGCGTGTTGTTGGCCTCTTCCTCTTGATGCCATTTTTTTTTGTGGAAGGGCCTCCAAAAATATTTTCTGCAAACAGTCAATATTTAATCAGATTCCAGATGAACATAATGTTAGTCTAATGTCAAAATACAAACTTATACCTGTTGTTCTTGAAATGGAATTGACAAATTCTTCATTGTCTCATCTGTGCAAGTAGGAATTGGTTTGTCTTTTAAATTAAAAAGAGCCTCGTAATAAAGGCCAAGGAGATAGTTTGTGGAGTGAATGACTTGTTTTTCTGAAAGTGATGCATTTGTAATGTCAGTTTTTATTTTATTGGATAAAAAGGTGCACCAATCAAATTTTTGCTTTCTGATAGTTGCAAGAATGTATGCAATAGCCCAGTTTGGTATATCTGTTTGCTGACCCTGCAAAACAATTCTGGCTTGAAAGAAAGAAATCATAGCAACAAGAAAGTGGTGTGTAATTCCTTGCGTATCCACACCACATCTTGATTTATTGACATGAGCTGTAAAATGCCAAAAATCCATTGGAATTAATATCAAAAATAGATTACATCAATTAATATCAAAAACTGAAAATATAAAATGAAAATTGAAAACAGATTACACGTACAATCAACATGGAAACCGAAAGTAGATTCGAGGTACTTCTTATCATTTTCGACGAGGGTTGCTTTCATTGTGACAATGGGGGAATTTTTGTATGGAAGGCCTGTTAAGAAATGAATATCAGTTGGATCGACACCAAATTGAAACATACGACCATCGTCCATAGTAACAGTAAACAAATTGTCCTCTGTATTATACGAGGAGAGTAGGTAATTCATAATATCATGATCTATTTCAAACTTGGGCATCTTAACAAGCCCATAAAAGTCACATGCATTGACCAAATCCTTGTATTCCGAATTCATTTGCAAAACTATTTGAATGTGGGGGCACAACAAGTTCCTGTAGAGTATCTTGCCCTTGGATAGGGCTTGTGGGTTGACTGGATTTTCTCAATTGATTTTGGTCTTGAGCTTGGCCTTGGGCTGCACTTGTAGTCACCATTGTACTTGTCCTTGAGCTTGATTGTACCTGAAATTGATTCCTGTAAATGAGAAAATTTGGGAGTCAGAGAGTGTAAATGTGAAAATGACCGGTGGGAGGGTATTTATAGGACAAAAATTAGGGTTTCAAAGCCTTAGATGTGCGTCAACAAGGCTTGTTGACGTGGCATCACAGAATTTTTGTTGTCATGCGTCAACAAGGTTGTTGACACATGACAACAACTTTGGTCATTAACAAGCTTTGTTGATGCACGTCAGAAAGGCTTGTTTGCAAACAAACCTTATTGACACGCGAACAACAAAGCACACGTGTAACACTTTATAGTCACGCGTCAACAAGGCTTGCTGACGGTGACAAATCATCTTGCTGATCGCACGTTCAACAAAGGCTTGTTGACGCGCGACAAAATGCCTTGTTGTCATGCGTCAACAAGGCTTGTGTGACAGAAAGCATCCTTGTGCGTCAAAAAGCCTTACTTGCACGACAACGGTCTGTCACACATCAGCAAATCTTGTTGACGCATGACAAGCAATGATTTTGTTCATCAATAAAATCTTGTCATGCGCAAGGAAGTATTTGTTGTCATTGTCCTGTTGTCATGTGACAACAAAGCATTCTTTCGTCAGCGTCAACAAGCTTTGTTGACGTGACATAACGACAACAAGGTTTTTTGACGTCTGCAAAATTTTTCCCATGTCTGTAGAATTTTTTTTCAGTCACTCTCCCTCAAAATAATAGGAGGTGAAAATTCAGTTCTCAAAAAATGGAAAATTCACCTTTACAAAAAGTGGATCCAGGTATATTCGTCAGGGATTTTCCACCTCCATTTTACCAGAGGCTTCTTAAAATGAACCCTAGTGTCAGTGATGGAAATCTATGTGACAATGCCAGCGAGATAGCTGGTGGTGATATAATTTGAAATGTGTTAGAATAAAACATATGGTCATAACAATGGTAGTTAGAAGCAAGAGTAGAACTAGGGTTGGAATTCAAGTTGATAAAAGAAGGCCTAAAGAGGTTATCGAGAGTTTTTTGGTATTGCTTAGAGAGTGGTTGTCGATCTAGAATGTTGTAACACTGTAGAAGACTTGAGAGGAGGGGAAGGACTGGTTTTTAAAGGAGGTTGCTTATTTGGAATGGGTAATATTGTAGAAGACTTAAGAGGAGGATGGGATGGAATGATTTTTAGAGGAGGGTTGCTTAGTTAGTGTTGGGTAACGGTTGTAAAAGGCTTGAGAGGAGGAGGGGATGAACTAATTTGGTAGATAAGGTTGCTTAGTTAGAATTGGTTGGACATGTGGCTCTTGACTAACCAAAAGAGGAACATCAATAACTATGGAATGATGCTCACTAGAGATGGAAGGACCAAACTTAGGAGCCCATTGAGATTTAGCAATTGAAGATGAGTATGTAGTAGAATGTCGTGCAACAAATGAAATGAAACCCTATAGCTCAAAGTGCTTGATTCTTCATTTTAAAGCATAACAATCATTGGTCATGATGTCCATTAAGTCAGTGATAATAACAAAATGGGAGACCTTAGTAATTGACAAGCCGATAAAGAGGGTAGCAATGAGTAGTTGACAAGTTGATCAATTTCTGACTGAGGATCTCATGTTTCTTAACATTTAGATCAATCTTGAGAGGCAATGGGGAGTGGTAAGACTTGGGGTTCACTTATATGAGCACATGTAGTAGACATAAAAGAAGAATGAGATGTAGAAGGAGAACTAACACGGGCTTAAGAATCCTCATTGAGATGTTGGATTTCAGCTTTGAAGAGATGTAATTGGTGTTTCCATAGCGTGGATTTTGTCTTGAAACTAAACAATGTAAAGCTTGAATTCACTCTAAGATGGGTTGATTAGATGGAGGATTAGGACCGATAGGGTCATTAAATAGATGATTGAAAATGACACTTGTGAAGGTTGTGTATTGTGAGGAAGATACATAGTGTCTAGGGGTTTTTGGAGAACATCTTTGCAAGGTGGGTGCATTTGAAGTAATTCATGCAAGGAGATGAGAGGTTTTTGTAGGAGCCATGAAAGAAGATCAAGTAGAATAGGCAAAATGAGGATCCAAGTGGGGTTCAACAAATGATTTAATTTAATTTGAATTAAATCTAATATGTAGAGTCGCTACTAAAAGAAATGATGTGTAAAAGTTGAAATATAAGAATGACACAAGTAAACTAAGATTTAAAATATAAAACCCCTAAGCAAGAGATAGATGAAGAAACTTAGCTAATTTTTGTGAATTCTGGAACTATTCTAGACAGGGAGAAGTGACAAACAAACCTGGAGAGAGTACATTTATTACTCACTGTAAATTATAAAATGTAGGAATAAGGATGGACACCTAATGCTTGAGATAGGTCAAGGGTGCCTGGGCGTTAGAGACCACTTCTGGGTGCAAATTGGTGTCTGTATAAGAGCTGAAGATCTGATTTTTGTTGTGTCGCAAGAGGTGTCACAATTATTCCTTGTTGATCACCTAGTATTCACACTATAATCTTCATTCAAAGGTACATGTAATCTATAAAATATATGTTCACCTGCACAATCCCAAAAACCACATCAAATACAAAAATTGAAAATGTCAGAATGGGGAGTCAGACTGGCCCCGACAGTTACCCCAAGAGTGAAATTTTGACCAAGCGTTGCACTACATCTCACTACTTTGTGTATTTCTTATGAGTGTGCATAGAAATTGTGCCCGAGGATGCCCTTTTGCAAGTTGCACTTGATATCAGGAGGGTAGCTAGAATGTAGCAATGTAGTAAAATGTGTGAATGGGATAGAATGAACTTTCCCATTCCTGTGTTATGTATTCAGAGTATGCATTCCCTTGAATGGATGCTAGATGGATGCTTTAGATTGCTTTAAGTAACTTTTGAATGCAAGATTAAGTCATGATAGTAATGCTTAGTGTTTGGTACTTGATTTTAAACACATAAATATGTATTTATATGATTCCCTTGTTTGAATTTTGTAATTGGCAACTTGAAGGATGACCCATAAGTGAAAAATATTCTCAAAAGATAAAAGAGGCCCAAAAGGAGTGAGTAAGGTAGAAAAGGGTCATGGGGCACCCAAAGGGGACATGAGTGCTTAGGTGCTTCTATGCTTAGCTGGGGTACTGGTGTCTAAAGCCATAAAAGAAAATTCACCTAAATTTCTGACTGGGATGTAGGGCATACAAGACCAAATAGAAAATATCAAGACAAAGAAAAGAGGCCAAAGATAGTTGTCAATCACTAGTTTTCTTGGTTTAGGAATCATGTAAATCCTAGTATGCTTTTAGGACCTAGAAATGTACCCAAGTACATGATTTTTTGTCTACAATTAGGAACACTTTACACTTTAGAGGCACAACCATGATCTGAAATCATCATGGACATGTAGTACAACTCCCATGCTTCAATAAATGATAAATTAGTTAATAGGTCCAATGGGAAAAATTTTTCAAAAACCCAAATTTTTCAGAAACAAGCTCTAAAATACATCACCTTGAAAATATGGAGGAGTCCTCTTCATCATTAAATTATCACATTAGAAAAAGGAATCAAAACCAAACCATGTAAGAATCCATTTTTTGCAAGTCACTTTCAATCTATGGTTTCATGAGGGTTAAAAAGTAGTTTAGCTTCTTAACGATTGTTCATAAAAACGTGACGATCAAACCACCTCGTTCTTTTTAGAAAATTTTCATAGTTGACCTAATTGACTACCCCCTAGGATCTCAAGTCCTCATGTAAACCATACACTTCCCAACGAGCATCTGAAAGTCAATATTTAGCACAAAAACACACCTTTGGAAACCCAATTTTGGCAAAAAACTCAATATCTTGCTTTGTCTTCAACATTTTGACCTAAAACTTGACGTGAAGCATCATGGCCACCTCCTCTAATTGACCCAAGTCTCATCGATGCTGAAATGCATCTAAAACTCTCGAACCACCATAACCTTACCTTTGCTTACATTCCTTGTCTTCACTATTCTTACTTCAAAGGACCTAGAAACATCATCATATGTTTGAGTGATGACCTAAAACTTCTCATAAACCTCATATACAATGCCACAACACTCCTATAATGATTGTACTTGACTACCCTTCTCTATATATCATGCTTCCATACCATGCACCATGCATTAGGTCTAGGAACATGCCTAGAATGACCACTTCACCCCATGACTCTTCATGAACCAACCGTGATGACCTCATACAAAATCTTAGACACCTGTGAAACATCATACCAACTTTTTTTGACTTTTGACAACCATTAGAGTACTCATACTAGGACCATGCACACTAGACCATGCTCTGACTTACTATAGCAACTCACTAAACCTAGACACTGAAAATCAACGTTCATGTTTGAATTTGAATTACACCTCATGGAGACTCACATGACACCATGACACCATTTATCATTAATAGACTTTGACATCAATGACAAAACCAAGACACAATGACCAACAAAGGGACTTTAGGGGCCATGATATGAAAGAAACAGTAATCTGCGAAATAAGATCCCTAAAAAGTGACCCAGAGGATAGGAACAAAGATGAAACCCAAGGAAGAACTATGCATATCAAATGTATGATAGATAGTAGATAAAAATATGAACCCTGATGTAATTAGGGTTTTGGGGTAGGGAAAAAACCACATTTGATAAAGTAGGAAAAATAAGGATCTATAGTGGTCGATCACGAGTTGGGGTTCACCAAATGATTTAATATAATTTGAATTAAACCCTGGTTTCACAGTAACTTATTATACTAAATGATATTTAGATGATTACATATAATAATATACAAGCAATAAGCATTCAAGGAGGTAAAACCCTAAGCAAATGAGAGAGGGATGATGATTTGGCTGATTCGGTATAACCTGGGAGTGATCAAGACTGCGTATCTAGTGGAATAGGCTAGAAACAATGTCAAAATGGCTCATTGAGGGTTTTGGAAACCCAAGCATGGTACATGGAAGAAGTTCCTGTATGAGGGTAGGAGATCCCTAGGCACTAACGACTGATTTGGGTGTCTATGTCTACTAAAATGCTCGGGTTATGATCTTTTGTGGGGTCAGAAGATCTTCAATGTTATTCACTCTTTGTCACTTTGGTTTTTGTGTTAGATCACCGATCGCACCTATAACATGTAAAAAAAATGAATTTAATACCAAAGTGGAGGAATATTTATCCTCAGATATGTCTCGCATGTGATTTAATTTGATTTGAATTAAATCTAAATATTTCAAAGTCACTACTGAACCAAATGATGTATAAATTCTTAAAATATAGAAATGACACAAGCAATCTAAGATTTAAAATTTGAAACCTAAGCAAAGAAGAAGGAGAAAGGACTTAGCTGATTTCCTCATAGTTTGGGACTGATCTAAATGTGGACTAGGAGAAAGTGATGAACAAAATAGGCAGAGTATCACAAATATTGCTCACAATAAATTATAGGACTGTATAAATAAGGCCGATAAACACGGGCGCCCACGACATAGGATAGGGGCTGCCTGGGCACTGAAGACCTCTTCTAGGTACCTGTGACTATGCAAATGCTCAAGAACTTAATTTTTGTAGTGTCACAAGATCATGGTTATTATTTCCTATTGATCACCTGATAGTCACATCTTGAATCACCGAAGGTACCTGTAACCTGCAAAATAGAAGTTCACCTGCACAAGCCCACAAACTGCATCAAACCTAAAAAGAAAGATGCGATATGGGGAGTCAAAATGACCTTTGAAAGGTCACCCCGAGAGTGAACTTACACCGAGCACTGCACTACATCTCAGACTCCATGTAGTTCATGAGTGTGTGTAAGAAAATTGTTCCTCAGGATGCCCTTGTGCAAGTTACACTTGATAGTGGGTTATAGCTAAATGTAGCAATGTAGTAGAATGTGTGGATGGAATAAAATAACTTCCCCTTCCTATGTTGTGTATGCATAAGTTGATGCATCCCTTGTCCCTTGAATGGATGCTAGATGGATGCTTTAGAGTGTTTTAGGTTCCTTTTGGATGCAAGCTTAGGTGATGATAGTAATGTTTAGTGCTTGGTCCTTTATTTTGAACACATAACTATGTATTTATATGATTCCCTTGTTTGAATTTTACAATTGACAACTAGAAGGCCGACCCATAAGTGAAAAAGATGCCCAAAAGATAAAAGAGACCCAAAAGAGCGAGTAAGGTGAAAAAGGGTCAAGGGGTGCCCAGAGGGGACAGGAGCTTGCAGAGGGGACAAGGCATGGGTGCTTCTGTCTTGGCTAGGCGCTGGTGTTTGAAGACATAAAATATAAATCAGCAAAATCTCGACTGGGATGTAGGGTGTGTAAGACCAAATAGAAAACAATAAACAAAGAAAAGAGGCCAAAGATAGTTGTCAATTACTAGTTTTCTTGCTTAGGAATCATATGAATGCTAGTATGTGTTTAGGACCTAGAAATGTACCCAAGTGCATGATTTTTTGTCTACATTTTCCCCCACTTTATGTTGTTGAGTGAATACTCGATAACATAAAGTAGATAAGATATGCATACCTTATGATCATGTAGAGTGTGCGGCGAAATGCGTGTCGAGTGGACAAGTGAAGCGTGGAATGATTGCAAAGTGAAGTGTGGAGACTAGGAAAGGAAAGTGACCCTAGGGGTGAAGCGTATGTGTTGCAATGTACATATTGTTGTGCTTGTAGGTTGCTTCTTGTTTCTATGTAAGGATGAACCTGCAAAAGAAGAGTGAAAGAATGTAGTCAAGTCGTGTATATGAAAAATTGCAGAAGTATGTAAAAGTATGTAAAAGTGTGTAAAAAGGAAAGTGTGCACTTGATGTAGAAGAGTGTAAAGGATAGAAAAATGTCTTGAAAACTATGCTGTGAAGAGTGATTTTTTTGGGTGATCTCACACCAAGTGTGATGAGTTTTTGGGTAATATCACGCCAAGAGCGAGTTTTTTGGTGATCTCACGCCAAAGAGCAAGTGTTGGGGAGAGAGGTATAGTGTTACTCTCCTTCCATGACTCTGCCTGATAAGCACCACTATAGATGGTGTGTCCTTGATTTTTTCCTGACTGTCCAAATTAGTTTTGAATGTATAATTGTTCCTATTGAAATTGATTGAAGGAGATTGCATGCATATTGTAACTGAAGGACTGTGCCTGTAACTGTAAAATTACTCTGAAGGCTTATGTGAATTGTGTTGATCTGATAAGATGACATATGTATGCCCCCATGACATTAGTGCACCTAGAGGGGCAACATAGGGCCCAGGAGCTAGTGTCTGAGCCTGGGCGCTATGGTGTCTGTTATGTGTTAAGATGACCCAAGTTTGATTCTGAGCCATTGTTGTAACTGTGTCCTGTGTTGATTCTGTGATGTATTATATTGTGTTGTAGCTCTAAGCTATTGTATGGGGTGATTTGTTCACCCAATGTATGCCCCCTTGTTTGGGGTGCATGTGATGACTGTAGGAGTGTGCAACCCAAAAGAGAGGACCTGATGTTGTCTGAAGATGATACCTGCAGGGGGTAGGGGATGTGCATGGTAGAAACCAAGGCACATGCAAACAAAGTGGCTAGATACATGTGTTAGTAGAAAAAGTAGCTAAACATGCATAGAAAAGACAATGTAATAAGCAAGTGTGCAAAAAAGTGGACCATGAAAAGTGGGTTTCAAACATGGAACATCGCTCACAATGTCACAAGACAATCAAGTCCATGAAGTGGCCAAAAGCATACAAATGATGATCAAACAAGACATAGGGAATAACTCACAAACAATGGACATATAATGACAAACAATATCAAGAAAAGTGTATCAGACAACCATGGTGGCATATAGTCCTGCAAAGAAAATGCTACACATGAAGCACCCATTAGCATGTTAGAAAGATAAAAAGTATGTCAAGACATGTATGTATCAATGGAAAAGTAATGTGCTAGTAAGAATAGGAAGTAGTATATATGAAATAATAACATTTGTAATGTGTGAGAAAGTAGATGCCCCCAGGAGCCTCGATAGGACTGGTAAGAGGTACAATGCCAAAGCATCATTACAACGTGTAAATACTTGTAAGAGATCTACATTCCACTCCAAAATACCAAGTGAATGTACATGTGCATATAGAAAAGATATTGACATACTAAGTATCTGTCTAACATAAGAAAACAAAGTGTACATGTAAGTAGAATAAGCTAACAAGAGTAAGTGCAACCAAGATATGCAATGCAGTGTATGAGTGTGATGGAATGGTATGCAATGTGAATGTGATAGGAGCAACGTGTCCCCCAAGGAATGTGGATGAGTATGAGATGAGGTTCATTTATAAAAGACCCCTCAACAATCAAGAATGAACCATAGAACAAGAGTGTGTCATCGGGAAATGGTTTGAAAAATGTGCACTAGAAAGATAGATCATGAAGCATAGAGCGTGAAGTGTGAATGTGGTGAGGTTCATTTCAGATTTAGACCCTCAACAGTCGAGTATGAACCGTGGAACTAGAGTGCATCATAGGGTAATGAATGATACATGTTGTGTATCAATATGTGTAAGAGAGACTAGATGTAAAACACAGAGTGTAATGTGTATGTGTAGAGACATATAAAGAATTGATAATGCTCGAAAGGGGGGGGAAGAAAACATGATGCCCCCCAAGTGTGAGGAGGATAGAAGGCTATCCAATGATAGTGAAGGGAAAGGTCCTTCCACATGATGTTTGAGGAGATAAAGGCATGTGATGATGCTCTAAGATCAGTGGAGTATGAGAGTAATGATGTACATGTGAAGGAGACCTATGTGGTGAAGGAGGTGGTGAACACCTAATGTGAAGGGATTACCTAAGTAGGGGACTTATGCTGACGAGATGGACTAGTGGACCTATGAGGATGAAAAAGTGTCGTGAAGTAGGACGTGTGCGAATAGGAGAACTAGGTGTTTAATGTGCTTTAGATTTGAGAGGCCCAAAGACCTAGATGTTGTAGCTGGTGGAAGGATATCATCAAGACTAGGTTTAGGCAATGGCGTGCATGGTGGAACCCATTTGATAGTGATAACTTGTTTATTGTGAATGATTTAAGACATAGATGATTCATGGAGGGGATATATTGAGCGATGTAGAGCCAAGGAAGACCTAAGAGCATGTCACAACCCTTCGATTGAAGATGCCACAATGAATGTCACAAGCATAGTAAGAGGCCCAACTATAATGGGCAACCTGATGTAGCCAAAAGAATTAGGAATTGGATAGGTGATAGTAGATATTGGACATTTGATAGCCATAAGAAGTGTAATAGAGCATACACTGATAGGAGTCCCCTTGGATAGATCATAGTGTTATTGACAGTATATGAACCGATAAAAGTGTTGATGTGTAATGAATCAGAAGAGAATGTTGCATGATAATCATGATCTGAAAATGTAATGGCTTAGTGGTGATGCATCAACAGAAGCGACAATAAATTCAAGGGGCCCCGATGAAGGAGGGGGCACAACATGATATGTATGATTAGAAGAATATAAGAATCAGAAGCTTGGTGTTCATTCTTAGGCAAAGGGTCATTAAAATTTTTGAGCTTTTTTTTTTTATCGTTGATCTAATGACTTAGAAGAAGATGGCTTAGGGAGCTCAAGTGAATTATTGTGAATAAGATCTTGAATTAGATGCCTAAGTTTGAAACAACAATCAATGGAATGCCCAATATATTGATGATAGTCACATTTAGCATTTTCATCATAATTGCGGCCACGAGGGCGAGATGGATCAAGATTGAGTGGTGGTGGAAGAGTAATTATATTGCTTTTGAGAATTTGAGGCAATAGAAACCGAGTGCATATGGTAATTTGGTGAAAGTACGCTTTGGAGGTTACCATTGAAGCTTTTCAGGAGGAGAGATGACATTGATAGTTGACTTTGCTTTAGTAGGCTTAGGAGATGGCTTGAATGTTGATTTAGCTTGAAATATATTAGAAGAAGATGAAGGAAAATCATGATACTTGAGTTTTCCCATAGATAGAAGTTTGACTTAGTGCATTTTAAGTGTATGACATAATTGATCAAATGAAGGAGAGGTCTCAAAGATAACACTCTCCTGAAGTGGTGGTAAAAGGCTTTAAACAAAAATATCTTGTAATTTTGAATCAACAAGTACATTGGTCATCTTAGCTAGATTGTTCTTATAACATAACACATAGCTCACTAGATGTTCATTAGATCTTTGTTTAATTTGAGTGAGTTGCACATAAGATATCTTAGTGTTGATATTGATTGAAAAGTGAGCAAGAAAAGCATTGGCTAGATGTGTAAAAGAAGTTACCAAGTCAACAGGTGGATCATAAAACCAACGCATGGCATAATCATGAAGACTCCTAGGAAATAGCTTAGCGAGTAATGTATGTTCATCTGCATAATCTAGACATGCCACATGAAAAGCTTGGAGATGCTCACGTTGGGTTTGCTAAATGATTTAATTTAATTTGAATTAAATCTAAATATTTCAAATTCACTACTGGGATTTCCGAAGGTACCTGTAACTTGCAAAATAAAAGTTCACCTACATAATCCCATAAACCACATCAAAACTAAAAAGAAATATGGTGATATGGGGGATTCAGACTAGCCATGACGGTCATCCTAAGAGTGAACTTACAACCAAGTGATGAACTACATATTTGATTTAACAAATATTAAAAATATAAATGCTAAATCCTAATTGCAAGTCACAACGAAATATAATGCAATAAAGTACATAATTGACCTAAGAAATAAGCTAATAAATTTGAAACCCTAAGTGCAAGAGAAGGGATAAGATACTTAGCTGATTTTGCAATAATCCCGAAGTTGTACCGAGCTGGAAAACTTGATGAAATAGGAAGAAGACTGTCACAACCATGAGCCCAGAAAATTGTGCAAGTCGCAGAAATGTTGGGACTGGGGTGCTTGGACAGGGTCAAGGGTTTCATGGGCACTGAAGACCTCCTGATGGGTGCTCGTGACTGCTGAAAACCTCATAAAGTAATTTCTTATGCATCATGTTCAATGTGTTGCATCACTCGTTAGTGTGATGCATGCTTGTTGTCATTGATCACCGAGTTCTCCTAAAACCTACAAATAGAAAGAGCACCTACAAAACCCCAAAACACATCAAATCCTAAAAAGAAAAAGATGCAAATGGGGAGTCAGACTGACCCCGACAGTCACCTGACTGAGTGAACTTACGATCTGGGTGTTGCACTACATTTCAGACTCCATGTAGTTCTTGTGTGTGTGTGTGTAGAATCATGCCCTAGGTGGCTCTTGTGTAGACACACTTGATAGCGAAAATAGCTAGATGTAGCAAATGTAGATAGATGTGTGCATGGAAAAATGAACTTCCCCTCCTATGAAGTGTATGTAGAAGAATGCAGTCCCTTGTCCCTTAAATGGATGCTAGATGGATGCTTTTGATGCTCTTGTAATGCCTTTGGATGCAACCTTAGGTGATGGTAGTAGATGCTTAGTGCTTGGTCCTTTATTATGGTCACATAGCTTTGTATTTATATGATTCCCTTGTTTGAATTTCATAATTAACCACTAAAAGGCTGACCATAAGAAAATAAGATGCCCAACAGCTAGAAAAGACCCAAAAGATGAGCAAGATACAAAGAGGTTAGGGGCACCCAGAGGGGACGGGGGCACCTAGGGCATTGGCGTCCTAGCTGGGCGTTGGTGTCCAGACTCAGAAAAACTAAAGTATCAAAAGTCAGACTGGGAAAGAAGGTGTGTAAGACCAAGAAGGAAACCAGAAAGAAAGAAAAGAGGCCAAAGACAATGGTCAATTAGTACTTTTCTCGCTTAGGAATCATATGAATAGTGGTATGTGATCAGGACCTAGAAATATACCCAAATGCATGATTTAGTGTCTACATTTGCCCCCACTTTATGTTGTTGAGTGAATGCTCGATAACATAAAGTAGATAAGAGATGTGTACCTGATAACCATGTAGATCGATGGTGAAAAAATGTTGCCGAGGAGACAAGAAAAAGTGTGAAGTGATAAAATATGAAGCGTGGAAGCTAGAGAAGATGAAGGAAAATGACCCTAGGGGTGAAAGCGTATGTGTATGTTCATGTTGTACCTATTGTTGATGTCACTTGATGTTTGATGATGTGACTGTTGCTTCCCATAAGGATGGACCTGTAAAAGAGAAGAGAAAAGAGTAGTCAAATATGTGTATATGAAAAATTTGATCCAAACATATGTAAAAAGTATGTAAAAAGTATGTGAAAATGTGAAAAGGAACATGTGCACCTGATCCATGATGAGTGAAAAGAGATAGAAAGGATCCTGAAGAATGAGTGTACAAGAACGAGTTTTTTGGGATGATCTCACACCAAGTGCGAGTTTTTTGGGTGATCTCACGCCATGCAAAAGAAGTGTAGGGAGAAAGGTCTAGTGTTATTCTCCATCCTTTGACTGCTTCCCGAAGAGTTTATACACCACTGTAGATGGTGTGATCCTGCTTTGTTCAAATCTGATCCATTTCAATCCAATGTGAAAATAGAAAAAGGAGAAAACATGCATGTTGATTGCTGGAGGATTGTGCCTATGTCTGTAAAACTTGTTATGTAAACTGCTTGTGAACAATGTTGATCTGAGAAAAAATGTGTAACTACCCCCTGGTCATAGGAGCCCAAAAAGGGTCAAGGGCACCCAAGGCATTGCACTCATGTCTGTGTCTGGGACGCTGGTGTCTGTGTTGTGTTGAAGACCCAAGTCAGATTCTGGGTTGTTGTTGTGACTGTATACTTGTGTTGATTTTATGTTGAAATGTGTGTACTATGACTGTGAACTGTTGTATGGGGTGACTGATTCACCCAATGTATGCCCCCCTCGTTTGGGGTGCATGTGACGTCGCATAGGAGTATGCGGCCCAAAGGAGGACCGGACATGTGATGCTGAAACTGATGCCCTGTAGGGGGGAGGGAATGTGCTTGGTAGAAACCAAGGCACACACAAACAAAGTGGCTGAAAACAAGTGTTAGTGCAAACAAGACAAATACACATATAGAAGACAAAGTGTAAGCTAACAAGCAAGAAGACAATGTAGACCGTGAAAAGTGGGTTGCAAACATGGGACATCACTCACAATGTCACAAGACAATCAGGGCCAAGCGGTCCAAAATCATACAATGTGCACACAAGACAAAGGGAAAATCCCACAAACAATGGAAAACAATGACAAACAATGACAAGCAAAGTAACAGACAACCATGGTGGACAAATAGTTCCTACAAAGAAAATGTTGCACATGAAGCACCCGTTAGCATGTTAGAAAGATAAAAAAGTATGTCAAAGCATGTATGATCTGATATAGTAGTGTGCTAGTATGAATATGAAATAGTATAAAATGAAACAATAACACCTGTGAGTGTGTACAAAAGTAGATGCCCCCAGGAGCCATTGTGGGACTGGTAAGAGGTACAGTGCCAAGCATCCATGTTACGTGTAATGATCTGTGTAAAAGTTGCATTCACAACTAGAAGGAAAGTGAACACACATGTGTATATATAGAAAAGATAATGACATACACTAATATATATGTCTAACATAGTAAGAAAAGTGTACATGCGAGTATAAGTAAAGAAGAACAATGTGCAACCAAGATATGTAGTATGTTGTGAATGTGAATGGAATGGAATGCAAAGTGAATGTGATAGGAGTAGCGTGCCCCCCGAGTGAATGTGAATGAGTATGCATGAGATGAGGTTCATTTATAAATACCCCTCAGCAGTCAAGAATGAACCATAGAACAAGAGTGCATCATCAGGAAATGGTTTGAATTGTGTGCTAGAAAGATATGATCGATAAAGCATAGAGTGTAGAGAGTGAGTGAGTATGGTGAGGTTCATTTCAGATTTAGACCCTCAGTAGTCAAGTATGAACTGTGGAACTAGAGTGCATCATAGGGAAGTGTGATGTGTGATGAATGTGATGCTAGAAAGATGTGTCGTGAATGCGCCAAGTGTGAAATGTGTAGTGTGTATGATGTGAGGTTCATGAATGTAGTATGCCCTCAACAGTCAAGTGTGAACCATAGCACAAGAGTGTGTCATAGGGTAATGATGATACAAGTCATGTGTATCAAGTGGTGTGTAATGATGCTTATGAAATATGAGATGTGAAGCATAAGTGTAATAGTAGGACATGTAGAAACATATTGATAATGCTAGAAGGGGGAGAATAAGCATGATGCCCCCCAAGTGTGTCAATGATGGAGATCTATGTGGTGATGCAAGAGGTACCATGCCATTGTGGGAGAGTTTCATCTGTGTCATGATAAGAGAGAGGGCCAACACAATGGTAGGTAGAAGCAACAATAGGACCATGCATGGTGGCGGAGTTTGAAATGTGTCTTGTGCCATCAATATAAGGAGTAGTTTATTTGAAAAAAATGATTGGTTGGACTGAAGTGGTGGATTGTTGGGTAACATTGTAGAAGACTTGATAGGAGGAGTGAGTGAGATTGATTTTGAGAGGAGGTTGCTTAGTTTGACTTGGTAATACCATAGATGACTTGAGAGGAGGAGGAATGAGACTGATTTTGAGAGGTGGTTTCTTAAATTGAGTGGATTGCATAGGTATGTTACTTGAGTGACAGAAGAAGAAACATTAGAAGTGATGATGATGCTCATTAGACATAGATGAATCAGATTTAGGAACCCAATGAGATGTAGCAATTGGAGATGAACATGTAACATTATTTTGTGTAGCAAATGAATGAGACCATAATGCTTAAGGTGGCTCAATTGTTTGATTCTTGCTTAAAGCATAACAATCATTATCATTATGTCCATTGATTCAATGATAATTGCAATATGGATGACCTTGATATTTTGCAAGCCGATAAGGAGGATAACAATGAGTAGATGGAAAACTGATCAATTGATGAGTAAGGAGCTGCAGAAGAATATCTTGTTGCTTAGTATTGAAATCAAACTTGAGAGGCACGGGGAGTGGTAAGACTTGGGGTTCACTGATATGAGCACATGTAGAAGACATAGAATGAGGATGAGAAGAAGAACTAGCATGAGCCTGAGAAGCATCCTTAAGATGTTGGATTTCATATTTAAGAGATGTAATCATGGATTCCATAGCCTGAAATTTATCTTGAAATAAAGAATGTAAAGCTTGAATGGATTTAAATATATTGATTGGAATTAGAACTAATAGAGTCATCAAAGAGATGATCGAAGATGGTGTTGACTTGAGAAGGTGGCATGTTGATAGGAAGATACATGGTAGCTAGGGATTTTGTGAAGAAATCTTTGCAAGATGAATGCATTTGAAGTAATTGAAGCAAAGAGATTGAGAACCTTATGAGCCATGAGAGAAGAATGATGTGCTGAAATGAGGATCCAAAAGTGTTCGAATTCAGATGGGTTCACCAAATGATTTAACAAATATTGAAAATAAATGTTAAATTCTAATTGCAGATTCAACGCAATGATAATGCAATAAAGTACAAATTTGACCTAAGAAATAAGCTAATTAAATTTGAAACCCTAGGTGCAAGAGAAGGGATAAGATACTTAGTTGATTTCGTAATTAATCCAAAGTTGTGCCGAAGCTAGAAAATTGTAATGGAACAGGAGGACATAATATTGCAAATGAGCCCAAAAAATTGTAAACAATCTGTCAGAAATGTTGGGACTGGGGTGCCTAGACTGGGTCAGGGGCACCTAGGGTGCCAAGACCTTCTGTAGGCACTTGTGACTACTCAAAACCTCAGAAACTAATTTTACAGTGTCACAAGATGTTGATAGTAATTTCACTGTTAGCATTAGCCTGTATGTCATTGAGTCTGATCACAGAATTCACCTAAAACCTGCAAAGAGAAAGAGCACCTGTAAAACCCCAAAACACATCAAATCCTAAAAATAAAAAGATGCAAATGGGGAGTCAGACTGACCTCGTAGTCACTTGACTGAGTGAACTTACGATCTGAGTGTTGCACTACATTTCAGACTCCATGTAGTTTTGTGTGTGTGTGTGTGTAAGAATCATGCCCTAGGTGGCTCTTGTGCAAGATGTACTTGATAGCAAGCAATAGCTAGATGTATAAATGTAGATAGATGTGTGCATGGAAAAATTAACTTCCCCTCCTATGAAGTGTATGCAGAAGAATGCAGTCCCTTGTCCCTTGAATGAGATGCTAGATGGATGCTTTGATGCTCTTGAAATGCCTTTGGATGCAACCTTAGGTGATAGTAGTAGATGCTTAGAGCTTGGTCCTTTATTATGGTCACATAGCTTTGTATTTATATGATTCCCTTGGTTGAATTTTGTAATTAACCACTAAAAGGCCAACCCATAAGAAAACAAGATGCCCAATAGCTAGAAAATACCCAAAAGATGTGAGCAAGATACAAAGAGGTCGGGGGCACCTGAAAAGGGGACAAGGGCACCTAGGCGTTGGTGTCCTAACTGGGCATTGGTGTCCAGACTTAGAAAAGACTGAATTATCGAAAGTCAGACTAGGAAAGAGGGTGTGTAAGACCAAGAAGGAAACCAGAAAGAAAGCAAAGAGGCCAAAGACAGTGGTCAATTAGTACTTTTCTCACTTAGGAATCATATGAATAGTGGTATGTGATCAGTAGAATGTGTAGATGGAATACAATAAAATTCCCATTCCTATGTTGTGTATGCAGAAGTATGCAACCATTGTCCCTTTAATGGATGTTTTTAGAGTGCTTTAGGTGGCTTTTAGATGCAATATTTGGTGATGATAGTAATGCTTAGTGTTTGGTCCTTGATTTTAAACACATAACTATATATTTATATGATTCCCTTGTTTCAATTTTGTAATTGACAACTTGAAGGCCAACCCATAAGTGAAAAAGATTCCCAAAAGATAAAAGAGACCCAAAAGGAGAAAGTAAGGTTAGAAAGGGCTAGGGGCACCCGAAGGGGACAAGAGCGCTTGGGTGCTTCTGTCCTGGCTAGGCATTGGTGTTTGAAGCCATAAAATACAAATCAACAAAATCCTGACTAGACTATAGGCTGTGTATGACCAAATAGAAAATAAGAGATAAAGAAAAGAGGCTAAAGATAGTCATCAATAACTAGTTTTATTACTTAGAAATCATATGAATGTTAATATGTGTTTAGGACCTAGAAATGTACCCAAGTGCATGATTTTGTGTCTACAACATGTACCTCAAGACTAGATATGAAACTAGGATCACAGTGAAGGCTTAGCCAATTGCCAAATTCCATGTGGAAATGTATGATCTAAAACCCACCGAGATGAACTGTGCCATATCCTTTGAAATTGAGGGTGAAGAAGTTGATCCTAAACCTTTTGAATGTAGACCTAAAGTGCTTAATGAAAAAATGGGTGAATGGTCCAAATAAATGCATGATGCATTTGACGAGATTGGCCTAGGCACATATTGTCTTAATGATGAAGACAATTTCAATCCCAACCTATTGAAATCATATAGTGACTTGGATCTTGGAAGATGTTTTTTGACAGATCAAAGTGAAAAGTTTGAGTTGGCGCAGGTGTTGTTTTACTTTACCCAAAGGAGGAGAAGTTATTATTTTCCTATACATTGTAGCTTAATTATACAAATAATGTTATTGAATATGAACCTCTGATTCAAGGGCTCATAATTGTAAAAGGTAAAGGACTTGAGATGCTTATGAGCTTTGGAGATGCAAAGTTAGTTATTTAACAAGTCCGATTATAATTCCTAGTAAATAACTCTCCCCTCGGAGCCTACAAACATAGAGTTTGGGACCTCTTAGAAGATTTTGACACCATCAAATTTCAAGTCGTCTCGCGAGAACAAAATGTAGATGAAAATAGGATGGATTTTATTAAATCTCAATTTAATCCTCACAAAGATCTCATGAATGTGTTAGATACACATTTTAAGCTCGTAATCAGACTAGCATTGCCTAACAATGACTGTCATTGGCAATTTTTTTACAGTGATGAGTAGATTTCCCTTTTCATTTAGTAAGAAGCTAAGTTTTCTTAGGTATTACAACCAATGTTTTAAGAAAGTTATGGTGACCAAATCATTTAGCTAAAGAATAACAAGTTACCCAAAGGAATAATCAATTTGGAAAGCATGTTTACCCCTGATGATTAATACAAGGAAGAGGACTATCATGAGGTGCTTATCTTTAGGGGAGATTAACTAAAACTTAGTAAGGTATGTACATCTAAAAAACTATTCAATTTCATCCAATTATGCCAAAAATATGATCATATTTTTGCATGATCTTATGATGACCTTAAAGGCTATGATTCCGATATCATTCAACACATTATTGAGTTATCTCCTGAAGTTAAAACAATGAGACAAAAACAAACATTGTTTAATCCTAAGATTGAACCTTTAATGAAGAAGGATATGACCAAACTAATAGAGGTTGGGATTATTTTGCCCATAAAACACTCTTCTTAGATTGTAAACCTTGTCCCTGTTAGAAAGAGGAATGGAGAGATAAGGTCGTGTATAGACTTTAAAATATCTCAATAAATCCTCTCTTAAAGATCATTACCCTTTACCTTCAATGGATCAAAATTTTCAATTAGAGACAGGGGCTGAGAGGTTTTCACTTCTACGTAGTTTTTCTGGTTATAATTAGATTCTTTTCAAAGAGTTTGACCAATACAAAATAGCCTTCACCACCAAGCGTATATTTGTTTTCCATGAAGTTAAAATTTTGGGACACTTTGTGTTTAAGGATGGTTTTTCTATTGATCTAAAAAAATCACAGCTATCTTGGCTTTGTCTTAGCCCCAATATAAAAAGGCATTGCAATCATTCCTAGGGAAGATCAATTTTTTGAGGAAGTTCATCGCAAAATTTGTTGAGTTGGTAATACCTATAAAAATGATGCTAAGAAAGGGATGCAATTTCTAATAGACTCAAGAGGCCAAGGGTAGTTTTGAAAAAATCAAACAAGTTATATCCCAAGATCCCATTCTCATAAACCCTAATTTTGACAATTTTTTCATCTTATACACATTTGGAGGGGAAAATAGTATTGTTGATATCTTAAATAAATAATGTAAAACCATAAGGAAATGAGAGAGGGATGATGACTTAGCTTTGTGCAACATGTGAGTGATTGGGATTGTGTAACTACTAGAACCGACTAGAAATAGTGTCAACATAGATCATCGAGAGTTTGATAACTCAGGACTATGGCGAAAAGAAGCATCTTCTAGAAGACAAGAGCACCCTAGGTGATAATGACTAATCTAGGCGCATGTGTTTGTTCATATGATCAGAATCTGGTCTTTTTGGATTGAAATATATTCTTTGTTATCTGCTCTTTATCGCTCTATTTCTGTTGTTAGGGTTCCGATCGCACATGTAATTTACAAAACAAATGACTACCTACACATGTCTATAAACCACATCAAATCTAATAAAAAAGATGTAAAATGTGGAATTGGATTGGCCCCAACGGTCACCTGAAGAATGAACTTATAACCGAGCACTACACTACATCTCATATTTTATGTATTTCTTTGTGTGTGTGTGTGTGTGTGTATCTGTATCCCATGCCCTAGGTTTCCTTTGTGCAAGTTACATGATAGTGTGCTAGATCTATATTTTCCCAAGTATATAAAATGTGTGAGATGGAATATAATGAACTCCCCTCCAATGCAGTGTCATCAGACTAATGAAACCCTTGTCCCTTATATGGATGTGCTAGATGTATGCTTTGTAGTGCACTTCTACCTTTGTGTAAGCTTAGGTGGTGGTAGATAATGATTATAGTGCTTGGCCCCCTTATTAGAGAGATATAACTAAGTATACATATGATTATATTGTTTGAATTTCATAAATGACAACTGAAAGGTCAACCCAAAGTGTTAAAAGGTGCCCAAAAAGTGAAAAGGACCCAAAAGAGTAAAAAGAAAAAAGAGAAGGACATGAGCACATGGGTGTTTCTGTCTTAACTGGACACTGGTGTCCGATGCTATTAAACGGAAAATCAATCAAGTACCGAAAAAATCGTAAGATGTGTAAAGCTAGTAAAGTGCAAGAGATAAAACAACCAAAAGACCAAAAGGAGTTGTCAACCACTAGTTTTCTTGCTTAGGAATCATGTATACATTAGTATGCTTTGAGACTTAGAAATGTACCCAAGTTCATAGACTTTGTGTCTACATTTTCCCCCACTTTATGTTGTTGAGTGAATACTAGATAGCATAAAGTAGATAGAAGATGTGTACCTTATAATCTGGAAAGGATTGTAGCCGATAGCGTGCCAAGTGGACAAGTAGCTATATGAAACAAGAAGTGATCGCAATGTGAAGCATGCAACTAGGAAAAGGAGGTAGACCCTAGGGGTGAATCGAGATAGAGATAGAGATCTAGGGGGTCCAGATGTAGATAGATTAGATTAGATAGATGTCTTCTTGTTGCTTGTAAGGACAAACCTACCAAAAAAAAGATCAAGAGAGTAGTCAAAGTCTCGTATGTGAAAGATCATAGTAATGTATGTAAAGGTAATAAAAAGTAGTAGCTAAGGAAGGAGTGCACCTGATTTATGAGAGAGTATATGATAAAAAATTATCCTTTTTTCTTTGGATATTTTTCCAGATGGGGTTCAGAGTGATCAATTCCCAACCAAGAAAATGTCAAGCCATGGATTTGAGAGTCTTGCCACTAAGGATGAGGTTTTTGGGCAATCCCACGCTAAGAGTGAGGTTTTTGGGCGATCTCATGCCAAGGATGAGTTTTTTAAATGATCTCACACCAAAGAGAAGAGTGTTGGGGAGAGGTATGTTTTCCTCTCCTTTCATGACATTTCTCAAATGATAAGTGCCACTACAGATTGACATGTCCCTATTTGTAACCAAATTTATAACCGAATTGTAGCCGAATTATAACTGTATTATAGCGGGATGACTAAATTCTTTAAATGAAGTCAAGTATTTGATACTATAAATTTGTACTGTAAACTATGTTGAACTGAAAAACTATTTACTTTTTCCCTTAGGACAGAAGCACCTAGGTGGGACACAAGCACCCATCGTTATTGTCTGCTACGAGGTGCTAGTGTCTTCTCTGTGTTTGTGATCCAATTCTGATTTTGGACCACTCTGTGACTGTGTTCCTTTACTAATTGTGTACTGTGTTGTTCTGTTCTGGATTTTTATGCTTCTAGAAGAATGATTTGTTCACCCAATAGTTTCGAAGCAATCATAGGCAAATAATGGTCGAACATGACATAGGTCATAGCCCGCAAATAATAAAAAATAATAATAAACAAGAAATAACATATAACCATGATTGTAGAGTATCTTGCAAGGTAAATGCTACACATGAAGCACCCATTAGCATGTTATATAAATAAATGCTATGTCAAAGCATATATAGATTAAAAAAAGAATAATGATAGTAACGAGTAGGAAATATTGTAAAATAGGACCTGTGAGTGTGGAGAATGAGAATAGTAAAGGTAGATGCCCCCAATAGCCTCAGTGGGACTGGTAAAGAATGGTGTCGAGCATAATGCATCATGTAATAATATTTAAAAGTACCGCATTCACCTCAAGGTACCATGTGAACGTGCATGTGTGTATAGAAAAAGATAATGACATACTAAGTATCTGACTAGCATAGAAAACAAAGTGCAACATGTAAATAATATAAGCTAACAAGAGTAAATACAACCAATATTTGTAAATGCTATGTGAAATTAATAGTGCGATGTGGTATGTAAGATGTGTAGATGAGGGGATTCGTATTGTCCCCAATGGATGTGTGTGATATGAGGTTCATTTAGGAATTACACCCTGAACAGTCAAGTATGAACTGTAGAAAAAGAGTGCATCATTGGGTACTAAAGCTATTGTATGTGATTGAGATCAGATGCTAGGAAAATTTTATCATGAATCACGAATTGTGAAGTATAGTAGATAAGCTAAGAGTAGATTATAGAAATAGCCAATAATGATGGAAGGGGGGGAGAAAGTGAGATGATCCCCAAGTGTATGAGTAAGGTTCATTTAATGCCTTCAAAAATCATGTATTAACCCTTGAGAACACAAGTGCATCATCTGGTAGCAAGGGTATTGTATGTATACCAGAGATGTGGTAATTCTTGGAAAGGTAGACACGAAGCACAAAGCATAAGAGATAGAGAAAGAAAATCACCAGGATGTGACTAGTGAGTAGGGGGAAGTCGGATGCCCCCGATTGTGTGCGGGTAGGGTGTCAAGGAAACTCATCAAGGAGGTCATTAGTGTCATGGTCATAACTGATGGGATTTGGATAGGAGACATAATATGTGATAATGTGAGGTTGATCATAGAAAGACTTTGTGCGGCATAAATTATACATGCCCATAGCATACTCTTCATCAGTAAAAGGGGTTTGCAGACAATCATGTGCGTACCAGTGAGTTAGGTTTTTGGCATAACCAAGGAAGGAATCATTTAAAATATAGATGTGGCCAAAAGGCATAAGAAATGTAATAGTAGTATGGTTGGGGTCAAGGATACCACCAATATAGTCGAGCCAAGATTGTCCAAGGGTGAGTAGAGAGGAATGATGTGTATGCGCAAGGAAGACTGATAAATGAAATGCACAGAGGCCATAGGTGGTAGTAATGAATACATATCCACGATACATGTGGGAAGAATGAGGGGGAAGGAAATCAACAAGTGTGAATCCTAATTTTTCTAAGCATGGTTATGTGCAAATAATGCTAGGGAAAGTGGGATCAAATGAAATATGAGGCCAAAAATATTCATGTATGAGTAAGGTGCATGTAAATGGATCAACCTGTAGACCAAAGGTGTCTTGGGGAGATGGAGGATGTGGGATGAGGTCTAGTGTATGTACTATTTCCTGGAAAGGAATCATGGTTGTAGTAGAGGGAGGAGGTTGTTTGAATTTATACTCACTTGGATCAATATCAACAAAGGTGTCTTGGAAATAGGATTCATCTACCTCAAGAGTAGCAAAGTTGAGGTTACGCAACTTTTCATTGATAAGTTCTATAAAATCGACCTCATCATCAGAATCATTAGTGTGGACACTATCTTATTGGATAACATTATTAAGGATATTGGGAGTAGTGGTGGATGTCTAGTATGTGTAGTGAATGTGGATAACATTATCAATCGTATATTATAGTTTGGTAGGGGATTGGAGGGGTGGTGGATGTAGGTCTATGTGGTAGAACTTGAATGGTTTGGGGTCGACATAAATAGTATGTTCATATCTAGTAAGAATTTAATGCACTGATGAACCATAGAAGGAACAACATACATAGTGGTCTACCGGAATAATTGAATTGTGGTAGTGATGGAGGGAGATATGGTAGGGGAAATAAGATCAAATCAAGCTGGTATGTGGCAAGGGATTGGAAGGGGGACTGAAAGATGAGAAAAGATTCTCCAGAAGGTAGAAGCAGGTAATGGAGTAAGGAAATGCATAGATAAAACCTCTACAAAGGTTGCATATCGTATTTAAAACAGACCACATAATAGTGACCAAACTACAATAAGGTAGGGGATTGGATTAAATGGGGGAATGGCAGTGACTAGGTCTATATATATCAAGAAATGGAGAGGGAAGAGAGAGGAAATCCAGAACTTTCTTGAATGGTCATTGGGGCGGCGAGCTGTCTGCTGCAATATTATGACTCATATCCATCATGTAAGAATTTAATGCACTGATGAACCATAGAAGGAACAACATGCATAGTGTGGATCCATGGTCCTACCTTGAGTAAAAAAATCGCCCCTTTGAATTGAACTAAAATGATGTATGCTTCGTGGGATGATGATATAGAAAAAGTGGGAAGGGTTTTAGGCCCAAAATTGTAAAGGTAAGGTGATGTCCCTTTTCTGTTTAGGCCGCCTGTTGATGCATGTTCCAGTAGTAGAATCATACGATTTTCCACAATCTACTTGAAGTAAAAACAAGGGTAGAGATTTGGTGATCATAGACAGACAAGGGTATCAGAAATTTGTAGTTGTGTGAGTAATGAGAGGGAACATAGATTTAGAGTGGAGGCATTGTTAATCAGTATGCATTTGATATGATGGCGACCAATAGTTGCTGTAATAAGTAAAGGTGATGAAGGATCACCAATGGTAGTATGAGGGATATCCTCATTACTAAATGATATAACATGTGATAGGTTTTTGAGGGATTGAATAAGATGGGTGAAGGCGTACATGGGAATTTTCACTTGTAATTTGAATGGAACATAGGGAAACCTCTAATGTATGATGACAATTGGGTGCATTGCGTAATAGGTCATAAAGGGATATTGTGATTGGTGTATTCTTTAGTTGCTCAATGATATCATAACATTTGGAGGTGTCAGTAGGAACTGTAGAGGTGAGAGGTGGTGGAATAGAGATGGGTGGAGCAATGGGTTTCCTATTACATCGAGTGGTGACCACATTAATAGTTGGGTTAGGAATTATAGGGTTTAAGCGGGGAGGGTGTTGCGTACGGACATGCATAAAATCAACAACAATGACAACCGTGAAAGAAACCCTGGTGGGTGTATAGGATGGGTAAGAGAATTGGTCCATAAATTTAGAAGAAAGAGAGAGGATCCGATGCATATTTAGAAGATAGGGTTTGATCGATCGGGTTCACTAAATGATTTGATCTAAATTGAATTAAATCTTATTTTAGAGAAACTACTATAATAAATGATATCTAGGTAATTAAGTACAATAATGCTCAAGCACTAAGCACCCAATAATGTAAAACCCTAAACAAATGAGAGAGGGATGATGACTTAGTTGATTTTATGTAACCTAGGAGTGATTGGGATTGTGTACTTGCTAGAACCGGCTTGAAATAGTGCCGAAATGGCTCATTGAGGGTTTGAGAACTCAGGAATTTGTCACACATAAGTGCCCGCAAGAGGACAAGAGCACCCCAAGTGTCAGTGATTGATTTGGGTGCCTGTGTCTATTTAGATGCTCAGAATATGGTCTTTTTTGGGTCAGAAGATATTCTTTGTTATTTTCACTTTATCACTTTGGTTTCATTGTTAGGGTTTTGATCGCACCTGTAACCTGCAAAACAAATGAATAGCTACACATGTCCATAAACCACATCAAATATAATAAAAAAATATGAAGAATGTGGATTTGAACTGACCCCAACAGCCACCCGAAGAGTGAACTTACAACTGAGCACTGCACTACATCTCAGACTCCATGTAGTTATTTGTGTGTGTGTGTATTCATGTCTCGTGCCCTAGGTTTCCCTTATGCAAGTTGCATGATGATAACAAGCTAGATCTAGATTGTCCCAAGTATGAAAAATATGTGAGATGGAATAGAATAAAATCCCCTTATATGTTGTGTATGCATACTAATGCAACCCTTGTCCCTTGTATGGATGTGCTAGATGTATGCTTTGTAGTGCTCGTGTGCCTTTATGCAAGCTTAGGTGGTGATAGATAATGCTTATACTACTTGGCCCCCTTATTTGAGAGAAGTAACTAAGTATACACACACACACACACTAAGTATATATATGTGTGTGTGTGTGTGTGTGTGTGTGTGATTCCCTTGTTTGAATTTCATAATTTATAACTGAAATGCCTACCCAAAGTGTTAAAAGGTTCCCAAGAAGTGAAAAAAGGACCCAAAAGAGTGAGAAGAAGAAAGAGAGGGACACGAGCGCTCATGAGGGATAGGAGTGCCTTGTCGCTTCTATCCTAACTAGATGCTGGTGTTCGAGGCCATTAAAAGGTAAATCGATCAAGATCTGACATAACTGTAAAATGTATAAATCTAGTAAAGTGCAAGAGATAAAGCAACCAAAGACCAAAAAGAGTTGTCAACCACTAGTTTTCTTTCTTATGAATCATGTATACATTAGTATGCTTTAGGACCTAGAAATCTACCCAAGTGCATATATTTTGTGTCTACACTCTCAAAATGTTTAAACACTTGTTGTCTAACAATAAGATCAAGGTCTTTATTACCCACCCAAGTATTAAATAATACATTATGAACAAAAGATAAGTGAAAATAGATCTTCTTGGATTATTAAAATTTTGGAGTTTGACATTAAAATCAAGTCTACTAAGTTGATTAGGGGTAGAGAAATGTGTCAACACTTGGCTGAAGATGCATGGCCCTCACAAAAATTAGTCTATGTCCAATCAGTTACAACAAAGGAAAGTATTGAAAATGACTAGTTTCAAAATATGGCTAAATACCTATATGGTGGAAAGTTTCCCAACATCTTCAATATAACTCAAAGAAAAGAATTCAGATTGCAGGCCCCTAACTATGAGTTGATGGAGGCTGTCCTTTTCAAGAAAATATTGATGGTATTATGTTGAGATGTGTAGAACTCAACAAGGTTTAAAATGTAGTAAGAGAGTTTCATTTAGGGTTTGCTAGTGAGCATTTTGCTCCTCAAACTACTACAACTAAGATCTCGAGGGATACTCATTTCTATCCCACCTTTTTTATTAGATTGTCACAAATGGATAATAGGTTGCAAAGAATGTTTGTTTTTCACTAGTAGAAAAAAGAACACAACCCTTCCACCTCAATTAATTGTAGTTGATCAACCTTTCTCTCAATGGGGCCTTAAATTTTGTAGACACAAAATCACATCTCTAATATGTCATTATATACATGATTCCCAAGCAAGAAGATTAAACGTTAACAACACTTATTTTACTTTACATTTACATTATTATATCTTTATCTTGTCCTTTTTTTAATATAATTACACCTTATTTTTAAACATTTCACAACATGTGACCTAGCTTAGTATTTTTTATTTTTATCTTTGGAGCCTCTCAGACACTAGTGCCTAGTAGGGATAGGAGTGCCTAGGCACTATTGTCCCTTTTGGCCAATTTTTTCCTTTTCCCCACTTTTCTCATGTTTAAAGTGCCACATCGATTGTTATATTTTCTAAATCTTTTACCTATTACTACGGGCCGACTTTTTATTTGTTAATGTCGAAATTCAAACAAGGGAATTATATATATACATGACTTACTTACCATACTAAGAGGCTAGGATATTTGGGCTATTACTTCCTATATATTACTTGGGCTAGGAACAACATTCAAGGAATGCATTTGGGTTGTATCATTCACTACATAGGAAGGGGAAAATTTTGAGTTTCATTTCACACATTCATCTTAGGCGCAAAGTAGTTATAGCACACTAACTTGGTGCGACTGACACAAGGGAAACATAGCTTCAAGGGACACATTTCAATCACAGACACACACACACACAAGAACTATATTGAGTCTAAAATGTAGTGCAATGCTCGGTGACAATCACATTGAGGTAACCATCAAGGTCAGTCTAGCTTAAGTATATGCATTATTTATTCCATCTAATGTGTGTTTGAACCTCATGTAGGTAGCTATGGTTTGTTTTGTAGTTACAAGTGTGACATTGAAACCCTATAGTGAATCTAGAGTGATAAAGAACATAGTGAAAAAGATAATATCAGATCCTGAAAAGACCATATCCAAAGTTGTTTCCAGGAAGTTCCCAGTTCAGACACTAGCACCCGGGATGGTCGTGTCCTCATTTAGATGGTTCTATCTTGAAGACTTTAAGATCTCTATTCTCTAAAAGAATCTTACTCAATTCATATTTATCCTATTCCATCTATTCTCTAGCCCAAAATCAATCTAGACATATAGATACAAGCTATGTCATTCTCATCCTCTAATTACTTGCACTTGCTTGTCATTGCATGACAGATCTTGCTTATTTAAAATATATTTGTTTGATCTCAGTCCTATTAATAAAGGCTTAAATTCTATTAAATCATTTGGTGAACCCGCTTATTGATCGAACCCTTGATTTCCATAGGATCCCTCATTTTATTTTCTTCAAAGTAGCCCCAACCATAGTAACCTTAGGGTTTATTTCTTTGGTTGTGGATTTTAATATCTTTCATTCATCATGTTAACTCTCAGGGATCATTATCTGTATCTATCTAGCTTTCCCACATCTCCTAGCTATCATAGATCCCATGCATCTTCATCAAGCACACAAGCTATTGAGTTTATTGTTCTTTCCTAAATAATTGTTGATGATTATCCTCCATTGTATATTTAGGTTCACATTCGTAATTTTTTTGTTAAGAATGCTTTATTTGATGATGTATATGGTCTTAATATATGCAACATTTCCTTTCTCTATCAAATAGTACTTTTTGATGTTGATCTAACTTCATCTATTCTATATATTTTTGGTTTTGATAACACACCTAAACATGTGTTGGGAGAAATATTTCTACATATTATTGTAAGACCATGCACTCTTAATGTTCTATGTCATGTTAAGCCTAATAATCTCAATTATAATATCCTTCTAGGTAATCCTTGGTTACATACTATCCATACAATATCTTTTACCCATGTTATAACATACAATGCCCTTGCAACACCTTCCACGGATAATGCTATAATATATTTCACACTTCGTGTTGATAATCTTTGTGATATCCCTCTCATACATGATGATGTTGACACTACTTACATTGCACATCATTCTCATGTTGTGATGGACTATAGAGCTACTAATTTACATGATGAAATTTTTATTGAAACTCATATCCCCCTTCACAATGTCACCATCACCACAGCTTTCAAATATATTGCTTGGCACAACTCTCGATGTAATTTTAATGATAATGTTATTACTGATTCCAACATCGCATCACTTACCACACCCTCCTCACCATAAGTAAGAACACAATGTGATGATTTGAAAATAATTCATTATGCTTTTTCCTCACACACTTTCCAAACTTCTATGCATGACTCATATACTATGGCTACACCTCATTTTGTTGCATCCGCGGGGGCAATAAATTCCCCTCTTTCCACATTTATGTTTATGGTCATAGGGGCTAGTTCATATAGTTTTAATTCTTCCAATCTACCCAAATTTCACCTATTGATTATGATGAGTCTCATGTATATCCCTCCGTTGTTTATGATTGACGAGCCTCCAAACACTACATATGTTACACATCTTTGGACTCACACATTGATCCTTTTGTTTGCACTTACTTTTTCCATTATTTCCAATAAGCCCAATGTTCCACATATTCTAGTTTCTCTTATTGTAAACACTTTTATTGTTTATACACTTCATATTCGCTCACTATGTTGACATTGTTCTATGGTAGCTCTTATATTACCCTCACTACCCGATGACACACTCTTGTTCTAGGTTCAAACACAACCGTTGAGAGTGAAATTACCTACACGGACCTCACTTTGCACACATACACTAGGGGCAACCTTGTTTCCCTCCTCTAGTCATAATATTTCATATTCTTATAATTTAAAAACATTCAAATATTGGTAAAATTACAAAAACATTAGCTTAGATCTTGGTTGTATGTAGCCTTGCTTACTTATATTATTCTATGTTGCACTTTGTCTATCATATTACCTTGATTCATAGTATGTTTATCCTTTTTCAATACAAATTCACGGTCACATAGTACTTTGAGGTGAATGCAGACCATCTACAAGTTATCACACGATGCACAATGCTTGACACCATTTTCTACTAGTCGCATTGAGGCTCTTGGGGGCATCTACCTTTCCTAATTCTCTATATTCAGGTTCTATCATTGTAATATCAAATACTTTCATTCTTATTTTAGTTGTAGACATTATGACATACTATCAATTTTCTAACATGCTAACGGGTGCTTCATGTGTAGCATTTGTCTTGCAAGCATACTCGCAACCATGGTTATCTGATTTGCTTGTATCTTGTCTATGCTTGTTTCTAGATTACCATTGTTTATGAGGTATGTAGTATGTTTGATTGCTTGTTTGCTTATATCACCTTAAAGATTTCAATTATCTTGTGACATCTTGAGTGGCATCCCATGCATTCCACTAGCTACTACACTGATATTTTGTTGTATTATTGTGTTGTGACTAGTTTCTATTACATCATACCATGTTTTTTTGTCACTAAATGTGTTTGCTAACTTATTCCCATTGTTTTGCATGTGTCATGGTTATTACCATGCACATTCCCTATTCCCTGTAGTAGTTCTATTTCATATGTGTACACCAGCTTCAACTTTCTTCATTTGAGTCGTGCTCGCATTGGTTCATCTCATGCTCCTAAACAAGTGGGGGAAATTATCTGGTGATTATTTCACTCTCTTAGTAATCCAACAACCAGACACAAAATGATACACAACAAAATATAACAAAATAAGAGCTAATAAAATGGTTCTGACTTCGACTCGGGCCAAAATCAGTACAGGGATAGAAGTTCCCAAATTAGACATGAATAGTGGGCACTGAAGTCCCACCTAGGTGGTTCTGTCATAGGGGGGGAAATAGGTACATTACAGGTTGAATAGGTTCTTAGAGAAATTTTTTATCATATTCTAGCAGCAGATACTCAATTACATGTTACTATTTAGTACAACATAATAAATTCAATGACAAGTTTCATACTTTGAGAAAGGGAACTATTTACTCTTCTTTCTCAGTTTACATATTTTTCTACTAGTATCAAATAAGGAGTGATACCTAGGACATATGCAGGACAACAATATGTTTGGAACAATGTATCATTCGTGGCTAGTTTCTATTGGGTTTGTGACCATCTGTAGTGGTGTTTATTTATGGGGAAGCATCAATGGGTGGAGGGAAAATCCTACAACTCTACTAATACCCTTCCCTTGGTGATAAGACTCCTAAATCCTCAATACATTCAAACCAATTCAAGAATTAATCACTCTCAACTCTTCCAACTATCTCCGACTTAACAAACACATAGGAACAATTTTATCTCTTCTCTCGTGTCATTTAAGTGTATTCTATCTTTTACTCACTTATTTTCATGCTTAATTATCTAAGTTAAATTTCAATTTCATATATCATGAGCATTGAGAACACTTATCTTCTTTTGCAGGTATATCCTTATCTCGAAAAGGCAATACAAATGGAACAAGGAGCAATCTCAAGCACAAGATGCTCATGAAAAGGAAATATCCAAGCTACAAATGTAGACATCATTTCCATTATGTACACAAGGTCACTGGCAAGGTTCTCATCCCCTTTTAGATTCCAACATACACATCCTACAATCTCCATTCATCGATGTAATGCTAAAAAGTAATTAGATGCACATGCAAACTAGAAATCAAAACCAAAATGATTCCTAAATCTAATCCTCTCAAACACTACCTCAGATTGAGTAAGGATGAAATGGAAATAGAAGCAATACCTGATACTTACCAAATGAAGAATCTCACTTGATGTTGTAGTTGTGCTCAAGATGATTGGTGTGAGTTATTTGCTTCATATTTTGTGGAAATAAATGGGTAGCACTTCCCATTTGATTGAAGATTTTCTTATGGATGCTTGATGGATGTTGGAGAGCTTTATAGGAATTTTGGCAGCACTTTGTTATGATTTTCCAAGATTGCTTCTATGGAGGGTGGCATGCCAATTTATAGCTTTTGGGAGAAGAAAATGGAGGGTTAGGACCTTTCCAAGTAGGTGGAACGTCAATGGTCGGTATGAAATGAGAGGGTGGAAGAATATATAATTAGAGAATTATAGAATCATGGAGAAATATCCATTTAATTTAAAATTCACTGGAGAAGGGTGGAAAGTTAGAGAGGCTTCTAGAATTAGAAGCCTTTAGAAATAGAGGAGGTAGAATTGAATTAGTTTAGGTTTAATTAAATTAATGATGTGATTACATGTAGAGGCTACTTGTAGGATAGATGTAGAGTGGGTGGGTAGGTAGATAGGAATTTTAAATTCCTAGAAGTGATAAATAAGGTTAGTGGGAAATTAGGAAAGGGGTTAGTAATAATTAATCTTGTGATTAATTATTATAGGATCAAGACGGGAATTGTGGAATGATGAATTAGTAATAGGGGAAATATATGTTAGGAATTAATAATGTTTAATAGGGATTTTATTTATTTATTAATTATGTCAACATTTTACACGTCTACATTTTGCCCCTCTTTGAAGGGTTATTGCGGAGCAATGATCGTTCAAAGAAAGAGAGATTACTAGGATAGTGAGGGTGATGCCCACTTGATAGGTCAGGTGGGGAGGAAATGAGTTGGGTGACTGCTCAAAATGAAGAGAAGATCATGTTAGTAGAAGCATACGAGAAGTGTTGAGATCAAGAGAGATTGGTGAGTAATAGGATGCCCCAGCCAAAGTGGCCAAATGATAGGATGCCCCGATGCAGGGGTTAGATTGATTGATTAGATGCTCAAGCTTAGAGGATGAGCCTAAATTGATTGATTGTATTGATTGGATTGATTGGATTGATTGGTTTAGTCAGGAAGATCAAGTTGGATGAATTTGATTAGATACCCTAGTCAATGATATATGAAAGGGGTGTGTGTATATTGGTTAGTTGATTGATACATAGGATTGTATTTAGTAGATGCCATAATCAATGATAGATGAAAGGGGTTAGGACTGGTTAATTAAAGGATTGGATGTTTGATTAGTTGGAAACACCTCCCAAGTGCAGACGGATTTGGGGATGCGATCTTGGCTTGTCTGGTCAATGATTGATTTGATTTGATTTTTGTACCATCGTACTACGTGCCTCTTGGGATTTTGGTTTGGATTTTAAAGATCAATTAAATGTTGGCTGGTGTGGTTGATTGTTTGGATGGGGATAAGAAGATTTAGATTGATAAATGTGGATGAATAGATGATCAAATGAGAGGAGGATGGCATTAGACAATTAGTAGTGGATGATGATTATAGGGGATGGGTGTTGTCATGAATTGTCCACGTTTTCATCATTAGTAATGTTATTGATGTGGCATAGAGAAAAATGCACCAAGGTATAAAAACCATGATGATTGAATTGCTAAATGTCCTTGTCCTCATATCATTAGACATATTAAAACAAAAAAGATGGTCCGCATATCATTTGATGATAGATCTCTAGATTTGCATAAATAAATTAAGAAATAATTAATTGAAATCAACACATGAAATGAAAACTACAGAAGATAGAAACTAAATGTAAATAGAATGGAGCAATTTATATTGAATATGAGAGGGATTTAATCATGGAGTCAAGTCTTAACATTTTATCCCCATATCTCTCCTTTATTCCCTAGTCTTACTCTCAATCCCAAGTTATGCTCCATGATTAGTTGTATTTTGTTGCCTAATGGAGAAGGACAGTATCTCACTATCAGATTTGCAGTTTCTAACTTAGAGGGATTACAAAACGTAGTACATGTAATGTGGTGGTCGCAGACTGTATATGTGTGGGCACCTGCAGTAGTGGTGCATTTATATCATGATTTGCATAGAGTAGCCTACCATAATATTTTGAAAAAAGTTTCCCCATAATACAAATAAATAAACCCAAAAAATTGTAGAAAATTCTGAATCTGGGTTTTTGAGAAAAACAGAATTACAAGAGTTAGTAACATTGGAGCTGGAATTTTATTATAGATATGTAGTTATGATCACATAGCTATGGGCAGGTCAGTAAGTATCTGATAGTAGCGATAAGATGGAGAGCCCTTAGTGTATATGAACATGGTTCATGCATATGGCTAGGAGAGAGCAGCCAGGGGTGATGGATCACTACAGGCGAGGAGTTGGTGAGGTCAAGGAGGAAATGGTAGGAAAAACTAACGAACGAGGGTCTTAAGTTCTTTGAGGGCATCACATGGGATATTACGTGGTGATTATATTATACTATGAGGCATAGGATGGGGAACATGTACAACTGAGCACAATCCTAACTCCATTTTTCTTAGTAGGGGGCATCCATACATGATTAAGTGATACATGTTAGATCGTGTCCTAGGACTGCGAAATTGATAGTTTGGGATCAGATAGGGTATACCTATAGGGTTCCACTTATTTGCAGGGACCACCTGAGAGATTGAGGATTGGGGTGCTCTGATTCCAATAGAGGTGGCTAGAGTTAGCCTTAATGAGGTACAAGATTCCAATGGAGGGTGAGTGGGTGGTGTGGCACAGAGATAGGCCCAAATCGCGGTTTCAGTTTTTTACTGTTGTCGGGGATACACCATGATAGGGGTTACAGATAGATTTAGGAATTTATTTTAGAGTGGGCCATATGGAGTGATTCTTGATGTTGTCACGTTCTTTGATTAGTTGCATTTTTTGCGTAGGAGGACGATATTTTAGTATTGGATTTGTGGATGTAACACATGTGATGTGGAAGTTACAGACTGTATATTCTTGGGAACTTACAATATTGGATCGTTTATATCATGATTTTCACAAAGTGGCCTACGGATGAGGTAGTAGCATTGAAGCGGGTATTCTATTATAGATCTGGAGTTATGATCACATAGTTGTGGGTATGCCAGTAGGTATATGACAAAAGTGGCAGGATGTAGAGCCTTTAGTTTATGGGTGGTACATACATATCGCTAGGAGGGAGCATATGGGAGAGATGGATCATTATAGGTGAGGATGAGACAAGCTAGAGACTGGAGATATTATGTGGCAATCGTATCATCACTACAAGGCCATGGGCTGGGGAGTAGGTAGAATGAGAAAAATCCTGACTCCATTTTTCTTAGTGGGAGTTCATCCATATATGATTGAGAGATACATGTCAGCGTGTCATTTGGTAGTTTGGGATCATACAGGGGATACCTACAGGATGACACCACGGACCACCTGAGACTGCCTTGATTCCAGTAGAGGTGGCTAGATTTAGTTTTGATGAGGTACAGGTGGATCAGTGGAGGGATCTTCCAAATGTTGAAGATCTCCAAGGATATGAGGAGTGGTGGCAGGGGATCGGTCCAGTTGGGATGACAAGACCATTAGGAGGGATGTGGTTTATGCGAGGAGGAGACAGTTATATAGGATGGGGCCACAGGGGGAGGCACATGCACCACAACATGGGAAGGATGAGGAGGAGTAGGAGTTACTGAGAGTTAAGAGTTATCATATTGGGTGGCCCTCCAGATGGGCAAGAACTCCACAGTCACTAGTATAGGCAGGACCATAGATAGATTCTAGAGAGGCGGGATCTGATGTGATGGATATTGATGATTCTATAGGCCTCTACAGAATGTTATGCCATCATAGGCAGATATAGCAGGGCCATCTGAGTATAGGATCTACAGGTGTAGGTCCTTTAGGGTCATATTTACAGGCATGCAGATTGATAGGTTAGAGACTGAGGCTCGTGTCAGAGCAGTGGAGATATCTAGCTTTAGAGGTATATCAAGATGTGGAGTTTCCTCATAGAATCATATGAGATTTGAGATGGGCATAATCTAATGCAATATTTTTACTCAGTTTTAAATGGGCCAACTACTAATGAAATACTAATGAATATAGGTCATTTTAACAACCTATATTCTCACACCTATGTGAGTTGTTTTTAACAATCAGCTATTCACACATAACAAGGACTAAAGCTGGACAACAAGATACAAACAGGATTTGAGTCGGACATTGATGTTTTTAGTTTGAGACAGGCCAAATTGGCAGGGGATGGATATATAGGGGAGATTCAAGTGAGAGACAGAAAAAACTTGCCTATAGGGTGGAGTTATTAATGGTTTAACTCAGCAGGAGTGAGATAGTGCAGTGGCAGGAGCCCGCCTACGGGCATACTTGGATGCTGACACTAGGAGCGAGATATTACATGGAAAGAGAGATACCACTTCTAGAGAGATGCTTACATGGAGATGTATGGTGTGGTGACATACAGAGGTGAGATCAGGGAGAGAGACTCAGGGAGTCTTGTAGGGAGTAGGAAATATGTTGGCATCGAGTAAAATGAATTTGGGGTAGTATCAGGCCCTGGGAGAGGAGACACGCTACTACAAGCGCATCGTGACTACCAGACTACCTAAGGTACCATGGTATGTAGCCTACCTAGCCAAGAGGAGGGCAACATGGTCAACAACTTCCGGGAGTACCGCAAGTGTGGTACAACTGAGGTCAAATTGGGGTATAGGAGGAGATGGGGCAAGAGATGATACAAGTAGCTTGATGCAAGGATGAGTGTTTATTTTGTATATGTAGTGGAGATGTACATACTTGGCCTATATAGGCTTCCATTATTTATTTATTTTATATCATGATGTATTTTATTGGATGTTAGATGATGACCATATGGTCATAATTTTGTTGTATGCATGCGATGAGACAAATGTATTATGATGATGATGGATGACATTTGGTTATTTTGATGACATGTAGTATTGTTTGATGGACAAGACAGTTGATATGATTATTTTGATGATGCGATGACATATTTTGATTTCATTTTTTTTTATGTATAGATGATGATGCATATGATGGTATTAAGATGATGTATTGTGAATGATGTTTTGATGTTTTGATGTATATACACGGTGATGATGTTGATATGATTTTAGATGTTTAGAGACATTTATTGATTATGAGTTTAGATGGTGATTTGATGTAGTTTCATTGTGATGTGATGATGTTATGTGATTAGATTATATGTGTTGATGTTAATGATGATGATGTTAATGAGATATATGCATAATTTTAATTATTAATTGGATGTAAAATAGATGGATATTTATGATGAGGATGTTAGGTGTATATGGATTATGGTGTTTGATGTAATGATGAATATTTATTACTATGGTTATGTGGTTATTTTTTATATTTAGATGGATGACATTGATGATGAGATTTTTGTCATGGTTTATTATTTAGTTTGTGAATTGGATTATGAGATGTAGAGATGGTTACATAATGTTACTATGGATGTTAGTGTGGTGTTTAATGTTTAAGTGGTTAATATAGATGGAATATGGATGTTATGATTTACAGGGTATATACATATGGTACATGTTATGGAATTTTTACAATGTCATTATTCAAAGTAAATGCAAAAAGTCATCTAATTATACAAATATTTACAATATAATCATTCCACTAAATGAAGCAGAATAGCAGAGAGAAAAGGAAATCGATTGAAAAGAGGAGGATATAGCTATGGGAGGTGGATGGGGGTGGAAAAGGAATGAAAGCCTCAGGATCTTACAAGGGTTGCATTTCTCGACTACAATGTAAAGACTTGAATCTTCTTAATGCTGCAGTAAAAAAAATTTGTAGACAATGCAAACTTTGTGATGATCAAGATAATGTTCCTAGTCATGATAGAATCATTACTTCTAGTTAGGACCAAAAGAAATCTATATTAGGAGAGTAGGAGAGGAGTGTGCATAAGGATGAAAAATATGGGTATGAGTTAAGGGTCTTGCCCCCAGTGTGCTAACATGGATATGAGGCACTAGTGGATGAACAATTTAGCTTACCATAGTGCCAGAAACTGGTTTTCACCATGGTACTTGCCCAAGGTGCCACCGAAGTGGTTTTTATCATTGGACGATGTTTTTTTGATTGGATGTTTTTGGATGTGTGATAATAGGCACTTAAGCATAGAATAATTTAAGATGCGTGATGTTCATGGGCTCATCCATCTCATACCCATCTTTTGTAGCAATATTATAAGAACCAGACCCTAACTTTGTTGTGACGATGTAAGGTTCGAGATAATTTGGTTTGAACTTCCCTTTCTTTTCACAATCAACATTAGTGTTACATTGGTTCTCTTTAAGGACTAGGTTGCCAAATTCAAATTCATGAGTTTTGATGTGTTTGCTATATTATATGTGAAGTTGATTTTGGTAAGATTTGAGATGGTCCAAGGCTTGGAGGTGTTTCTCATCCAGAAACTAGAGTTCTCAAAGATGGTGCACTCGATAGTCTTCATCTTCGATAAGTTTTTAGAGAGAAATGTAGGGGGAAGGAAGCTCGATCTCAACGAGTAGGATAGATTTGGTGTCGAAGATAAGGGAATATGGTGTTGAGCCAGTGGGGGTGTGGATGGATGTACGATAGGACCACAAGGCAGGGTAGATTTGTGGATGTCAATCGCATCCTGCTTGATTGACAACTTTATCGAGGATGTGTTTGAGCATTTTTTTGGATGTTTTGGATTGGTCATTTCCTTGTGGGTAGTATAGGGTGGAGAACCTAAGTTTGATTTGGAAATGATCACAAATTTCACGGACCTCATGATTTTTGAAGGATTTAGCTTTGTTTGTGATAATGGCATATGGAATACCATAGCAACAAATGATATGATTAATGATGAATTTCAATATTTGCTTTTTGGTGACATAGGTGAGTGGATTAGCTTCAACCCATTTGGTAAAGTACTCCAGAGTAGTAATGATGAATTTGTGACCGTTGATAAGGTAGGATTAAGCTTTCTCATGAGATCGAGACCCCAGGTACAAAATGGCCATGGAGTAGTAATGGGGTGCAAAGCTTAAGAAGGTACATGGATGAGGTTAGCATGTTTTTGGCACAAGATGCATTTGTGGACAAATGAGCATGTGTCCTTTTCCATGGTAGGCCAATAGTAGCCAGTGCACAGAAGTTTCTTAGCGAGGACCACACCATTGGTGTGAGCACCATAGATGCCATCGTGAACTTCCTTGATTGCTAATTCAACCTCTTGTGAGTTAAGGCATCATAACAAGGTTCTGTTATATCCTCTATGATAAAGGGTGACACCAAGGATAATGAACCTAGATGCACGTTTGATGAAGGATTTGTGATGGTTGTGAGGAAGTTCGGGTGGAAGGATATGGTCATAAAGATAAGTATATATGTTTTGGTACCATGGGGAGTTGGGACCAACAATCTCACATACCATCATCAATTCAAGGATGTCATATGTCGGAACCATGAGTTGTTTAACCAAGAATTATGAATTATGGACATCTGAAGGCATGTTCAAGAGAGAACCGATGATAGCCATTGGTTCTATTGATTTTTTGTTTACTCGTGGAACCTTCTCAAACTGGATATGCTGAAAGTAGAGCTTGAAGTTGTCCACCATTCGCTTGTATGGAACAAGTTTGTTGTCTTTGGTTGAGTATTCATTTTTAACCTGCTTGATTATGAGTTGTGAGTAACCAAAGACATTAAGATTTTTGATATTCCACTAGATAGCCATTTTGATTCCAGCTATAAGTACCTTATATTCATCTATATTATTAGTACAGGGAAAGGCAAGCCAAAAGGATTTAGGGAGGAAATATCCTTGAGGTATAATGAATAGAATGCATGCTCATGAGCCATGATTTTTGAAGGAGCCATCAAAGTATAATGTCTAGTTGTCTAATTCTTTGATAGTGAATATTGATTCATCTGGGCACCATGTATTGAGTGTTGTGGAATCAGGAATTGGAGCTTTCACTAATTGATCTGTTAAAACTTGTCCTTTGATAGCTTTTTTATTAACGTATTCAATTTCAAATTCACTCAAGAGCATGATCCCTTTAGCAATTCGTTTTGTCAAAGGTGATTTTGAGAGTAGATATTTGAGTGGATCTACTTTAGTAATGAACTTTACTGTATTATTGAGCATATAATGCCACAACTTTTGGGAGGAAAAGACAATGTCAAGACATGCTTTTTTGATAGGAGTGTAGTTGAGCTCATAATCAACGAATGTGCGGCTTAGATAATAAATGGCTTGCTCTTTTCCATTAACATCATGCCATGCAAGGAGAACTTTGAAGGAGTGCTGAGTGGCTTAAATATAGAGGAGAAGAGGAATTACCAGAGTGGGTGACACTAAAACTGGAGGGTGTAGTAGATATTCCTTGAGTTTATCAAACGATGTTTGACATTCTTCGTTCCAATGGAAAATTGTTCCCTTTTCTAGTAAATGATGGAATGGATGACACTTATCAGCAAGTTGCACTATGAACCTTTTAATTGCCTGTATTTTACCTTGTAGACTTTAGAGTTTCTTTAGATTGGTAGGTGGAGGCATTTTAACAACAACTTCGACATTTTCTGGTTCAATTTCTATACCACGGAGTGAGATAATGAAGCTAAGTAACTTGCCTAATGTGTTGCCGAAAACACATTTCTCGGGATTGAGTTAGAATTAATATTCTTGGACTCACTCAAAAATGTGGCAAAGGACCTTAAAATTTTCTTCTCTAGTTTTGGACTTTCCAAGAATGTCATCAACATAATCTTCAACAATGTCATGCATCATATCATGAAAGATGATAGTCATGGCACGTTGATATGTGGCTCCAACATTTTTTAGACCAAAAGGCATGAATTGATAGAAAAATGTACCCCATGGTGTAGTGAAACTTGATTTGTGTTGATCTTCTTCTACTATTTTGATTTAGTTATATCACGAGGAAATTTTTCGGGTGGAAAAACTTGTGGATTCCTTGCCAACGCTCTGGGAATCTAAGTCCCTCTACTTAACTGGTGCAGCTGTCGTGTATGCATGCGTGAGAAAGCATGGATTTCTATGGTGGCCTTTCAGCCGAGGGATCCAATAGGGGCACTCCACTGACCCTGTGGAAAATGCTTGTAGTTATCTGCAAGGGAGAACTTTTCTATGAAGGTGGGAAAGGGAGTGAGAAAAAGAGGTAGGAGAACTAATGTTGCAGGTAGAAAATCAGATTCCTGCACGCACTAGTTAGAAACTTCAACACATGCATTTATGAGAAGAAACAACCCTGTAAATGGAAACAAGATGAGATAAGATTGTGAACTCAAAGTTTCTAAAATCTCCTCATCAAAGAGGCTACAAAATCCTTCTTCTTGTATTGATGCTTAAACAAAGATTGTACATAATGTGGGAATGGAAGAAATTTGAGAATGGAGGAAAGTAGAAGAAAATGGCTATCTCCTTTGTTTTCTCTAAGTACAATGCACTCATGAGTTTACAAGATCAATTTCCAACCCTGTACAATGGCATGAAGAAGCCATTAAATATCTTGCAAGAAATGGTTACAACTTCTTCTTTGTTAGCAAGAAACGGTTTACAATCTTTTCAATCATTCGCGTCCGTTCAGATTCTTGATTCGTGAAGAAACATCCAATGGCAGAAAAACCAGACTTTTCATAATGCAGCCGTTACACTTGTTTTGTAACTTTGAATTTGAAACCATTCATCTTGCCTTTGAAACTTTAAACCAGAGCCATCCACGTGGGAGAAATTTACTGGAGCGGGCATGGAGGATGCCTTTTGCATTTTGTGACTTTATAGAGATGGCATTTTGGAACATTTTTGGCCCGCTCTTCCACTTTTGATATGGTCTTGACACATGGCCTTCACTTGAGTGGAGACAGAGTCACGGGTCACTTTTATAATTTTACCTTTTTTCAATGCGAGGCTCAAAAACACAAATTGCTCCGCTGCCCACCTCCCCACTTTGACCTTTGAACGCGGGCTTAATATTTGACTTTTTCCTTTTGAGCATGATCGGGGTTGCGGGTCACTTTATGAATTTTAGCCCTTTTTGTAAAAAAGGCTCAAAACCTCAAATTACTCCCCACGACTTTCCGTTTGTGACTTTCCAACGGATCAAGCTTTGACTTTTTCCTTTAAATCCTGATGATCTTTGACCTTTATGATTTTGCGGGTCACCCTTTTTACCCTTTTTACAAAAAAGGCTCAAAACCTCAAATTCCTCCGCCGACCTCCTTTGACTTTGACTTTCCAACAGTGGGCTCAAGCTTTGAATTTTTCCTTTAAGCCTGATCGGGTTGCGGGTCACTTTATGAATTTTATTCCTTTTTACAAAAAGGCTCAAAACCTCAAATTGCTCCACCGACCCGCTTCCAATTAGATATGTCCACGTACCCATGGATAATGGAGCCAAAATTTGATGGGGAAGAAAATGCCCATCATTCACGACTGTGGAAAAATGCAGAGAAGAAGAAAACTCCACCATTTCGCGCCCAATTTTCAAATTTCTTTCACGAACCAAGGAATTGAAAACAATACAAGGTTCGACGATCCATGGCCATAGAAAGATTGAAAATTTCATTCAAATGAGGACAACAATAAATTTTCACGCATGTCCAGACAGGAAAACAAAAAATTTATCAAAACGCATGCAGACTAGAGAGTTTAAACAACTTCAAAGCATGAATTTCTCTATCTTTTCAGACTTCCAACTTTACTTGAACACTTCTGGAGGGCGTGAGCTCAAAAATTTTTGAATTTGACTTAAAAAATGAGGGGGGGATTTTGAGGGTGACAACAGCTGGCTCTAGCTTGGGGACATGACATGGACTGAGCATAGTGAAGACATGACATGGGAATCTAGAATCTCAATCTCTAGACCCTATAATTCGTTGACCAGTGCCTTATCCATTGGGCCTTGCAGAGTCATGTACAACTTTGAGAAAGAAAGATCAGAAGAAGGAAACACACAAGCACACAACGGGAAGGAAACACATGACACAACAGAAGGGGAAACAAAACCACACAATGGAAAGGGAAACACACCTATGGTACAAGGTGGGGGAACAACCCACTTTCACTGATGATACAATTTCAAGTATTTCCCACTCCGAGGCAATTCCAGTGGCATTCCATCCAAATATGAGAGAAGAAAAGTCATTCTCACCACAAGCTTCACGAATCTGGAATGGGCCGAGCCATAATGAATCAAACTTTCCATGGCTGCCTTTTGGTTCTCTTCTCTTGTCCCATAGCAGGATGAAGTCTCCAACTTTGAATTCTCTTGCCTTGGCCTTCTTATCAAAAATCTTCTTTACTTTCAATTGGTGCTCCTTAATGCGATCCACCACTTGGAGTCTATTTTCTTCCAGCTTCTCAAGAAAGAGGATCCTCTTGTCAATGGAATCCTTGTACTGACCATCTTCTATTTCCTGTAGCAGCTTGAGAGCTGGCATCTCGATCGTGAGAGGAATTTCTGCTTCGACTCCATACAATAGTTGGAATGGTGACATACCTATTGCCTTCTTGGGAGTGATCCTATCCACCCACAATGTGTCGTACAACCTTTTGTGCCAATTCCTTTGATTCTCATTTACAAGCTTGCGGACAATGGTCACAATGTTCTTGTTGCTTGATTCAGCCTATCCGTTTCCTTGTGGATAGTAGTCAGAAGAATGAGATAGGGAGATTTCGTAGCTATAGCAAAACTCAATCAGCTCTCTTGAAGAGAAATAGGTAGCATTATCTACTACAATCTTCTGTGGCACTCCGAAATGGACTATGATATTCTCCTTGATGAAGTTGCATACTGTTTCAGTGTTGGCTTGTTTGGCCAGAATGGCTTCCACCCATTTGGTGAAGTAGTCTGTTGCTGTGAGTACATAGGTGTGCCCCATGCTTGAGTGAGGGTTCAGAACACCAATGAAGTCCAGCCCCCACTGTTGAAATGGTTCTTCAATAACCACAGGCCTGAGTGGTAATGCAGCGAGTTGTGGTCTTCCAATGAACTGTTGGCATGCTTTGCATTTAGAAACCCAATCTTGAGTGTCTGCAAAGATGGTGGGCCAATAATACCTTCCTCAGAGGATCTTGTGTGCAGTGACCATTGCTGAAAAATGTCCACCACATGCTTGGTCATGGTATGCTTTAAGCAACTTTTCTTGTTGCTCTTTATCTACGCACCTGAGGAAATAACCATCCAGGCCTCTTTTGTAAAGTGCATGATTCCAGATTACAAATTTAGCTTCCTTCAGCTTGAGTGTTCTCCTTTTCTTGTAATCAAGATGGGGAGGGAATTCTCCATAAGTCAGGTAATAGGCAATATCAACATACCACTCATCAGTAGTGGTGACAAAGAGAACCTGTGGGTTGTCTTCTAAACAAGTTGAGCAAGCACAATTTTCTTCACCATGTTGAACTTTGAGTGTTTCATCTTCAGCAATCAACTTGCACAAGCCATTTCCCCTTACCAGATTGGAGGGTCAAATCTCCAAGTCATATTCTTGAGTCTTTGCAATCCAATTTCCTCTTTTAGCTCTAGGATCCTGCTGTGTCAAGATGGACTTGATTGCACTGCCGGGGGACCATCACCACCGTATGGGAATTGAGGATGTAAAACCTAAAGTTTTTTTACAGCCTTGACCACTGCATAGGCATGCTTCTCCAATTGGTTGTATTTTAGCTCATGCTTTTTCAAAGGACAACTCATGAAAGCAATAGGTGCTTCCACGCCTTCATCATTTTTCTGAACGAGAATGACAGAGAGTGTATGTTCTGATGCATAACAATACATGATGAATTCTTTGTTAAAATATGGAGATACAAGAGTCAGAGCCTTGGCAATGGATTTCTTGATCTCTTCAAATGTTGCCTTCCCTTCATTGTTCCATTTGAAGTTTTCTTGTGGTTTCATCATGGAAGTGATGTGCTTCGTCAACTCAGCAAACTCAGGCACAAAACGACGAAGAAAGTTCACCTTTCCAAAGAATGAATGAACTCCTTTCTTGCTTGTGGGCAGGGATAATGCTTGAATGGATCTAATCCTCTCAGGATCAATGTGTGCTCCATGTTTGTTCACAATGTGCCCCAATAACTTGCCTTTTGTGACTCCAAAAATGCACTTTTTTGGATTTAGTGATATGCCATGTTTCCTACACCTTGCAAGTACCTGTTCCAAGTGATAGATATGATCTCCCCTCTTCTTTGAAAATATTGTGAGATCATCAAGATATATGACAATGCAATGCTTCAGATCTTTGAAGGCCAAATCCATCACCCTTTGGAATGTAGCTCCTGCATTGATTAGGCCAAAAGGCATTCTGCTGTAGGAAAAGTGCCCCAAGGTGTTGTAAAGGTTGTCTTGGTGTGGTCCTCCTCTGCCACTTTGATTTGATTATATCCTGAAGAATCCATCAAGTAATGAAAGCATTTCAGATCCAGTGACTGCTTGCAGGATATGGTCCATGATAGGAAGAGGATAATTGTCCTTTAGTGATGCCTGGTTCAGGTTGCGAAAATCTACACATATCCTTATTTCACCATTCTTCTTCCACACTGGCACAATGTTAGCCACCCACGTTGAATGGTGGATGGGAAAGATGATCCTTGCATTAAGCATCTTCATTACCTCCTCCTTGATGGTATCAACAATCTTTGGGTTGTACGGCCTTTGTTTCTTCCTGAAGGGCTTAACACCCTGCTTCAAAGGAATTGAGTGATGCATTTCCTTTGGCTGGAAGGATTTGAGTTCATCATAAGAGTAGGCCAAGACATCTGAGTATTTCTTGAGTAATGCAACAAACCTTCTTTTTTCTTCAGGCGAGCAACATTTTCCAATATTGACCATCCTTGGCTCCTCCGGGGTACCAATGTTTTCTTTATCAAAATCAGTTGGGCACCGAGAAGATTGCTTTTCTTTCTCTTGAATGAATCTGTCATGTTTGTCAAAGAGGTCTTCTAAAGAGACTAGGCCTTTGGGAATTTTGTTCCCTTTCAATTTGATTACTCCCTCATCATCAATCCCTTCAATTCCTTCTTTCTCTTCTTTGGGGACTGCTTCTCAATGTGGATTTTCACCTCCTTCGAAGAAGAGATTATTGAAATTATCCCTTTGCTCTAAAAAGGATAGAATTTGGTTATCATCATTGAAGACTTGCCAATGATTTGCATTGTCTGGTACACTAGGCCTGAATACCATTTCAATGGTCACTTTTTCTTTACCAAAAGAAGGATGAGGTGTCACTAGGGAAGCTGACACTACAAGAGAATCAGCCTTTTCATTTTGTTCCCTTGGAATAGCTTCAATGGAAAATGCATCAAAAGATTCAATGCAGTCCCACACTCTGTTTCTGTAATGCCAGAGTCTTGGATTCTTCACCTGATATTGTTGGCGGACCTGCTTTACTACAACCTCTGCATCACCTCAGGCATCTCAGTTTCTTGATTCCCATGTCCTCTGCTACACTCATGCCTAAGAGTAGTGCTTCATACTCTGCAGTGTTATTTGTATTATCAAATTGCAGCTTGTAGGAAAATGGGTACAACTCATTGGAAGGAGAGTACAATACTACACCAGCTCCCAAGCCCGCACTGGAATGACTACCATCAAATTCCATTGTCCAAATTTGATCTTCCTCTTCCTCCATGAGAAGTGGCAAGTTCTCCTCTTTTTCTGATGTGAGGAAGTAGTTTCCTAGCCCACAATCTTGAAAGAGAATGTTTTCTTTCAGATCATCAGACTTTCGTACTGTGAACTTCATCTTTCTTACTGGTAGCAACTTCTTCATCTCACCTTTTACTGGGATAGTTACAGATGACCAATCCATTTTTATCTCTCCACCCAGGTCTCTACAGAAACTCCTACTCAATAACATACCAAAGGATGTTGGGATGTCTGCTACCAGTATGGTTAGGAGCACCTTCTTGTCTTGGAAAATCAGCTAGTGCTACCTGTGCATCTTTGATTCTTCCTACCAATGGCACTTGTTTGGATTCCATTGAGTAGCAAGGTGCCATTTACCTGGTCAAGGTGAGGCCTAGAGAATTTGCAACTTTGGCTGGCATCACATTGTCTGAGGCTTCTGGAATCTATGATACAATTATTTAGCTGGAAGCCTTTAATGAGGAGTGACAGGTAGAAAGGTTCAACCCTGTTGGTTTTGGAGGCACTGAGGGCTAGCATGTTTTGGGAAGGTGGTGTGGATGGTGTGGGAGTAAGCCTTTAGAATTAGGACTCGAGGATACAGGGTTACCACCACAAACTGCATTAATGAACCTGTCAAACTGGGTAGGGTGTGTTTGTAGGTATTCTATTTCTAAGAGCTGGACTTTGGTTTTGCTTGCATGTTCCACAAAGTCAAATGGGGTTATGGTGAGCAAGGAAGAGGTTCTGGAAATGGAGGAAGATTTACATGGTAGAGGCTTTGCTACTTTGGGTGTTGAATTCTCCTTTTTAGGTGTAGCAATTGGCTTGGAAGGGGGTGAGGGTGTAGCTTTTGATTGAACCTTAGATGTTTTTACAGGAACAACATTTAAAGGAGAATTGTTCTTAGCAACTTTTGAGCTGGGAGAAGAATTAGATGACTTACTTGGCATAGTAGCATGATCCCTGACAACCAGTGAGTCTAATTTTTCTTTGGCCAGACTCCATAGAAGGTGGTAATGGTGATCCTCTGCTGATGATTTTATTTTGTGTGACCTCTGGAGGAGAATCTTCTTTATTCTTCTTATCCTTTACCACAACCGTTGAGGATGAAGCACCTTTCCTAGATTGTGCACAAGTGAAAACAACACATGAGAAACTTGGAGCTTCTTCATCATCCTCATCTTCATCATCAACGTACTCAATTAGGCCATTGTGCATATCAACTTCCTCGACCTCAAGATAGTTTTCATAGTCTTCCATATTTTCTTCTTCAGTTTCATCAATTTCTGCTTCCTCCTCTGACTCTTTGGTGTCACAGATGGCATTGACTGGTGGTGCTTCAAGAGCAAGCCAATGAGGAGGTGGAGAAATCCTTGGCCTATCTGGAGGGTTTGGTCTCCTTGAAGCATTCCACATTGTGATCTGAGATAGCTACTTCTTCAAGGTAACCAAGTCATTTTCCATTTTTTGGAACATCGATTCTGTGGTGACAGAGTTTGAATTCTGACCCTTTTGCTTTCCATTGGGGCCTTTCACCTTTCCAGAAAGGATTAGATCATCATCGGTTTCTATTGCATAGTCCTTGGGCTTCCCTCAATGTTCTTGGTTGGGCTCTTCTGAGGAAGAAACCTACTTCTGATGGCAAAGCACTGATGAAAAACCTCTTCAAATTATTTTCAGGAGGCACCACATCTTCAGGGATCCTTCTTATCACTCTATCATATCTTGCTATGAAGTCCCTCATTGACTCAGAGGTTTCTTTCTTCATTTGTACCAATTGGACCAAAATATCCTGACAATCTTCTTGTGCTCTTGAACCTGTGTTTGAATGCACTTCTTATATCCTTCCCAATAGGTGACAGACCTCGGGGGTAGCATGTAGAACCATTCGACAACTTTCTCTTGAAGTGACTCCACAAAGAGTCAGACTGACACATCTTCATCCTCAACACCCAACACACCGCAAGTAGTGATAAATGTTGCTACATGCTCTTCAGGGAGTTGAGAACCATCCCCTCTGAATTTTGGGAAGTTTTTTCTCGAGCCTCTCGGTAGCTCATGGAGTGGTTGAGCAAGAGCCAGTGGACCGGTGTTTCCTCCCCATGGTACATTAGGCCTACGGGCCTCACGATCACGTTCACACTCATGATCATGATCCCCCATTCTATTTATGTTTCTATCTTCCAACCTTGCTAAGGATGCGGCTTCTACTGCTGCTCTTTCATCTGCCTCGGCTTGAAGTCTCTTGATTTCTTCGAGTTGAGCTCTTATTTCTTCGTCGGCTCTCACCTCTCTTTCTCTAGCTTCTTCTTTAGTCTCCATGTCAGTGAAGTCTACAAGGTTCTCGCTGATGTATGGAAATTCACCGTCCAAAGGATTGACAACACTCAGGTTCCCAATATGTGACCGGTTGCTTGAAAAGGAGGCCTCTGGATTCCGAGTAGCTCTTGTCTCCTTTGAAGTTCCTAAAAAATGGGATCAGTTTGTCCCCCTTGTCTCTATTGCCGGGTGTATCTTCTATCCACCAGCTTGAAAATATATGCTCTTCTTTGCGGTGCTGGAATTTGTCTTTGCCTCTCTAATTCAACAGTGTGTTCTTCTTCAAGGTCCAGAATTCTCATGGCAATGAAGTAGTGATTGGCACTTTGTCTATTATGCCAGATAGCTTCCCTCAAATCTAAAGCAACGTATTCTTAGATGTGGAAGAGCAATTCAGGTCTTTCAACATGAGGGTTTCCCGGAATAGCCATGATTTGAATCCATGTGGCTCATATAGCCATTCAAATTCCAGAAACTTTTTCTCTTTTTTGAATTTTGAATTTTCTGACCTTGCGGTCGTATTCAGGTGCAGATGCTGCTAAATCTTCCCCACTGTGGGTGCCAAAAACTGTTGGCGAGGAAATTTTTTGGGTGGAAAAAATTGTGGATTCCTTGCCAATGCTCTGGGAATCTAAGTCCCTCTACTTAACTGGTGCAGCTACCGTGTATGCATGCACATGAGAAAGCATGGATTTCTGTGGTGGCCTTTCGGTCAGGGATCCAATAGGGGCACTCCACTGACCCTGTGGAAAATGCTTGCATTTATCTTGCAAGGGGAGAATTTTCTATGAAGGTGGGAAAGGGAGTGAGAAAAAGAGGTAGGAGAACTAATGTTGCAGGTAGAAAATCAGATTCCTGCATGCACTAGTTAGAAACTTCAACACATGCATTTATGAGAAGAAACAACCCTGTAAATGGCAACAAGATGAGATAAGATTGCGAACTCAAAGTTTCTAAAATCTCCTCATCAAAGAGGCTACAAAATCCTTCTTCTTGTATTGATGCTTAAACAGAGATTGTACATAATGTGGGAATGGAAGAAATTTGAGAATGGAGGAAAGTAGAAGAAAATGGCTATCTCCTTTGTTTTCTCTAAGTACAATGCACTCGTGAGTTTACAAGATCAATTTCCAACCCTGTACAATGGCGTGAAGAATCCATTAAATATCTTGCAAGAAACGGTTACAACTTCTTCTTTGTTGGCAAGAAACAGTTTACAATATTTTCAGTCATTCGCATCCGTTCAGATTCTTGATTCATGAAGAAACACCAATGGTGGAAAAAACCAGACTTTTCATAATGCAGTCGTTACACTCATTTTGTAACTTTGAATTTGAACCTTTCATCTTGCCTTTGAAACTTTAAACCAGAGTTGTCCACGTGGGAGAAATTTACTGGAGTGGGTGTGGAGGATGCCTTTTGCATTTTGTGACTTTATAGAGAATTGGCATTTTTTTACATTTTTGGTCCGCCTTTCCACTTTTGATATAAGCCTTGACACATGGCCTCACTTGAGTGGAGACAGAGTCGCGGGTCACTTTTATAATTTTACCTTTTTTCAATGCGGGCTAAAAAACACAAATTGCTCCACCAACCTGTTTTGACTTTCCAACGATGGGCTCAAGCTTTGACTTTTTCCTTTAATCCTGATTGGGGCTGTGGGTCACTTTATGATTTTTTGCCCTTTTTACAAAAAGGCTCAAAACCTCAAATTGCACCGCCGACCCGTCCACTTTGAATTTCCAACGGCGGGCTCAAGCTTTGACTTTTTCCTTTAAGCCTGATCGGGGCTGTGGGTCACTTTATGATTTTTCACCCTTTTTACAAAAAGGCAAAACCTCAAATTGCTCTGTTGACCCATTTTGAATTTTTTCCTCAAGCTTTGACTTTTTCCTTTAAGCCTGATCAGGGTTGCGGGTCTCTTTATGAGTTTTTGCCCTTTTTACAAAAAGGCTCAAAACCTCAAATTGCTTCGCCGACCCACGCTTCCAATTAGATATGTCCACGTACTCCTGAATAATGGAGCCAAAATTTGATGGGGAAGAAAATCCCTGCCATTCACGACTGTGGAAAAATGCAGAGAAGAAGAAAACTCCACCATTTCGTGCCCGATTTTCAAATTTCTTTCATAAACCAAGGAATTGAAAACAATACAAGGTTTGATGATCCATGGCCATAGAAAGATTGCCAATTTCATTCAAATGAGGACACCAATAAAATTTTCAGTCGTCCAGATAGGAAAACAAAAAAGTTATCAAAATGCGTCGACTAGAGAGTTTAAAGAACTTCAAAGCATGAATTTATCTATCTTTTTAGACTTCCAACTTTACTTGAACACTTCTGGAGGGCGTGAGAGAAATTTTTTCAAATTTGACTTAAAAAAATGAGGGGGGGATTTTTAGGGCGACAACATAGTCGAAAAATTCATCCATGAGAGATAACATCTCGTGCCCAGCTGTAGAATCCACGATCATGTCGATATTTGGTAATGGAAAATAATCTTTTGGACAAGCCTTGTTAATGTCGCAGAAATTTGTATAAATGTGAATGCCCCCAGTCTTTTTGTTTATTGGGATGATGTTGGAAATCCATTCAGAATAGTCGATAGGCCTGGATAAAACCAACGTCGAGTAGTTTTTAGAGTTCTTCTTTGACGAGCAAGGATACATTTTGATGCATTTTGTGTAGCTTCTATTTGACTGGTTTCACATCTTAACGTACCCCTAGATTATGAACCACTAGGGATGGATCAAGTTCAGGCATATCCGCATAGGACCATGTGAATACGTCTAAGAATTCTGTAAGGATTGTTGTAAAGATGGCTTGTTCTTCTATAGATAAAGATGCCCCCAGTTTGAGAATCTTGGGGTCCTCTTCAGTGCCAATATTAATATAAATGGTTTCTTCACTCAATGATGTTGAACCGTCTATAGACACCAAAAATCTACACCCCTCATCCTTGTCCAAACCATTACAATGCACCCACCTCCTTAATCAATTAAATACATCAGTATTCCACATTTAATTAGTTAAACCTACCTTACACCCCACACCCTCATTAGTTAATTAACACCCCTAAATTAATTAAATATATTAATTAATTTAGGACCATCATTATTTTCCATCCTATTTATCTCATTTTATCTTACATTATCCTATCTACTAATATTATTATCGTACACCTAATTAATCACTAAATAACCACCTAATACTCATCTTAAAACAAACTTAGCCAAATTAGATAATATCTAACCTATCTTATCATTTCCCTAAACAAATTTGACACATCACTAGCCAACTTGACACTTTCAAACAAACCTAACAAACCCATCCCTCGAAAACACAAATGAAAATCTCAAATTAGTAAATTGTTCTAACAATTTACTAAACAAATACAAAATAGGCCGAAATCACCGGCGATTTGGTAAATCACCGGTAATTATTTAACCCCATTTTCTAGTCTCTTTTTGGGATCATCTTCTCACATTTTTGGAGCCTGAGTTTTCTATCAGAGTTTATCACTGTTATACAACATCAACGTCAATGCATTATTATCTAGCATTGGCATTCACAATCATCAAGCAATTTTTAGGAACCATTTCAAAGCCTGTCGGTGATCAACAAATCATCATTTAGCTACAAGTTTCATCAATTTCATTCATCATCTTCAAGGTCAGATATCATTTTACATTTCTATTTATACATTCAGGTATACTTATCTGTTAATTTTTCATCTCATGATATAATCTAAGTCCTTGAAACATCATAATTTTCAACAATAATTGGTTAGATATTACATTTTTTTAGTCTGTTATTATCTCCCAGAATCACCAACGATTACTAGAATCACCTGTGATTCCTGTCTACTCTATTTCCCTACAGCATTATTCAGATTTCATTTATCAATTGTATTGTATCTCTTTTTTGCTAACATGTTGACCAGTATGGCTTGTTTAGATGGCAATAGAGGGTCAAGGTCATGAAATAACTAGCATCAATTCATTACCTGTCATCTGTCATCTGTTACACTGGGAGAAATATGACATTCTACATGACCTTGAGCTGTGTGTCATTCACTCCAGCCCTTTGGATCAGTTTACAAAACATTTTTGAATCTACTCAACGAATCTGTGAAGCCACAGACAAATTCTGGGAAGCCTACTTTGAATTTCTGTGTATCTGAGCTGATTTAGCCTGGTTTGAGTATCAATATGAAGCTGAATTAGAAGAATTGAGCTCTGAGACTGAATCTGAAGATCAAACTAATTCTGAACACTCATATTCTGATTTTGATTCTGACACAAAGAAGAAGAACCAGAATACATTTCATACTTCTTTAAGGAAGACTATATTGAAGACGAGAGTTCAGATTCCTCTGGAGAAGAAGACCAGAAATCCACTGGAGAAGAGAGTTCTCCTTCCTCTGAGAATTCAGAATACTTGATTTGGATTCTGATTTCTAGGTTCATATCTTTTTATATTTCATTACTTATATTTATCAGTTTATATTTGTAACTTGAAACTTATCACAACATTTATTATTTATTATTTATCATATATCACATCTTGTTTTTCAATCACTTGATTGTAAAAGCGGATTGACACCCTTGTCACGGAAGTCCTTTGATTTCTGGGACTGGCCTTTGCCAGGAAATCTACCTAATATTATATTAATCATATTTTGTTTAGTGGATGTGATTTGTAGGTATTCTCGCAGGAAAGGAGCTTGCATTATTTTGTATACATGAGTGTAACAATCAAACATCATTCATCCACATCTATGGGTATCTCTAAACCCCACCATACTGAGGTTAGGTAAGTTTTATTCTCTTGCTTATTAGGTTAAGTTGAAGAGGTAAGATTTATTCATAACATCTTGGCACGCCTGGTGGGACCTAGTCCCTTGTTTCTTTTGTTAATTTCATCAATAAAATATCATATTTTTTTATTTTTCTATGTTCTCTGTGTGGAAATCACCTAATCACCTGATTGGGTAAATCACCAATGATTTGTCTGTGTGCTTTTATTGCCTTGTAGTTTTCCTTTTACTTCTTGTTTGTTGCTTTTTGTTTTCTGTTTCTCCTAACCTGTTTCCAGGTTGTTGTTCTCTAGAGAGCTTATTTGTTGGATTGTTGGATTGTCTTGCTTTAAAAATTGCTAAAATAAAAAAATAAGAGCGTTTAGTGGTGAGTCCTAAAACTTTCTTATTTGTTTTCAGTATTGCATTTTGTTTGATTGTCTTCATCGAAAACAATATTTCGATTTGGGTTTTAAAATGAATCGTTCATCCTTCTTGCTTCACATAGTATTAATTAGGAAGGTAATCTATTGCATTCACTTTCCTTTCCCCACACACAACCAAACCACTTAAACATAAAACACATTTAAAACAATTCCTACCCAGGTGGATACCTACTTGGATTTGATCACTAAGAGGAGAATCCGACTCGGTGTTCTGGCCAAGTATAATCATCTATCTATCGGTATATATCAGCTAAGCACCTAGACACCCTTATCATTGCAGGACCATGAAGTGAGGGGGTAGGCCCCAATACCATGCCATGTATTGGCAGCAGTACAGAGTTGGGCCTCACATACCTTTGGGTATATCAAGGACTCCACCCTTAAACACACCTGAAACCAGCCATAGCTTGCCATTTCCTAGGACCTTTGTTAACCATCTTACACATTTCACTTTTTTGTAATCAAATCAAGAAAATCTAAAAATCCATTTTGATTGCTTTTTCTTGTTATTTGTAATTCACTCATTTAGTAATTTTCATTTTAAGGTGATTGTGTTTCTTTTGTGTGTTTATTTACAATGGTACAAACAAGACAACAATCCCACAACCAAACTTCTTGAAAACATGTCTCAACCATTATCCACACCCTTGCAACAACAAATTTTGCTATCTACTCCATTGACTACCCCGTTATCTACTCCTCTATCTACACCATTACAACATCACACTCCCTTATCCTCATCTTTCTCTACACCATTACAACACCAAATACCATTTTCTCAACCAATTATGTCTACTCCTCTATCTGATGCTCAACAAACCTGGAATGAAATAGAAGAACAAGTTAATGAGGAAATGAGACAACGAATCTTAGATTCTTCATGTCAGTTTCATAGTCAAATTTTCCATACAACTGAACAAGAAGAAACTGAACAACCATACTCCCCCAGCTCAAATCAGAATCTTTTGAACCTGCTTTCTTTGAAAGAGGAGACCCTATTTTCAAAGAAATGTTAGATTCAAACCCCATTGCTCTCAATGCCTATCTGACAGCTAGGGGTGTTCAACTCCAGTCATTCACACCTGAACCATCCTCAAACATTATGGATCCTTTATCTAGTCTTCACAACAATTTGAACCCAAACCATCTTCAAACATTCCAGATCCCTTATCTAGATCTTTACAACAATTTGAACCTAAACCATTTTCAAGTATCCCTTATTTGATCCTCACAATAATTTGAATTAAACCATTTTCAATTATTCCTGATTCTTCACATCCTATCAATTCAAACCAACAATCTATACCTATGAACCACCACCTTATGTCCTTGATCCTTCATCTGGGGTTTCACATCTTATTGATCCAAACTACCAACCTGTCATTCAAAAAATACATTCATATCCACCTTTAAGTCAACCTGAAATGTCATAAGTTGTGTCTTCCATTCCTATTCTTAGTCTTCATATGGTTTCCTCTCAAGATACAACCTACCCAACAACATACATCCTCACTCTGAGCCTTCTACTGGTTCAACACCTCCGCAAAATAATACTAGTGCTTCATCATCTACCCCTCCAACATCCTCGGTTACCCAAACACCTCCAATGATTTTTGTTTCCTTTCTACTATTATATCTCAACCAGTTAGTAGTATTCAGAATATCACCATGTCCATTCCAATGACATCTAGTCCTTTAATCAATACTAGTGTTATCGCCACCACTCACCATGTTTCACAATACATACCACAACCATCACAACCATTAATCTCCATACCACAATCTAATCCTACTCAAAAATTCCACAACAAGCACCATCTTATGTTACCTCTATTATGCCCTTTCAAAAACCACCTCCTTATTCACAACTTTTATACACCCTTACCAATATATACAATTCTTCACAACCTTTAGCATCTCAACAATACATTCCACAACAAAATGTCCCACAACAAAACATTCCTTCACAACAAAACATTCCTCAAAAAAATATTCCTCAACAAAATATTCCTTCCAACAATACATTCCTCAACAAAATCCCTCAACAAAACATCCCACAACAAAACATTCCACTTACTTATAATTCCTCAGCAAAGCATTCCACAAAAAAACATCCCTTCACAACAAAGCATTCCTTCTCAATAGTATGTTCCTCAGCAAAACATTCCTCAGCAAAATGTTCCACTTCAACAAAACATTCCACTCACTTATAACATCCCACAACAAAATATACCCACAAAAAAATGTTCCTTACCAGTAAAAATGTTCCTCAACAGAACATTCCTTACCAGCAGAACATCCCTCAACAGTACCAGATGTACTCACAACCTAGCCAGTTTGCATTTCAACCTGGCTCATCTTCACAGCAACCAACACAAATTGATCCCCTTCAAGCCCTCATGAATCATATATCTAGTCTAGAAGCAGCCTCATCTGCACCCAAAAATGTGCTCTCTTACAATCAAATCTGTAATGAACCTATCCATCCCTCAGTCCCATACAAAGCATATCCACCTCATTGGGAACTTCCAAAATTTATTAAATTATTTAGCAAGGAAGATCCTCAACAACATATTCGTGCTTTTTTCCACACTTGTTATCTAATATCCCATGATCAAGACCTCATGTTGAGGACTTTTCCCATGTCCCTCGTCAGTCCTGCGTTGGACTGGTACAATAACATTCCACAATACTCCCTTTTCTCCTTCGCACAACTCACACAATTGTTCTTAGAACACTTCTCTATAAACATATAGCCTACAAAGTCACTATCAATGACCTTTATGCTATCAAACAATTTGAGGATGAATCCATTGCTGATTTTGTTGCCCACTAGAGGGGTACAATCAATCAATTATCCTTTTCATTACCACAAGCTAAGTTGATTGAAGTTTTCTATCGATCATGTGCCAAACATATTTAGTCAACAATTACAAATTCAATCATTCTAGACTTTCGATGAAGCTTTTACCATGGCCCATAAATTAGAACTGCGAGCTCTAGAAGACGGTTGTGTTAAACTTCATCCTAAGAAACCATGAACTGAGTTTCCATCTAATTCATCCTCTAGTCCCAACAAATCCAAATCAGTTGTTAATGCTATAGTAGTCAAATCCACTCCCAAGGAAAATCCCACTACCAAACATTCTCGTCCACAACATAATTACACACCAATAGGAGAGACTTATAGCGTGGTCTTTGATAAGTTACTCATTACAAATATGATAACTCTCCCACCTATTCAACCCATTGATACATCTGTATCTAAACCCTCTTGGTATCAAGATAATGACTATTGTAAATACCATAGGGTCAAAGGACATGACATTGAAAGGTGTCGTACGTTTCGCAATGTTCTTCAAGACTTGATTGACAAGGGTGAACTTCACTTGGATAATCCAAATGCACCCCCAAATCAAAACCTTGACATATTCAAGCAACCCTTTCCAAATCATCCCCCATCCACTGATCAACCACAAACAAATTTTTTCATTCTCACCACACCATTAACACCATTACTAAAAAGTTACCCATTCCCAAACCAATATAAACATCTACTAAATCAATATCTACTTCCAACATATTGAACCAATATCTACATCTACTAAATCAAACCAACCATACCTACTGAAAAACATCCAACTCCACACAACCAACAACAATACCCATTGAACCTAAATATGTATCTACCGAATCCCCATGTCTGCTATCAACATTACTAAAACTATCCTTCCATCCTCATCACAGGTTATTACCGAATCTATCTCCCTCCACTAATCATATCCTCTAGTATAGTTACACCCACAACTACACCTTCATTTACAAATATAACTATGATACCTCTTGAAATGTTTATGACACAAACACCTCCACCTAAGGAAATTACAAGCCACATTCATCCTCCACCTGTAAAATCAATTATCTCTACATCAACCAATCCTGAAACTACAAAATCCACAAGTCATTTGGATCTCATCAATCACATTATTCAAACCCCCTTCCTTCATCAACAACTGCCTCTACATCCATACCTAGCTCATCCAAAACCACAAAAGGACCTCACAAACAAGGTATTGTCCAAGTTTTTAAAATTCCTTATTATACTTTTTCCTTGAACCATATCGATTTTGCAGGTCCTCGGCCTTTTCTTCCACCTCCTCCTAGAAGGGTCATTTAAACTCCTAGTAATCATCTTACCATTCTACATCCAAGACCTCCTTATCAATATTCTCCACTAGGTCCTCGTCCCCCATTTACTATACTAACTAGGACTCATCAACAACAAACAAATCAATGACCTGTAATCAATGTCTTATTGCCACTAGAAGATAATATACCTAAAGACTTCATCCCCATCCACATCAACACCTAAGGGAAGTTATGTGACCATTTTAGATGACCTCCTCTCAAAAATCACTCATAACATTACCACCACCAAAATTATCAGATCCACAAGTGTGGAAACCCACTTGGTATGATTACAATGTCTCATATGATTATCATAGAACACGAGGTCATTCCATTGAGAATTGTAAAGCCTTTCACTTGATTGCACAGAAGATGGGAAATCTAGCTTCCCTTCCTGTCGAATCACATGCAACATCAACATCAGCATCATCGTTACCTTTACCTAAATCAAAGGAATCTATGTCTAAATCCTCTTCTCACTAGTTCAATGTTGTACATATCACTACTCGTTTATAAAATTATGACACATATCCATCTGAACCTAAGAAAGATAAAATTTTTATAGCCATACCTCTACCCCCTAAAACACCTCCTCTATCAGATAAACCCAAAATATCGATCCCTGAAACATCTAGCCAAACAATGTCACCCAGAACTAAGGTTTCCATCCTTACCACATGTTGTCCACTCAAAATTTCCCTACTCTTAAGAAAGTGAAAAATTCAAAATTTTGAGTTTTAAGTGTCTTCTCTGTTATACTCAATGTTAAAAGTTGAGAAATTGAGAAAATCTATGTTTTTGGGTCAATTTTGTGTGTTTTTCGGGCCTGTCAGACATTCTTGTCCTACATGTCCCAAGTTCAAATGGGTGCTCTGTTCCCCAATCGGCTGGTTTCCCTGAAGTTTGTTCCATTTTCAGACCCGTCAGAATTTCTCGTCCCAAATGTCCCAAGTTCAATTGGGCAAGTTGTTCCATTTTCGACTGAATCACCTGAACCGTGTACTTCGCACTTTCACATCCCAAATGTCCCAAGTTCAATTTAGACAAGTTGTTTCATTTTCGCCTGATCCAGCCGAGTCGCGTGTTTTGCGCACTTTTATCCCGCATGTCCCAAAAGGCATTTGTGCGTCTTTTCCCCGCTTCGCCCGAATCACCCGAGCCACGTGTTTCGTGCATTCGCGTCTCACTTGTCATGCATGTCCCAAGTTCAAATGGGAAATATTGTTCACATTTTCAGTCCGAATCCGCCCGAGTCACATACTTTCACGTAGTTCTCGTTCCGCATGTCCCAAAAGGCATTTGTGCATCTTTTCCCCGCTTCGCCCGAATCGGTCCAAGCCGCGTGTTTCACGCATTCGCGTCTCACATGTCCCAAATGAACCAAGTGCCATTCATGCTTATTTTTTCCCACTCTACCTGAATATCTTGCCTATTCAAATAGGTAGGTATGTATTAAATGCGCATTCATTATCTTTCTCTCTCCTAAACAGCTATATTATGAGCGAACCCCCTATGCATTTTTCACGCTGCTTCCATGCTATCCTTTGCTTGAGCCCTTGCAATCTAAAATCCTGCGCGTGTATCCCTTCCCTCTGTAATTCCTTCCTGAGTCTAGTTTTCGGCGCTGCCCCTCCGAATTACTATCAATATGAAGATCAAAGTCTTAGAGGAGGCTTTGGGAGAGCTGAAGAATAACTGGCAGAAGGGTGAGGCTTTCAAGACACTGGTTGTGTCTGCTTTCAAAGACATACAGTGTCATCTTCAGGATGAAACTTCTGGTGTGCCTCTTTCCCTGTAAGAAATCAAATCTCAATTCAGAGATTTTGTCAAAGATAATCTATTCAAGGAAAGCTCCATTTCTAAAGAGAAAATGAAGGAGATCTGCTCTCTTCAATCTGCCATTGAAGAAGCAAATAAAGACTATCATACTCATGTCGAGTTTGATAAGGAAATGGAGAAGTGCCTCAGATTTTGGTCTCAGTCTATAGCCAACACGTCAGTCCCTCGTGGCAGAGACATAGCCGAGGCATTGAAGAGATTCAGGCAGCGAATTTTGAAGTCAGTGGGTCCCTCCCATTCATAACCACCTGTCTTCTTCTCCTTATTCTTCTCTTCTTTTCTAATTCTTTTTCTCGGATTCATTGTAATTAGTTGAGGTATTGCGATTGGCAATCCTTAACTAATCTTTAGTTAAAAGAAGTAGTTACAAAGAGTAACTGATTTGTAAGCTATATAATGGCCTCTTCACGCCATTTTGAAGGAGGAAGAACTTGGCTTATTTTCTGAAAGTGTAAATAGATCATAAAGAAATCAATACAGAAGGGCTTTCCATTCTTTGTCTATCTGATCTCTTTTATCCCTAAGCTTTCATTTAATTTTTGTGAAGATCATTTGTCTGTGTTATGTCAAGAAACTTTGTGTTCTAGCAGATGTTATTTACAGAACTTTGTGTCTTTAAATTCCATCTTATTTATATGATACAAATGATCTTGTTTCAATTCACTGTAACTTCACATACATAAAGAATTACTCTGTTATCTATAATTCTGCAGTGTTGCCTTTCTACTCATTCTCGTACTCTCATTCCTCAGTCCTTTTGTAATTGATGATCTTTATAGAAAACACTTTCGTAATATCCAAGTTCAACCAGAAAATCATGTTTTGTATATTTGTAAATAGTTTCGTTTCTGAATAAGGGAACCTCTCCCATTAAAGAGGAGGGACTTCTTGTCCCCTGACTGTTGCTCTTCGTAAAGTCCTATTTGACGACCAACAGTTTTTGGCGACTCCGCTGGGGAAATCATATTCCAGTTTTGTAATTTTTGATCATCCTTTGATCTGGTGACTCCACATTTTACTCGAGGGAGAAGGGCCCTTGGTATTGAAGATTCTTAGTTTCAGATTTTGGAGCAGCAGGGTTTTCCTTTCCCTTCAACAAGAAATAGAAAGACTCGTTCGACAAGCACTCCACCTGTTCAAGATAGAATTCCTACGGGTGGTATTCCTTCAGAGCCAGCTAGTCCTAATCTTCGAGCTTTGATTCTTGCTAGTGTTGCAGTTCCTCTCCAAGCCATTTTTCCAAGAATGGCGGTACCATTGCCCTAGGGTCATCGTGTCGGGCCCCTTGCTCTTCCTCAGCCTTTGCATGAGTTACCCAGAGGTAACCGGAAGAAATTCCCTAAATTCAAAGGCGATGGCAAAGTGCATCCTGATGAACACATCGCAGCCTTCATAGTTGCATGTGGAGTTCTGGGAGTTGAACATGAAGACGTCTCCGTGAGACTGTTCGTTGAGAATTTACAAGATAATGCTGCTGATTGGTTCTATCACCTTCCGGCTGGTGCTATCACTAGCTGGGACACCATGAGAACTAGGTTTGAAAACCATTTCAAACCAGCAGAAGATGTGCATGCCTTGCTAGCCCAAATCTCTCAGATAAAGAAAGATTCACCAGAGCCCATGAGAGAATTTGTGGCCCGATTCAACAGGTTAATTAATAAAATTCCGGACCAAATACTCGACCTGTTGATCAAATCCAAAAATGTTTCTTCCTAAATGCCCAATCGCCTGAAGTTAGTTATGCACTAAGAAGGGCTAATCTCGCAACATTGGCTGAAGATCAAACTCTTGCTGTTAGTGTCGAGGATGATTTAATCATGTCAGGGAAGTTGAGGAGAGACCCTTCCAAATCTAAGTCTGCTTCTTCCTCCTCTTCCACCCCTGGACCTAATACTGATCCATTGGTTCAAAAACTTGCGAATGATCTCATTGCCATAAAGAAACAATTGGCTCAGCATGCTCCCTATGCAGACGTTCCAAGGAGGAATTTTCAGCCCAGAAATCGTTTTCCTGCTTCTCAAACAAGATTAGCACTTGAAGGACCTCCTGTTAAAGTTCCTGTAAATGCAACTTGTGAAGTTGAGGAACCAGATGATGATGAGGATAATGAAGCTTGCGAGGATTTTGTGGAAGAAGTTGATGATGAAGCAGATGAACTTGAGGGATCTCGAGTTAATTTCTTCACTACTGAGGGCATTGATGATGGAGATGATTATGATGAAGTAGTAGCAGACATGAATAGCGAATCATTCGCTGTCATGACTCGAGAGCAGACAAATCAGAGGGAGAAAGTGACGCAGCCCACCAAGAAATCTAAGGAGCAGCAGACAACTATCCCTGTAATTGCAAAAAGAGGATCTCCTATCCCCGTTTCATCTGCACCAAAGGTGAGTCCTGTCAATCCTGCTATTAAAGTTACTTCTTTTTCCCCTAAAGTTGATAAACCTAGGATCTCAAGTGATGATAGCCCATCCACTTCTGGGTCTTTTGATATTATTGATCACCTGAAAAAGACTAAGGTTCAAATCTCAGAGGCTGAGTATTATCAAACCCATCCCAAAGCTTTTGCTAAAATGATTCACTTTGTCAATTCCCATTCTAAGACCACCTCTAAAGGCCTTTTACCCACTCCTTCTTCTGCACCACAGCCTAGTCTGGTAGCCGCTGTCACCTCACCTAATGACAAAATCAAACCATTTTATGTAACACTTCTTATAGCTGGCCATAGGCTCAGTAATTGTGTCATAGACTCAGGAGCCTCAGACAATGTGATGCCTGCTAAAGTAGCTCATGCCTTAGGCTTGACCCTCACAACGCACTTATGGATCTTGTTACTCTATGGAGAGTAAGGAAGTGCCCCTGGTTGGAAGAATTAAAGATGCACAAGTGGCTTTTGCTGCTTTTCCTGAGAAGAGAGTTTTGGCTACCATCTTAGTAGCAGATATTCCTCCTTCATACGGGATGTTGCTAAGTAGGAACTTCTGTAAAGATGTAGGTGGAGAAATTCAAATGGATTGGTCACATGCACTCGTACCTGTTAATGGGCAAATGAAGAAGTTGTTGCCTGAGAAACAATCTGAGTATATTGTACAAAAAATGGATGATCCTAAAGCACAAATATTCTATGAGGATATGGGGCATGGTAACTACATGATTATGTCCCCTGATGAAATCCAACTCCCCAAAGTGTCACCTAAAGATCCTAATGGTGTTTGGATTTTAGAGTTTGATGGAAGTTGTTCCTCAGCTGGTTCTGGAGCTGGTGTCCTACTGGTGTCACCTGAAGGAAGCCTTCATCCTTTTTCATTCAAGTTGCAGTTCGAAAATACTAATAATACAGCAGAGTATGAGGCTCTCATTCTTGGACTGCAAGTGGCCAAAGAACAAGGTGTAAAGAATCTTCTGGCTCGTGGTGATGCAGAATTGATTGTAAAGCAAGTTAGAAGCCTTTTCCAGGTAAAAAATGGAAGGTTGAAACATTACCGGAATCAGGTTTGGGATTCCATTGAATTTCTTGATGCTTTCTCCATCGAAGCAATACCTAGGGAGAAGAACAGCAGGGCTGATTCGCTAGTAGTCTCAGGGTCACTACTGATTCCTCATCCTGACTTCTCTCAAGACAAGTTCACCATTGAGATGGTCCATCGGCCTAGTGTACCTGATAATACCAATAACTGGCAAGTTTTCAATGATGATCAACACTTGCTTTCTTTCTTAGAACTCAAGGGTAATTTTGAACAGCTGTATTTTGAAGGAAGCGATAACCTGCCTCGTGAAAGTGTGCCCTTTGACAAAGCAGTCACCCAAGGAGAAGAAACGGATCAGGATGGATGCATCAATCTCAAAGGAAACAAGATTCCTAAAGGATTGGTGAGTTTGGAGGAACTATTTGATAAACATGACAGGTATGTAAAGTCTAGAGCTTCTACTGGACCTCAACAATCAGCTGAGTATGACAAAATTAATATTGGGAGTTCTACTGATCCTAAGCTCGTGAACATTGGAAAATGTTGCACAGCAGATGAGAGGAAGAAAGCAATTGATCTTTTAAAGAGGTATAAGGATGTTCTTGCTTACTCTTATGAAGATTTAAAAGCTTTCAAACCAAAAGATATGCAGCATTTTATTCCTCTCAAACCTGGAATTAAGCCTTTTAAGCAGAAACAGAGGCAATACAACCCCAAAATAGCTGACACCATCTTTCAGGAAATACAGAAGTTGTTGAAGGCCAAAATCATTTTTCCTATTCACCATTCAACATGGATTGCTAATATTGTGCCTGTTAGGAAGAAAAATGGTGAGATCCGCATCTGTGTTGATTTCAGGAATCTGAATCAGGCTTCTTGAAAGATAATTATCCTTTGCCTATGATGGATCAGGTCTTGCAAGCAGTAACAGGATCTGAAATGTTATCTATGCTTGATGGATTCTCGGGATATAATCAGGTAGAGGTTGATACTGCAGATCAACACAAAACAACTTTCACTACTCCTTGGGGTACCTTTGCTTACAAGAGAATGCCTTTTGGGCTCATTAATGCTAGTGCCACTTTTTAGAGAGCTATGGATCTGGCCTTTGGAAGTTTGAAAGGGAAGTGTATTGTCATATACCTTGACGACTTGACAGTGTTTTCTAAAACAAGGGCGGATCATTTTGACCACCTGGAGACAGTTCTGCTAAGATGCAGAGAACATGGGATTTCTTTGAATCCTAAGAAATCTGTCTTTTGTGTCACAGAGGGGAAATTATTAGGGCACATTGTCTCCAAAGATGGTATTAAGATTGATCCTGAACGAGTACAAGCTATCCAGCAAATTCCTCTCCCAACCAGCAAAAAGGGCGTGCACTCTTTCTTTGGTAAGATCAATTTTTTAAGAAGATTCATCCCTGATTTTGCAGAGTTAACTTTGAATATTTCTCAAATGATGAAAGGGAAACAAATGTTTGGTTGGTCTTCTGAAGGAAAGGAATCCTTTGAGGGTATTAAAAGAGCTATCGCTAAAACTCCTGTTTTAGCCTGTCCTGATTTCAGCAAAGATTTTATTATCTATTGCTATGCCACAAATAATACCTTGGCTGCTGTTTTGACTCAAGAAGATTCTAATGAGCATGAACTCCCAATTGCGTTCATGAGCTATATTCTGAAAGATCATGAGTTAAAATACACCATGATGGAAAAACATGCTTTTGCAGTGGTTAAAGCTGTCAAGCAGTTTCGTTTTTACATCCTCAACTCTCATTCCATGGTGTTGGTTCCAGATACAACTGTTAAGTCAATTCTCACACAACAGGAATTTGGATCCAAGAGAGGGAACTGGGTTGCTAAGGTCCAAGAATATGATATTGACATCAAACCGACCAAGCTTGTTCGTGGAAAAGGTCTTTGTGAGCTCATTGCTGAAGGAGCTAAGCATGAGTTGTTGGAGAATAAAGTTGGCCTTCCTACCGTTCTGTTTCTTAGCTCAGTTGATGAATGGTATGCTGATATCGCTCATTTTCTCACCTATGGAGAATGCCCCTCTCATTTAACTGCCAAAGAAAAGAGGACTGTTAAACTTAGGTCAGTGCAGTATGTGTTGTGGGAAAACACCTTGTTCAAACGTGGGTTAGATGGAAGATTTTTGAAATGTGTGGACAAGGAACAACAGAGAAAGTTGCTCTCAACTTTTCATGATCAGGCATGTGGAGGGCACTATTCATCAATGTCACTGCTCATAAGATACTTTGTGGAGGATATTACTGGCCTTCCTTGTTCAGAGATGCATCCAAGTGGGTTGATAAATGTGAGGCTTGTCAGACCTTCGTGGGAAGACCCAAATTGGCCTCTTTTCCTCTTAAGCCAGTTGTAATTGAAGAACCTTTTCAACAGTGGGGTTTGGAATTCATTGGAACACTTAATCCTGCTTCTAGTGCTGGTCATACTCATGTATTAATTGCCACGGACTATTTCACCAAATGGGTAGAAGCTATTCCAGTTAAGAGTACTACTTCTGAAGTGGTGTGCAGCTTCATCAAAGAGAACATCTTGGTAAGGTATGGTGTACCTAACAAGATTGTGACAGATAATGCTTCGAATTTCTCTTCAACTGAGATAATGGATTTTTGCTATGGGTATGGCATCTCTTTGGCTCACTCCTCAGATTACTACCCTCAGGGAAATGGGCAAGCAGAATCCACTAATAAAAATTTGGTGACTATTATAAGGAAATTAGTCAATGAGTCTCAATGAAACTGGCACAAGAAGCTCTATGATGCTCTTTGGGTAGACAGGATTACACCAAAGAGAGCTATTGGAATGTCTCCTTTTCAAGTGGTATATGGAGTAGAAGCTCAATTGCCAGTAACAGTGGAGCTGCCAGCCTTGCATCTAATGAAGGCCATTGAAGATACTAGTTTCAGTGATGCTTTGGATAAGAGAATTATGTACCTTCACAAACTGAATGAGGATAGATTGGAGGTTGCTGATAGGATATCTGTTCACCAGCAGAAGGTAAAGGTCCTGTTTGATAAGAAAGCTAGGTTCAGATATTTCCAAGTTGGAGACACTGTGTTGTTATGGGATAAAAGGCATGAACCTCGTGGCAGCCATGGCAAGTTTGATTCCCTTTGGCTCGGACCTTTCAAGATCAGACACTTTGCTGGTAAGAATTCTTTTTATCTTGATTACATGGATGGTTCTCCTCTCCCACTTCCTTATAGTGGGCAGTACCTTAAGTTGTTCAAGTCATAGGTGATTAGGGAGTCCTTTGTATATTCTGTACAGCGTTTTGTTTTTCTTTCCTTTTTGTTTTGGTGTGTTGTCCTCTGTATTGGTTTGCTTTTTGACTCCGTGGCCCAATGGATAAGGTACTGGTCTGCTTCCCCGAGTTTGTCTAAGTTCTTACCTTGTCCCATTCCTTGAATTTATGCCAAGTCATCCCCAGAAGGAGCCAGCTGTTGTCCACTCAAAATTCCCCTGCTCTTAAGAAAGTGAAAATTTCAAAATTTTGAGTTTAAGTGTCTTCTCTGTTGTACTCATGTTAAAAGTCGAGAAATTGAGAAAATCTACATTTTTGGGTCATTTTGTGTGTTTTTCGGGCCTGTCGGACATTTTTGTCCCACGTGTCCCAAGTTTCAAATGGGCACTCTGTTCCCCGATCGGCCGGTTTCCCCGAAGTTGTTCCATTTTCGGACCCGTCGGAAACTTTTTGTCCCAAATGTCCCAAGTTCAATTGGGCAAGTTGTTCCATTTTCGGCCGAATTCGCCCAAACCGCGTACTTCACGTCTTTCACGTCCCAAATGTCCCCAAGTTCACCCGATCCGACGCGTGTTGTCCCGCATGTTCAAACGGTTTTCATCTGTTCCCCGATCGCTCGGCCGTGTTTCCCTGAAGTTCACGTCTCACTTGTCTGCATTTTCACAAGTCAATCCATTCTGTCCCAAATGTCCCAAAATCAGGCATTTGTGCGTATTTTCCCTGCTTCGCCCGAATTGGCCGAGCCGCGTACTTCGCGCATTCACGTCCCACATGTCCCAAATGAACCAAGTTGCCATTCGTGCTTATTTTCCCGCTCTACCCGAATCATCTTGCTTATTCAAACTTGGTAGGTATGTATTAAATGCGCATTCATTATCTTTCTCTCTCGCCCGAATCGGCTATATTACGAGCATTCCCCCTATGCTTTTTTCCCGCTGTTCCAATTCCATGCTATCCTTTGCTCGAATCCCTTGCAATCTAAAATTTGTGCACGTGTATCCCTTCCCTCTGTGCATTCCTTCCCGAGTCTAGTTTGCAGCTCTGCCCTCTGAATTACTATCAATATGAAGATCAAAGTCTTGAAGGAGGCTTTGGGAGAGCTGAAGAATAACTGGCTTAGAAGGGATGAGGCTTTCAAGACACTGGTTGTATCTACTTTCAAAGACATACACTGCTCATCTTCAGGATTGCAACTTCTGCGTGTGCCTCCTTCCCTGCAAGAAATCAAAGCTCCATTCAGAGCTTTTTGTCAAAGATAATCTATTCAAGGAAAGCTCCATTTCCAAAGAGAAAATGAAGGAGATCATGCTCTCTTCAATTTGCCATTGAAGAAGCAAATAAAGACTATCATACTCATGTCGAGTTTGATAAAGAAATGGAGAAGTGCCTCGGATTTTGGTCTCAGTCTACAGCCAACACGTCAATCCCTCGTGGCAGAGACATAGCCGAGGCATTGAAGAGATTCAGGCAGCAAATTTTGAAGTCAGTGGGTCCCTCCCATTCATAACCACCTGTCTTCTTCTCCTTATTCTTCTCTTCTTTTCTAATTTTTTTCTCGGATTCATTGTAATTAGTTGAGGTATTGTGATTGGCAATCCTTAACTAATCTTTAGTTAAAAGAAGTAGTTACAAAGAGTAACTGATTTGTAAGCTATATAATGGCCTCTTCACGCCATTTTGAAGGAGGAAGAACTTGGCTTATTTTCTGAAAGTGTAAATAGATCATAAAGAAATCAATACAGAAGGGCTTTTCATTCTTTGTCTATCTGATCTCTTTTATCCCTAAGCTTTCATTTAATTTTGTGAAGATCATTTGTCTGTGTTATGTCAAGAAACTTTGTGTTCTGGCAGATGTTATTTACAGAACTTTGTGTCTTTAAATTCCATCTTATTTATATGATACAAATGATCTTGTTTCAATTCACTGTAACTTCGCATACATAAAGAATTACTCTGTTATCTATAATTCTGCAGTGTTTCCTTTCTGCTCATTCTCGTACTCTCATTCCTCAGTCCTTTTGTAATTGATGATCTTTATAGAAAACACTTTCATAATATCCAAGTTCAACCAGAAAATCATGTTTTGTATATTTGTAAATAGGTTCGTTTCTGAATAAGGGAACCTCTCCCATTAAAGAGGAGGGACTTCTTGTCCCCTGACTATTGCTCTTCGTAAAGTCCTATTTGACGACCAACACCACACCACCTTCACCATCCAACGCATGATGAAAAAGGTTGTCATTAAACAAATACACTAAACTCCTGTTAAAATATCATTATATGAACTGATACAAACATCACCTCTTCATAAACAAGCCATAATTGAAGCCCTCCGATCAATAACAGTACCTTCTAGATGGTCCTTCGTCCTTTACAAACTTTATAGGAGCCTTAAAATAATTTGTTCCACCTATCATTTAAACCATCAAAAATACCCTCTCTTAAACCAAAAGATCATGACTTACCACTTTTCATCACTTCTCAAATTAATGGCATTCGTATCTAAAAGGTTTATGATTGATAGTGGTGTATGCATATTAACATTATATCCTCCATCACTTTTGATCAAATTAAGCTACCTAATATTGTTATCATTCAAACTCCTAGTCTTACTATGATCCTTCAATGACACTATCACATCTACGTTAGGCACTGTTATCTTACTACTTAAAGTTCAATATTAAAACCTTACCATAACTCTTCTACATCATAGAAGGAGAATTTAAATATAATATGTTACTAGGAAACCCATGGATATGAACACATCATAAGTTGTGTTCCATCGAATCTCCATCTCTGCATTAAATATGAACATGAGGGCTAGACATTCATTGTTCTTGTAGATCCAAATCCTTTTGTTGATTGTTACATGATGTATCGTCCAAATGACATACTTATTCCTTAAGTCCACATCTGAATCATCTAATGAAGCATCTACTAGCACATCATACCTTCCTCTAAACTACTAGATGATTCCTCCCTCAGTGATGTCATACAATGCCTGACATTAGGGGAATACCGTCTTCTCATGCTTTAATCACATTCCTTCACCTAATACTTATGGTCACCCTGACAAAGAACCCACATGAATGACCCTAATGTAGGAGATGTTATCTCCTATGGTCCCGCTTATCTCAAAAAAAATATTTCTATGGGGGACTTGATTATCCTTCATCCCATATTATTGATCAACATCATGTCATGCCTTTTACATCATATTTCAAATCTTTAGATAATCCAAACTTCGCTCGTATGTATCTTCACCATTATACGTGGAGAGGTTTTGGCCTTGTCTGTTATGAACAAGGGAATACATGATGTGGTTATCCAACATTCCCTTAAAACTTATGAGAAATATGGTTTAGGTTATAAGAAACCCGTCTCTGAAACATTCAAGGCCACTACATCCAAACTTGCCACATCCATGCTCATTACTGAATTAGAATCATCGACATTCACACTCCCTAAAGATTTCATGGACGTAGATTATGTTGTACCCATCCCACCTAAGGTTTTTTTAGTCAATACTATATCCTTAGACCGCTCACTTATCATTCCAATTGTGTCATTAAACAACGTCCTCTTATTTGGCCAGAAATGATCAAAGAAGATTTACATATCATAGATATCATTAAATGCAATAATGACAAAGACATCCTTTCCCATATGGGAACTGAGGATCAATTCTTACAAAAATCCCTACCATCTGATATACTAACTCTTCTTAATGAATATACTATCGACTTAAACTTAGGAACCCCTTAGGATCCTTGCATATCACTTGGTCATATATTGATGTTCCCAGAATTTGACCACAACATTTTCGTACATATTATTGTCACATATCCAAACAATAAGCCAGTTAAACAAAAACTTCTAAGATGTATCCATGTATAGCTCTCCTTGTCAAAGAAGAGTTACAAGGCCTCTTATCAGCTAATTTTATCATATCCATTGATTATCCACAATGGATATCCAACATTGTTCCCGTAACCAAAGCCTCGGGTAAGTTACGTATCTGCATAGACTCCAGGGATCTCAATATTTCTTGTCCTAAAGATGATTTCCCTCTTCTAAACATAGATCATCTCGTTGACCTAACAGTTAACCATGAAATGCTTTCCCTTATGGATGGTTTTTCTGGTTATAATCAATTTCTTATCGCCACTAATGACCAACATAAAACCTCTTTCATTACCCCTTGGGGAACCTTCTACTACCGTGTCATACAATTTGGCCTTAAAAATGTAGGAGCTACTTATCAACATGTGCCATGACTTACATTTTTCATAACCTTATCCATAAAACTAATCAAAGATTATGTTGATGACCTTTTAGGAAAATATAAACAATGCAAAGATCATCTTGATGTCCTTGAATCCATCTTCACTCATCTCATTCAATATTGTCTTCATCTCAATTCCGCAAAATGTGTTTTCGGCATCCTCACTAGAAATAATTTAGGATTCATCATATCTATACGAGGTATTGAAGTTGACCCAACAAAAGTTAAGGCCATCATTGAAATGCATTTTCCATATAATCTTACACAATTGTGTAGTCTTCATAGTAAATTATAGTCCATCCGACATTTTATATCGCAACTTTCTGATCGTTTTCAACCATTTCATCATCTTCTTCATAAAGACATATATTTTCACTGGGATTTTGATTGTCAGAAAGCCTTCAACGAGATTAAACAATATCTTTTATCACCACTAGTGCTTACTCCACCTCGTGAAGGAGAGTTGTTTTATTTATACATATCTATTTCCGAACATGTTCTTGGAACCATGCTCACTCACCGTGATAATCAGGGTCGAGAACAAGTTGTATATTACATCAGCCGCACACTCCATGAATATGAAACCCATTACACTAAAGTTGAAAATCTATGTTGTGCTTTATACTTTGCCACATCCAAGTTGTGTAATTATCTTCTTAATCACAAAACGTATGTTGTCACTAGCTTCAATCCCCTCAAAACTATACACTCTAAACCATATCATAGTGATCATATCACTCGATGGCTCATGCTTATGACTGAATTTGACATGGAATTCATATCAAAAAAATCTATTAAGGGATAGGCCATTGCAGACCAACTCAATGGCGCTCCCTTACCCAAAAATCAACTTCCGCATGAATACTTTCTAGATGAATCCATCAGTAGTGTTAACGAATATGAATTCATCCCTATGAAATGACTCTCTTCTTTGATGGTTCTAAATGTTAGGAAGGGGGAGGAGTTGGTGTTGTTATCATACCTCCTTGGGGAATTCCTATTCCATTATCATTCAAACTTAACTTCGAATGCACTAATAATATGGCATAATATGAGGCTTTAATCATGGGTCTCATGACCTTATTCTCCTAGGTGTTCACATCTTAGACATATATGGAGATTCATAACTTGTTATCAGTCAATTCAAAGGATAATATCAGTGTAAAAATGAAATCTTACAAAAATATAAAGCCAACATTGACTTTTTCCTTGCACTTTTGATCACTACACTATCCAAACCATCCCATGATCCTCTAATAAGTTTGCAGATACAATGACATATTTAGGATCCCTCATCCCATTAAAAACAAATGAGTCAAAAGACATCACTAAAGTATCCTTTGTTGTTCAACGATTGGATCACTCTTCACATCAAAATGAACTTCCTCCTATCAACATCGTTGATGATAATCCAAACTGATTTGTGGTATACTTCGATTATCTTTTTGAATCAAAAATTCCAATCTACTTATCATAATGCTAAATGAGCATTTTTTCAATGTGCCACTTGCTTTTTCATCATCATTCGGTATCCTTTGCAAATGTAGTTTTGATTGTATCTTATTCTAGTGCCTTAAATCACATGAGTTAGCTAAAAATTTGAAATTCCATGAGTTAGTGGAGGACATTTTTAGTGGAAATTATCCATATTAAACATGTCATGGTTAGGAAACTACTAGCTGATTTCACCAAGGGTTTATTTGAATATGTTAAGAGATATGTTAAATTTCAAATTCAACAGATTGTCAAGTATTATAACCTGCTCTAGACCTATGACCTTTCTCTCAGTGGGTGGTAAACCTCATTAGTGCCATTAACCTAAATCATGAAATCAACAACATCACATTACAACAACTACTAATGTAATTCACTAAATATTGAAGTTATCCCCCTAAGACATCCACCAATTCACGACCTATTAGATATTTTCATATATCAAAACATTATATGTTGTTTTAGATCCCATATAAACTTATCACAGATAATGGAAAATATTTCTAAAAATAAAGAAGTTAAAAAACTTTGTGATACCTGAACATCAAAATCATTTTTTCATCGCCATATTATCCCCAAGAAATGAGATAGGCTGAAGCCTCTAAATAATACATTAATAAAATCCTCACAAAAACAGTAAATGAGGAAGGAATTGTCATCTCTAAAAAACATGGGATCCAAATCCCATTTGCTTTCTATGCTTATCGAACTAGCATCTATCCTACAGGAGCTACACCTTATTCATTCATCTATGCTCTAAAGTTGTACCCACTATTGAATTAAAATCTCATCACTTCATGTATCACTTAAGGAATTCATCCCCATGAAGAATATCGACAAGAATGACTAGCACAACTTGAACTGTTAAATGAAAAAATCTAATGGACCTTGAACATCATCAAGTTTATAAAGAATGCATTAAACAAGCATATAACAAATTATCAAAGAATGTGACAAAATTGGTGAGTTGTGCTTAAAAGAAAATCTAAAATGTTACATTTAATAGAAAAACGGATCCAGATTGGGAAATAAGATTTTACCTAAGGTGCATTGGATTTCATCCCTAAAGTCCATAACCAAAATGTTGGATTGGCCCCCCGATTCTCATCTCACTTCCCATGAATGGTGAACCTAAAAAGGAACCTTTGAATTTGCACTTGCAGCCATTTTACTATCAAATAATTGGGACAGAGGGGGCCCAATTTATGACCAATAGTTACACTTTGGAAAATATTGTCAATTTCCCCTCGGAATAGTAATGATTTGAATGAAGCTAAGACTATGCTCTGAGGTTCATTACCTTATATTTGGGAAAATCCAAAATTTTCAAATAAGGTGCCCCTATGTGTTATTTCCGCCTTAAGAATCAGTTAACTCGAAACATGATCAAGGAATCATCACGTATCCATCATTGGAAAAAGTGGAATTTCAACATACTATAGAGCAGAATGTAAACTCATAGATAAACTGTAATGACATGGTGGACTTGATGATTTTTCCAAGAAACATATTCCCTAGTGACCCATTCATAATCAAATTAATTATGATGCAAATTAGCCTACTGATCCCTTCCTAAAAATGAAAATGACCAAGCTTCCTACCGGATCCCTCAAATGGGAAAGCTTTTGACCAAAAACATTTCCGAATATAACTTGAAAATGGCTAATGAGTTAAAGGCTTACCAGAAAATTCTTATCCTTTCCAGATTGAGCGTCTACATCTACGGTGTTCGAAGTCAGAAAGCATTGAAAGAGCCCCGCATGATCAACAAGGTAGATTGAGGCGCACTGAACCAAACTTCATGTTATCACCACTTGAAAAACAACACCTTATGGATAACTACTGCACAACGTGCTTCACTCACATTGTTATCATAATGCGATATCTCTTGGATTTTGGACAAATGTACTTTTGATGGTATCCTATTAGAGGTGCCTTAAATCACATGAGTCAACTAAGGAAATAACTGAAGAATGTCCATGATGGAGTGTGTGGAGGACATTTTAGTGGAAATTCCATCAAAAACATGTTATACAGTTAGGTTAAGATTGAGCCTACTATCACCAATGATTGTGGTTGAATATGTCAAGAAATGTGTTAAATGTCAACTTAAGGTCATGATCTCATCCATGTCCCTAGGGGAAATTTTACAGATCTCCATTTCGGGACCTATGGCCTTTTCTCTTACAATGGGGTTTAAACCTTTATTTGTGTTATTTATCCTAAATATGTCTCAACAACATCACACTATTATCACAGCTTTTGAATACTTCACTAAATGGGTTGAAGCTACCCATTTAACATCCACTAAGTTAGGGTCTATTATAAATTTCATATATCAATACATTATATGTCGTTTTGGCATCCCATATAAACTTATCATAGATAATGGAAAATATTTTAAAAATAAAGAATTTAAAAAGCTATGCAATACTTTCAACATCAAACTCAACTTTTCATCACCATATTATCCACAAGCAAATGGACAGGTTGAGGCATAAAATAAAACACTTAATAAAATCCTCATGAAAATAGTAAATGATGGAGGAAAGAATCTGTAACGAACTGTTACACCAAAATCTCGAGGTATTAGTGAAATCCACACATGAGGATCATAACATCCCACCACGCTTCCATAGAGCCCAAATCGGGCTAGGTTTGTGCCCACACTCCCATACGTACAAGCCCTACTTCACTGATGTTTAGGTGCCCCACAGGCCCCAGCTACACGGTGTAACCAACCGAGCAAGGATTCAAACACAGGTGGTTGCTCTGATACCAAATGTAATGAACCGTTACACCAAAACCTCAAGGCATTAGTGAAATCCACACATGAGGATCATAACAGAATTGACATCTCCAAATCCCATTTTCTCTGTAAGCTTATCGAACTAACATTGGTACTCCTATTGGAGCCACACCTTATTCACTTGTCTATGGCTCTTTGAAGTTGTCTTACCTCTTAAAATTCAAATTCCATCACTTTGTGTATCACTTAAGGACTTCATCCCCGATGAAGTGCATATCAATAAGACCATCTCGCACAACTTGAACTGTTAGATGAAAAATGTTTAATGGCCCTTAAACATCATCAATTTTATTAAGAACACATTAAACAAGCATATAACAAACATATCAAAGAACGTGACTTTAAAATTGGTGATCTTGTGCTTAAAGAAAATAAAAATGTCACTCAATTGGAACAGAGTAAACGTGAAAAGTTTTCCCCTAATTGGATTGGTCCATACATCATCACTCACAAGTATGGGTTGGGAGTGTATCATCTCGCTTCCCTTGATGGTGAACCTGAAAAATAACCTCTGAATGCCTTGAACTTGTGGCCATTTTACTATTAAATGATTGATCATCATGACAGTTTACATTTAAAATCTTGTCACTCTGTCATATCATCCATCTTGTCATAGTAATGATTTGAAAGCAAGTAGTTATCTGTCATTACCTTAAATATACCTTAAAGATGAACACCATGGCTCTATTCATCACATATTTCATTTTGGACAAGTTCCTCTCTTGTAAGAACCCCTTAATCGTTACACTCACCTATCAATTAAAAGACATGACATGGGGCACGAATGTGTAGATCATATATGCATCTTCTCCCCTCCTTGAAATGGTCTATTAGGGTCTTACCCTCAGCTAAAAATATATGTATTAAAATCATTTGGATGCATTTCTCAAAAGTCAAAAATAAATGATAGATTGATCCCTTGAAGGACAGTTATCCATTAAAATCATAGACCGATCCCTTAAAGGATGACTATCTATAAAAATTCAAAAGTAAAAAGTAGACTGATTCCATGAAGGATAACTACTAGTCAAAAGTGTAGACCATACCCTCAAAGAATGCCTACCCATAAAAAAAGGCTTCCCACATTGATCAACCTTCAAAATAAATACATCAATATCAAAATAATCCTAGAAAGCTCCCCACATTGATCAACTTTCCCCTCATAGCAAACTTCCTGCATTGATCAGTTTGCTTTAAAATAAAAATGTGTAAAGCTGAGGGCATTTCTCTATGATCCTGTAGAAAAGAAGAACCTTATTCTTATCTCGACCTACACATGTTCAAACCCATTTCATGTCCTAAAAAGAAACATTTATTTAATCCCACATTTTATTAAGATTTGTGTAACTATCCATTGATAATCTCATTTAACTTTCATTAAGGTTACTAAGTGCAAGTTTTCAAAACCCATCGTGTATGTGTCCAATCCATCATGGGCAATCATTTCATTTCACTTAAATCATATTTTTGATACAGTTCATTTCCAAATCACATTTTAAAGTCATTTGATTAATTCAACAATTCAACATATTCATAAACCATAATGTCACAACTAATTTCATATAACACTAATGCATTCAAATTAAAAAATACATATAAAATAAAACATAAAGTATAAACCTCATCATCATCATATAAATCAAGTCATATACATCATGATCATCATCATATACAAATGGGCAATTCTAAGATTTGTACATCAAAATATCATCATATCAATGTCATACAAAAAAGGGCTTCAATGAGCCGTATATCAAATATATCATTATGTCATCGGTAAATGGAAACCTCCGAAGGGACTGGCTAGGAGGGGTTGTATTGCCCTCTCCTCCCTAAGCATCTCCACCTCCAACTACTCCTACATCACCAACAACACCAACATATCCTCCAACTCCTCCCTCACTATCACCTACTCGCTGTGGTCTCCGAGGTGGGTGACCCACACTCGTTGCACTAGTACTAGGGCCAACCGCCTTAGCGGCCAAGTGATCAACATACAAAGTGGCATCAGGATAATCATGTGTAATCATATCAACATAATAATCATGTTCTTCCCGTAATGCCTCATAATGAGACCTAGAAACCATCCCAGACCTGCAGCCTTTCCACTAGCTTGTGGCCTCTATCCACTAGCTCCTAGAGTCCCTAGCTTTGCTCTACTGTCTACTAGCCTGGGCCATCTCTGCCAACTCCACACCGGAAACAGAAGGCCCAGTAATCCCTAAGGCCTTCCTCATCCCATCTCTTTGTCCCTTATACCGATCTCTATCTGTAATGGCCTGGGAAAATAGTACACTAAGTCCATCTCACTCAGTAATCAAACTATCCCACTCAGCAATCAATGTGTCCCAAACTCCTAGGAGATCATCTCTCTCTCTCTCTCCTAACCATCTCTCTCTCCCCCTCCACTACGGCCTTCTCGACCATCACTACTACAATAACTGCAGCCAAATCATCATCACCCTCCTCCTCATTTTCATCCTCAACACCCTCCACTGCCTCCTGTGCTAGTACTCCTCATATCACCCGAGCACGTACCCATCTAACTCTCTGTACTTCTCTTTGTGTAACCTGATTCCTATCAAAACCCCTCAATGTTTGGGTCCACCATGTTGTATACTCGGGAGTAACTCCCACATCATCAATAGGCACAATCACACCCTCATCATTAGGGCCCATGACCCCCTATTGATCAATAATAATCTCTGGCTCTGTCACCACTGCCCTCGGGGTCTCCATATCTCTGTCCTCTCACATGTACTGTACAGGCTCCTCAGGAACTCCATGCACAATTCCAAATTGTCTCCTGACATGATCAAAATGAAGTAACTCATGCTCACCTAGTCGGTGATCCTGAAGCCACCTAGCCTGTTACAAACCTGCTAACTCATGTGGGAACTCAGGCCAAATAGGAAAATCCAAGTATGGCCTCCATACCACATCCCCCACCTGTAATCCAAATAGTAACTCCCGATAATATCTTGTCCACCTCCTCTTCAACCCACAACCCGCATCCTCCCTCCATCTCAAAAATCCAAGATGCCCATCACTAATCCCCCATGACAACCCCACTGGTTGAGCAACAACAATATGCTCGAAGGCCCAAACCTGTAATAAGAATCCAATCAATCATATCTTGTGGGCTTTCCAGGCCCACAACTCTCTAAATGTTTGTACAAGTAGGGTCGAAACCCACTCCAAAATTATACGATGCTCCATCATCTCGGCCAAAACCCATGTCATCATCCATGGAAATCAACCACCTCCAGAATCTAGCAAACCATAACAAATGATGGCCATCATCATCATGGTCATCTGAGTACGATCCTCTATATCAGCTGAATATAGTTTACCATAAGAAAACTCCCCTGACTCAAATCTGATATCCCCCACATCTTCTCTATAAAACCTAGTCATCACATCACCCCTCTCCGCCTTAATAATAGTATATACACCCTCTCCACGAATCGGCAATCTCAAAATGTGGTGAACATCCTCTAAAGTAATCATGATCTCTCCAGTAGGAAACCAGAAAGTATTGGTGGAAGGATTCCACCTCTCTAACAAAGCCAACATCAAACTCTGACATGAGTGTATCTATCGATAATGTCTCATGGCACCAAAACCAATAACCTCTACATGCTCCCAATCATCGTCCGACATATCAATCCTCACCTCATCTAAAATCAAGTGGTATACGATCACGTATAGTCAACTGTGCATCCACTTGTAAAATATAAATAAATCAACATTAGTATCATCATTGAAAATATATCTGAAATATTGAAACCATTCACAACATCAACATCATCACCTGATGATACCAACAACATCTAAAACATCAAAATGACTATAATAGCACATTATTGTCTAGAATCCGAGATTTTTCAAATTGTGAACAAAAAGTAACTATACAAAATTACTTAAGCATCAATGTTGACATCATCACAAAATCGACGTCAACTACATTGGCATTAATACATTCAACTATATTGGAACCAAAAACACCATGTAAAGCTAAAAAAAATCTCTTAAAAATCATGCCTACCATCTAAAATACAAATTGTCCACATTATAGGTGAATCGCTAGCGATTCACTCCAATAGCAAGTGATTGCATGAATTGCTGGTGATTCCTGTGATTTTAACCTAGGGCATTTGTATGCCCCCAAAACGGTAAAAAGACTGTAATAACTACAAAAATCAACAAAAAATTCAACAAAGTAGGATAAAATGACTTACCTCAACCATTACGGGTTTCCCCGACATGCTAGAAGATGCCATTTTGTCCAAATCCTCAGTCATTTTCCCAAAAACACATTTTTCACTCACTCTTGCTCTCCCAAAATCATTTTTACCCATGGTAACAATGAGACAAATGAACTCGCAATCAGCTATTTATAGCCTAATTTTTACCTTGGGGAAATCGTTGGCGGATTCACTTCAATCGCTAGCGATTGACCCCTGTATTAGCTAGTATTCCCTCCTTTGCCCTAAAAACATATTGATCATCACTTTTAAACAAAGTGTGTCTTACTTTCAATGGACCCTATTCCTTGAAACATTAAATCGAACAAGTGAAATCAACATTGGGATTTGTCATTCGTCTATGGGACGTGTGCCTTTTAGCCCCCATCACTTGACTTTCCCCATCTATTTAGCCTGCCTTCACGAATCATATGTCTATAGGTGTCGAACCCCTTGGTTCCTCTATCATTTGATTCTTTGGTAACACATCTTGTTTCAGTATCCCTTGGACTGGGACAACTTTTACGAAACACATATATAAACACTGGTGTTCCATGTATTGCGTTGCGGTTGGATCACCCATACAAAACAACTCTTCATTATTTTTGTCTAACACTTTGTCATTAAAACTACTAGACAAAAAGGGGTGAATGTAGACACCAAAAATCTACACCCCTCATCCTTTTCCAAACCATTACAATGCACCCACCTTCTCGATAAATTAAATACATTGACATTCCACATTCAATTATTTAAACCTACCTTACACCCCACACCCTCATTAGTTAATTAACACCCTCGAATTCTAAATTAATTAAATATGTTAATTAATTTAATACCATCATTATTTTCCATCCTAATTATCTCATTTTATCTTACATTAGCGTACCTTATCCTATATAATCTTATGATCTTACACCTAATTAATCACTAAATAACCACCTAATACTCATCTTAAAACAAAATTAGCCAAATTAGATAATATCTAACCTATCTTATCATTTCCCTAAACAAATTCGACACATCACTAGCCAACTCGACACTTTCAAACAAACCTAACAAACCCATCCCTCAAAAACACAAACAAAAATCTCAAATTAGTAAATTGTTCTAACAATTTACTAAACAAATACAAAATAGGTCGAAATCGCCAGTGCCATTATTTAACCCCATTTTCTAGTCTCTTTTTGGGATCATCTTATCACATTTTTAAAGCCTGAATTTTCTATCAGAGTTTATCATTGTTATACTGCATCAACGTCAATGCATTATTATCTAGCATTGGCATTCACAATCATCAAGCAATTTTTTGGGAACCATTTCTAAGCCTATCGGTGATCAACAAATCATCATTCAGCTACAAGTTTCATCAATTTCATTCATCATCTTCAAGGTCAGATATCATTTTACATTTCTATTTATATGTTCAGGTATACTTATCTTAATTCTTCATTTCATGATATAATCTAAGTCCTTGAAACATCCAATTTTCAACAATAATTGGTTAGATATTACATTTTTGTTAGCTTGTTATTATCTCCCAGAATCACCAGCGATTAGTAGAATCACCTGCGATTCCTGTCTACTCTTTTCCCTGAACATTATTCAGATTTCATTTATCAATTGTATTGTATCTCTTTTTTGCTAACATGTTGACCAGTATGGCTTGTTTAGATGGCAATAGAGGGTCAAGGTCATGAAATAATTAGCATCAACTCATTACCGGTCATCCGTTACACTGGGAGAAATATGACATTCTACATGACCTCGAGTTATGTGCCATTCACTCAACCCCTTTGGATCAGTTTACAAACCATTTTTGAATCCACTCAACGAATCCACGAAGCTACAGACAAATTTTGGGAAGCCTACTTTGAAGTTTTGTGTATCTGACCTGATTTAGCCTAGTTTAAATATCAATATGAAGCTGAATTAGAATAATTGAGCTGTGAGACTGAATCTGAAGATCAAACTGATTCTAAGCACTCAGATTCCTATTTTGATTTCGACGTGGAAGAGGAAGAGTTGTAATACATTTTTGACTTCTTTAAGGAAGAGTATATTGGAGACGAGAGTTCATATTCCTCTGGAGAAGAGGACTCATAATCCATTGGAGAAGAGAGTTCTCCTTCCTTGAGAACTCAGATATTGATTTGGATTCTAATTTCTAAGCATAGTTTATATCCATAATTACTTATCATTTATCTGCTTTATATTTGTAATAACGAAACATTTATCAAAACATTTATTATTACTGTTTATTGTATGTCATTTACTCACTTGATTGTAAAACTAGATTGATACCCTTGTCAGGAAGTCATTTGATTTCTAGGGATTGGCCTTTGTCAGGCAATCCACTTAATATTATATTAATCCTATTTTGTTTAGTGGTTGTGATTTGTAGGTATTCTCACAAGAAAAGAGCTTGCACTATTTTATATACAGAGCGCAATAATCAAACACAATTCATCCACATTTGTGGGTATATCTAAAGCCTGCCATACTGAGGTTAGGTAAGTTTTATTCTCTTACTTATTAGCTTAAGTTGAAGATGTAAGATTTATTCATAACACCGTCTTATAGCATTTCATGAGCTGGAAGGATGTGATCCATAACTAGATCGTGATTTGGATGTGAGGGATTGTCGAAAAATTTAGCAAGGGGATCTTCCACATCTAGATGGCAAGAGGAGTAAGGATGAGGGATGTTAGTTTTCGATTGGATAGGTAGGATAGGCTCATAATTTTTGAAATAATTGTCAACATTTAGACATATTTTGAAACCCTTTTTATGGTCGTCGACCGGTATATTGTCCCGAGTTCCCATGAACAATTGCTTCATCATTTTGAAATATGTCAAGAGGGATATGTGGAGATTTTTAGTTCCACTGGATGAGTTGGGGATAAGTGAGAGCAATGCCAATGGAAAGGATGATGGTGTCATGGAAAAGATTTGTGGCGAAAATCTCTTCGTATTGGTTATAAACAAAGCTAGTTTCAATGGTATCTATCGTGGATACCCTCATCAGATGGTTGGTACTCTAATCCATGGCCATCAAGATTGGGGATGACAACAAGGGGTTTAGGGATGCCTTTTTAATTATGACCTAGTCCTCGACTAGAGTAACCCATGCAAGTCACCATGTGCTTGGCAATTAGATACTCATTACTTAGGAAACGAGATGGTTTTGAATCATCTAGGAGTCATGTAGTATTAGATGGCTCTAGGTACTCATCGGCGAGATACCCAGAGCGGATAAAAGTTGAAGAGCCTAATGAGTATTTTTACTTTTTAACTTGACAAATATCAGGGCTGTTATGTTGTTTAGGTGAAAGTTGGAGTTTCTCAATACTAAAAGTTTGATATTCTCCACAACTTGTGGCTTTGAGTTTGAATGGTGGAGCGTGCAAGATATGAGCATATGTGGATGGAGTGGGTAAGATAAGAGTAGGTGATGATGAAGCATTATGTGAAGTGGATGGAAGGATATCAAGTAAAACATATGAAGTGGTGGATGTTGTGGATGATGGAGATAGAAATTGTGAAGTGACGGTCTTGGTAACGAGACAATATGGTTCCCCATAAGCTTTTTCTTTAAGTACTTATAGAAACTGGAAGGGTTGAGGGTCTCTATGGATGGTGAGCTCCATGTCGACATGCTAAAAATTAAGGCATTGATGTAATGTGGATGGGATGACATGTATTTCATGGATCCGGGGTGACTAAACATTAAATTATAGAGGAACTGAATGTCCACAATGTGTACCAGGGTGGGCAACATGACAGGCCCAACATTATTGGGAAGGTATAAAGTGCTCACTAATTTTATTTTGGTATTATCATATGCTTTGATAATTATTATATCTTGTATTAAATCTGATGCATTTTACCCTCGGTGTTGAATGAGAGATAGATTACAAAGGTTGACATCAGACGTATTGTCCACTAGTACGCGTTTGATCTGAGTATTTCTATATGAACCTCAATGTATAGAGGATGATTGTGGGTTAGGCTATGTAGTGGAAAGTCTTGCTGGGTGAAAGTAATTGGGAGTGTCAGATAAGTGTAAAGGTGGGAAACAATGGCTTAAAATTGAGTGGGGTCGATATCCATTGGGATGCGAGTCTCCTGAAGAGCATGGTAAATGATATCTTTATGTACGGAAGATGTTTTGAGAAGATCCATGATGGAAATTAGTGTGGGGGTATTTTCAAGTTGCTCAACAATATTGTATTGAGATTGTGAAGGTGGATTAGAAGAGGCAACATCCCTTTGAACCACTACACGACTTTGGCAAGTAGTAACAATACACTGAGAGTTTTGGGAAGGTCCCTTGACTTTAATGGTGGCTACTTGATGGGGGGAATGGTGAATATGACCGACAAGAGATTCATATTGGAAGACTACGTGTCTGTAGTTTATATGGTTGGATTGATGGTGGGATGATTCATAGGTTTTACCAGACTTCTATTGTCCTTGATTTGATGTATGGCTCTGATCATGATTAGGGAGTGGATTTTAATAAATCCCCAACTTTTGATTTTGAGAAGAGGAGGATGCATTGTCTTCGATTTCAATTTCACCCCAATCAATCAAGTCTTAGATATAGTTCTTTAGTTTCATACACTTGGTGGTGGCATGACCCTTGATTTTATGGAACTTGTAATACTCATTTTCTCTAAACCAACAAGGTTCAAGTCTAGACTCATCAATTGGCTGGGTTTACAGGAAAACAACAATATTTGCAGCAACTAGTTTTTCAAGGATTGTTTCAATGGATTCGTCAACAGGGGTGTATGACCTTTTTTTAGTTCTTGGGTTGACTGGGGTTGACCCTTAGGAACGGATATGGAAACACCCTTTTATATGTGTTAGACGTGTTTGGTCTCCGTCACTCCATCATTGACAACATTCTTATTATTGTTTAAATAATTGGGCTTATCATGTGTGGAAGGCTGATTGGATTGATTATAGTTGTCATGGGAATACAATTTGATGAGGCCTTTGGAGATGAGATATTTTTCTATTTGCATTCCCTTTTCTATGATGTCATTGAAGGTGTCGGCATAATGGAATTGGAGTTGAAAAGCTAGCTCTTTATGGAGGTTCGCAACAAAGCTATTGACTAATTACTTTTCAGGGATGGGCCATGGAATGTGGTTGGCGAGGGCTCTCCATCATTGCAAGAATGATGAAAATATTTCTCGATTGCGTTGTTTGGTATTACATAAGTCAATCATTTTGACATCATGCTCCACATTGTACGAGAAGTATTTGACAATTTTTTTTGATAAGTTGATGAAAGTGGTGAAAGAGCCCTTGGGAAAGCGAAGGAACCATTCAAGAGTACGATCGCCTAGGCTTCATGAAAAGAGCCTCAATAAATAGGATTCATCGTAAGCTACTTCCTGACACATCATATAGAACAACTTGATATGTTCTCGAGGATCTCCCTTTCCCTTGTACTTTTAAAACTTGGGTGGTTCGAAGTATGGGGGAAAAGGGACACGTAAGATATCATGGTCAAATGGATAAGGACATAGTTATTCAAACTTATATTAACATCCTTTTCTGTCGAGTTGCAACCCTTGAAGTGTTTCCTTCATAGCCTTTATTTCCTACTCCAAAGTGGATTCTTGAGGGCTGATGGGTGGTAGGTTGAAATTGGGACGTTGGGAATGTTCAAAAACGTGATAATTTGGCCATTGTGGATCAAGTTGGGAGGCTAACTAGGCAATTTGATTTCTCATTTGTTGTAGTTGGGACAATACGACCTCTTTAGATAGGTGAGAGTTATGGGTATTCACTTTGTTATCATGTTCATGTGTAGCACAATAGTTGTTATGATTTGAATTATTTGAATTGCAATTCAATGGGGATGGGGGTTGTTGCACAACACATTCATTCTCATCGGGGATGAGACTATGAAGTTAGTCATGGGTATAGTTTGTTATTAGCCAATTTTGACTGCTCAAAATAATAAATAAATAAAATAAAAATGGAAATTTTGAAAATTTTGAAAATTTGTTACTTTGCGTGGTTTGTCACTTTCATCACGACCATCTCATTTTTGTGATTGTTTCGGTCTTCGTTTTGTCCTTTTCGGGTGAAAACTCCTCCCATCAAGAATTAAACTACATAAAAAATAATTAATTAATTACTCTTTCTTTAATAAAATTAATCTTTAATAATTTTGGAGTATTTAATTAAATAAATATTAATTAAAATTCGTTCGAAAATTTTTATTTTAATTGTCGGGGAAAATAAGCTTCTGCTTCCCATTGTCGGGAATGCCAAATTGGCTTCCCGGGCTCGGATTTCCCCTTTCCTGACAAAATTGTTTTAAATTCTCGCTTGTGGGATTTCTTTTCACAATTTCCAAATAATGAACTAGCAAATGGGAAAAAATCTCTCGATTTCCCACATGGGGAAGTTGAACGGAGATTGCCAGCCCACTTTGCCATTCCCGTTGGAAATTGGTTGTTGCTTCCCCCATTTCCTCTGGCAATTAATTCCACTACCAGGGAAGAGGGGAAGTCGGTTTAACCCTCATGAATTCCTCCGACGAACTCGTTGGAAAGAGTCATACGAAGCTTTCTAAAATTGCTTCTCACTTCTTCTAAGGAACATAATATTTTTATCACATTCCACAATACTGCGAACGTCATTGTGAAGGATAAAACTAGTCCCAAAACACATAATCCAATGCATGTAGAAATCTTTGAAGAAGTTTCAACACCTTTTCGAAGGAGAAATAGTAGGTACAGTCCAAACAAAGGCCAGCATAGTCCAAATAATTAATCTCTGCGCAGCCCAAGGGAGATAAAGGAATTTTGCAGAAGTATTTGGCATAAGACAAAACATAAAAAGACTCCATGTGCAGCTAGGTAATAGGAAGGAACAGTTTGAAGACCAGTCCAAGCTAATCTCCACGCATAGGCCAAAGCAAATAAAATATTGAAAAGGCAGAGATCAATCCAAAAGTTCCTCCCACGCATTAATTAAAGAAGGCTACACATTCATAGTAATTTCCAACACACAGATTGAAGGAACAGTCCAAAAATATGAAAAAGACAGCAAGAAGACAAGGGAAATAAAAAGAAGACAAGGAGAATCAGTTAATACACGCCTTGGAGGAATAAGAGCACGTTGCAAAGTTTCCACGTAGGTTTTTAAAGCTTCAAAATTTCAACGCATGGAGTAAGGACAGTGCAAACTAATAATAAAAAAAGACATAAGGATCATTCCCACACATTGGCAGAGGGGGACAACAGGTAAAGGAGCAAAACATCACACAACCAAGGTAATACTGGCCACGCATTTGCAAAAAGTCATTCATTTTCAACGCAAGAAGACAAGAAAGATTTTTTTTTAGCAAAATCCCATGCAGTCTGAGTAGCTCCCACACATTTGTCTTTTTGCAGATCCATGCATTGTTTGAATGAAACAATACAGTTAGAAGACAAGCCCATGTTGCTGAAGGAGAACTTATTCCACTCAGTTCAAATCCAGACATAAAGTTCACGTAAGAAGTGGATAATCAGTCCAAAAAAAAGCAAGAAAAAAGAATATCCATGCATAAAATAACAACCCAATGTTTTTCAAAGATATACAACCAACAACAAAGAAAAAGAAAGGCCATGTTGAAAAAGAAGACACTTTAGGAAAGTATAAATCCAAAAATATTTCAGAAGTCTTCAGAGACAAATTTTCACATGAACAACAAAGGAGTTTTCCAACGCAATGAGCAGCCTAAAGAAATTCCCATGCTGAGCATCAGGTAGAGCATTAGTTTTAACGCATTTTTCATAAAAAGGTTGAATTTCCACGTAGATTTTAGAGAAGTAAGAACAATTTCAACAAGCAAGTATTCATGCAGCCACTAGGGAAGACCGGATCCTCGCCAAAAATAAGCAGAGGCCACATGGAAGGAGAGAGAAATCAGCTTGTAAGAATAGTTTGGTTTCAACGTGTTCATTTCATTCAGGCAAACTCCCACACGAAAGAGAAATTATGGTTCACACATGCAAAAAAAATTGTTCAGGCGAATAAAAAATAAAAAATAAATTAATCTGCGAAGTCAAAAATTAGGTGAATTTAATTTAAAATATAAATCATTTTCATTTGTACAAGAACATTCGGATCGTGTTACTCCATGGAAAGCAGACAAGTACCTCTGATTGGGCAGATTAAAGACGCTCAAATGGTTTTAGCCCAATTTCCTTATAAATGAGTTAAGGTAACCATTCTAGTTGTTGACATTCCCACTTCATATGGTATGTTGTTGAGCAGGAAATTTTGCAGAGACTTAGGTGGAGAGATTCAAATGGATTGGTCTCATGCAATGATCCCTATCAATAGAGAAATGAAGAAGCTAATGTCATAAACTCAAGAAAAGTTCACGGTAACTAAAACCGAAGATCCTCACGCACAGATCCTTTTCCAAGGCTCAAGTATGGGTAATTATATGATGAATACAGAAATTCATACCCCTGAGATCACTTGCCAAGATTCCAATGAGATCTAGACTCTTGAGTTTGATGGAAGTTGTTGCTCGACGGGTTCTGGTGCAGGAGTGGTGCTCATATCTCCAAATGGTAAAATATTTCATTTTTCCTACAAACTTGAATTTTCAAATACTAACAACACTGCAGAATACGAGGCATTAATCCTTGGCCTCGGAGTTGCGGAGGAGAAAGGGATCAAAAATTTGGAAGTCTTTGGAGATGTAGAATTGATCGTGAAACAAGTAAGAAATCAGTTCCAAGTAAAGAATGATCGTTTAAGACACTACAGAAATAAAGTGTGGGATGTAATAGAAATCTTTGATGCTTTTTCCATAAAATTTGTCCCTCATGAAAAGAATGACAAAGCAGATTCTCTAGCAGTCTCAGCTTCATTAATGATTCCTCATTTAGAGTTTGATCAAGACAAATACACCATTGAAATGGTTTTTAGGCCAAGTGTTCCTGACAATGCAGAAAATTGGCAAGTATTCAATGATGATCAACAAATTATTGCTTTCTTGGAAAAAAGGGATAATTTTGAACAATTGTACTTTGAAGGAAGTGATTCTACGTTTCGCGAATTGACGACCTCACCCATTCAAGAAGGAGTTGAGAACGAAGATCCTGGTGATGGCATCATCCAACTCAAAGGAAATAAAATTCCAAAAGGATTGGTTTCACTTGAAGAACTTTTTGATAAACGTGACAGGTTTATCAAAGAGAAAGAGTAGGTAGGACCTGTGAATTCTACTGACTATGAGCAAGTTAACATTGGTACCAAGGATAAACCTCGTCTGGTCAATATCGGTAAGTGTTGCTCACCTGAGGAGTGCAAGAAATTCATAAGCCTCCTTACCAAATATTCTGACGTCTTGGCTTACTCATATGAAGACTTGAAGTCTTTCCAACCTAGGGAAATGGAGCATGCCATACCCTTGAAACATGGTGCAGTTCCATTCAAGCAGAAAAGAAAAGACAATATAATCCCAAGATTGCAGGGACAATATTTCATGAGGTTTAAAAGATGTTAGATGCACGAATAGTGTTTCCTATTCGACATTCAACTTGGATAGCTAATATTGTACCAGTTCACAAGAAAAATGGAGAAATTAGGATTTGCGTGGATTTCGCAATCTTAATCAAGCTTCCTTGAAAGATAATTATCCACTACCAGTCATGGACCATATTCTGCAGGCAGTAATTGGATCAGAAATGCTATCTATGCTAGATGGTTTCTCTGGCTATAATCAGATTGAAGTGGCTAGAGAAGATCAACATAAAACCATGTTCACCACCCCTTGGGGTACGTTCACATATAGAAGAATGCTCTTTTGGTTTGATTAATGTCGGCGCTACTTTTCAAAGGGCTATGGATATGGCATTTGCAGATTATAAAGACAAGATCATCGTGATATACCTAGATGACTTGACAGTGTTCTCAAAGAAATGAGAAGATCACCTAAGAGATTTAGAGAAAATATTGCAAAGGTGCAGACTTCATAAGATTTCTCTACATCCAAAAAAGTCCATGTGTCAGAGTTACAGAAGGGAAACTCCTAGGTCATATTGTTTCTAAGGAAGGAACTAAGATTGATCCTGAGTGTGTTCAAGCGATCAAGAATCTTTCCTTGCCTACAAGTAAGCCTGGGGTCCACTCATTCTTTGGGAAGGTGAACTTTTTGAGAAGGTTCGTGCCAGATTTCACCGAGATGACTAAAGAAATCGCTGATATGATGAAAGGAAAAGAATCCTTCAAATGGTCAAAGGAAGGTAGAGAGGCATTTGAAAAAATCAAGGGTGCTATTGCAAAAGCTCCTACATTGGTGTGTCCCGATTTTAAAAAGGATTTCATAATCTATTGCTATGCTTCACCGCACACAATCTCTGCCATCATGACTCAACACAATCAAGAGGGATCGAATCTCCTATTGCATTCATGAGTTCTGGATTCAAGAAACATGAACTTAATTACACTCCTCTTGAGAGACATGCGTACGCGGTGGTGAGAGCCCTGAAACACTTCAGGTACTATGTGTTGAATTCTCACACCAAAGTCTTAGTTCCAGACACCGCAGTTAAATCGATGCTGACACAACAAGAACTAGGATCTAAAAGAGGTAATTGGGTCTCCAAGATCCAAGAATATGATTTGGATATCAAGCCTACCAAGTTGGTTCGAGGAAGAGGACTCTGCCAACTCATCACAGAGAATGAACCACGAGATAACTCTGAAGAAGAACCAGTTGAGGAAAATTTACCACTGGTAGTTTTTGTCAGTACCACAGACGAATGGTATTCTGATATAGCCTACTTTCTCACATATGGTGAGTGTCCAAAGAATTTGACAGCTAAGGAAAAATGAGCTATCAAACTAAGAGCTGTCAGGTACGTCATTTGGGACAACACGTTGTTCAAGAAAGGAATTGACGACATGTTCCTCAGATGTGTTGATAAAGAGCAACAACCTAGGTTGTTGGAAGCCTTCCACAATCATGCTTGCAGTGGTCATTTCTCTGGCCCAGTGACAACTCATAAAATTTTGCGAGCACATTATTACTGGCCCACTATGTTTTCCGATGCTCAGAAATGGGTGACAAAATGTGAAGCTTGTCAGCAATTTGTTGGAAGACCAAAATTGGCAGCTTTGCCTTTGAAGCCAGTTGTCATTGAAGAACCCTTTCAACAATGGGGTTTAGATTTCATCGGGGTTTTGAATCCTAATTCTAGTGCTGGTCATACTCACGTGCTCACCGCAACTGACTACTTTACAAAGTGGGTAGAAGCTATACCAGTGAAACAAACATCTACTGCAGTAATCTGTGACTTCATCAAAGAAAATATATTGGTTCGTTATGGAATTCCACACAAGATCGTGACGGATAATGCCTCAAATTTTTCTTCTGCAGAGATGATAGGTTTTTGTTATGGGTATGGGATATCTTTGTCTCATTCGTTAGATTACTACCCTCAGGGAAATGGTCAGGCTGAATCCAGTAACAAAAACATCATTACTATTGTGCACAAGTTAGTCGAAGAAAATCAAAGAACTTGGCACAAAAAGTTATATGATGCATTGTGGGTTGACCGCATAACTCCCAAAAGAGCAATCGGGATGTCTCCATTTCAACTTTTGTATGGAACCGATGCTCAAATTCCCATCACACTGGAGTTACCAGCATTAAAATTAGCCCAAGCAGTTGATGATGAATGCTTCACCAATGCATTAGATAAAAGGATCATGTTCCTAAGCAAGCTTGAGGAACAAAGAAGTCAAGTGGCAAACAGGATCGAGGAACATCAATCCAAGGTAAAGAGGTTGTTTGACAGGAAAACCAAAGAGAGGCAATTCCAAATCAATGACTTGGTTCTTCTCTGGGACAAGAGACGTGAACCGAAAGGAAAGCATGGGAAGTTTGATTCGTTGTGGCTAGGCCCTTTCAAAATCAGACATTTCTGTGGAGATAACACCTATTACTTGGCGTATCCTGATGGAACTCATTTTCCTTTGCCCTACAGTGGGCAATATCTCAAGCACTATCAAAATTGAAAACGGGTTGTTCCCCATATGTACATAGGTAATTAGGATTTTGGTTTGTTTCTTTTCCCCGTCTTTCGGTCTCCTCTCTTGTATCACCCCATTTTTGTGCCCCATCATTTTGAGATCATGTTCATGAATATTTTGGTCTGGGTCCGTTGCTGCGTCCATGAAGTCCTTGTCCCCAATTAGAGCCAGCTGTTATCAGCCAATTTTGACTTCACAAAATTAAATAAATAAAAAAATAGAAATTTTGAAATTTTCAAAAGTGTTACTTTGCGTGGTTTATCACTCTCATCACGACTCGTCTCATTTTTGTGATCATTTCGGTCTTTGTTTCATCCTTTTCGGGCGAGAACTCCTCCCGCCAGGTCTTAAACTGCGTTAAAATTAATTAATTAATATTTAATTAATTAATTACTCTTTGTTTGATAAAATTAATTTTTAATAACTTTGGAGTATTTAATTAAATAAATATTAATTAAAATTCATTCGACAAGTTTTATTTTAATTGCCGGGGAAAAATAAGCTTCCGCTTCCCATTGTCGGGGATGCCAAATTGGCTTCCCGGGCCCGGATTTCCCCTTTCCTTGGCAAAATTGTTTTAAATCCCCGCTTGTGGGATTTCTTCCATAATTGCCAAATTAATGAATTGGCAAATGGGCAAAAAAAATCTCCCGATTTCCCACATGGGGAAATTAAATGGAGATTGCCAGCCCACTTTGCCATTCCGTTGGCAATTGGCAGTTGCTTTCCCCATTTCCCCCTGGCAATTAATTCCACTACCCGGGAAGAGAGGGAAGTTTCGGTTTAATCCTCATAAATTCCTCCGTCGAACTCATTGGAAAGAGTCGTGCGAAGCTTTCTAAAATTGCTTCTTATTTCTTCTAAGGAACATAAGTAATATTTTATCACATTTCCTCAAATACTTTACTGTGAATGCCATTGTGAAGGAGGAATACGCATTGCAAAAGAAGACAGTCAGTCAATACGCAGCCAAAGGGAAGTGCAAAAGAAAAAACAAGCTCCAAAAAGAGAAGAAATAGCCACAAAGGAGAATCCCCATGCATTTTTTTTAAAGAAGAATAGTCCAAATCACAAAGGGACAAAAACATTTTTCACGCAGCAGAAGAAAGGAAGGAGCAGCTAAAGAACACAACATAACTCCTCCACGCATAGGCCAAAGAAATAATTTGCAAAGGAGAACAGTCCAATTAATAGTCTTTCATCACACATAGGAAAGAGGAAAAAGCCAAGGGACAATGTCACGCATAAAAGAAGGAAGCAGGTGAAAAACTAGGAATAAAATAGACAAGTGGCAAATTGAATTTCCACACATGCCAAAGATAGAGGAGGACAGTTCAAGACAGAAAAAGAACATCCAAAAGGAAGAGATAGAGCCCACTCGCATTGAGTAAAGAGATTCAATGCAAAATAGCTGTCCAATAAAAAAATAAAAAGATTATTCACGCATTGGCAGAGGGAGGACAACAAAGAAAGGATAAAACAATTTCCAACGCAACCAAATAAAATCCACCACATAGCCAAGTCATTCAGGCAAGCAAGAAACAAGTAAAAGTCCCAGCAAGGAGAAGGTGGACAGTTCAGGGAACAGAAGCCAAAAATAAACAGTCAAAGACATAGTTCATGTTCCAAGAAAGGCAAATTCCAACAAGAGGTCTAAGATCCAATACCCTAAAGCAGCAGAAGATCAACATGTAAGGGTTGTAAGAAATCTGCCACATTCCAAGGCAAAGATAAAACCCATTTTCACACGCGTAGCCAAGAAGCAAAGGTCACGAAAAAGAAACAAATTTCTCCAAGTGAAAAGTCCAAAAGTTTTTCACACAGCCATTTGGAGAGGAACTTTTTCATGCAACAAAGGACAGCAAGCAGTCTTAGAACGCCACGCTGAGCAAAGGTAGAGCATTAAGGTCAACGCATTCATAAAAAGGATGAACCTCCAAACATTTTAGAAACAAGAAATGCAACAAATCATTTCATGAATAACTGAGGCTTCCACGCATTAACCAAAAATAAGTATCAGGCACACGTAGAAGGAGAGAGAAATCATAAATAAAAGAATAGTTTGATTTCAAGGCATTCATTTCATTCAGGAAAATTTAATTTAAAGAGAAATTACGGTTCACATCATGCAAGGTGAGAGATATTCAGGCAGAAACAAAAATAATCAACATTAAATTGATCCGGACCGATGTAAAAGTCGGCAATTTAAAAAGAAAAATTTTCATCATTTAGAAATATTCAACAATGATAGATGTGGAAAGGCATTAATGCGTGCCGCGGGTTGTATCTGTTGAAGTAATCAACTTTGGAGCTTGATATCTCGAAATTCGGATGATCGTCGGGAAGAAAAGTTTGGTTCGTTGAATTCTTCCCATCTTCATATACTCATTTTCCAAATTTCAAATGTGCAGCACTTTGTTTGATATTTTTCACGAACCCAAGAAAAACTCAGTTTGCTCAATTTTGTCCGCGCGCGCAATTTCAGCTTGGCAGAAGGCCTACTTTGAGAATCCATATCTCGAGCCCAGATGATCATCAAGAGAAATAGTTTGGTTCATTGAATTCTTCTAAACATTCATGTACTTATTTGCAAAAATTTCAAATGTACAACACCTCGTTTGATATTTTTCACGGAGTCAAATAAAATGCAGTTTGCATGATTTCGCTGCGCACGTAGTTTTTAGCCTGTCAAGGTGACTCACTTTGAGAGTTGATATTTTGAGACTCAGATGATCGTCAAGAGAAAATTAATTGTTTCTTTCAATTATCCCCACCTTCATATGAAATTTTTAGATGCTCAGGGTGACATTTGGTATTTTTCCCAGGCTAAAACTAAACGAGATTTTCACAGTTTTACACTTGCATTTTCCTAGCAGTCAGAAGAGTCAACTTTGACCTTTAATATTTGACTAAAGAATTTGATTGGAAAAAATAATATTTGACACACAAACTTTTGGTACCTTAATATGCTCCCTCATCCAGTGAGAGACTCTCAGAACAAGATTTGCTATATTTTTCCCAGGCAGTTTTACAGGTGATTTGTGCAGTTTTGTAAGATGGAAGTAATAGCCTGAAATCACATTTTCTGTCACAATCATGTCATCTCCAAACAAAATGATGTTGCGGTATAGGTTCCAGGCATTCTAATCACCTCGACGCTCCATTCAGAGTATGAGAACATCGTCGATACCAACTTGGGACACGTCGACATAGGTCGATTCTGCGATCGCATATCAACTGAAGGTGAGTCACAATTTTCCTGACGCTTGTTCTGAATTGGTCATCACTTGCATGGATGCACCATGAAACCTGCATAGTGTGGCGATTCAACTCCAATGGCTCTGAAGCGGAAGCAACCTCTAACTTCCTCATTATGCGGTATAAGTCGTAGCTATTGGCATTGGTCTCTTTGGAGTCAAAAGCCATTGTTATCGGCAAAGATCGATAATGGGAGAATCTTGTCTACATCAATTTTTCACTTGATCATTGTGGTGGATCTATTCATCGACAAACCAAGACCAATGAAGTGCAATTGTGCGGATCATCAAGCAAGACCACATCATTCAAGCGTGTCCCTGTCAGCTCTCAGTTAGCAGCATGCACAATACTTCATCAACCAGTCTTAAAGTTGGAGCATTCTCGAATTGGATGATCGTGAGCGAATCAGAATGCCAACACTTCAGGATGGTGATAAAGACAAAATACATAACTCCAGGAAGTGAATTGCAATTTTGGCTCTTGGAAGATCTTCTCAATGGCGAAAGATCAAAAGTTGGATTCTGACAAGCCAAGGTGGCGTAACGACTACAGTCTCGCGAAAAATGAATAATTCATCATGGAAGGCTATTCGGAGCATGTGGAGAATTGTGTGTAATTGTGAATGTGAATACGAATGAAGATGAAATTGCTCACACCAGGATGTTGCTCAAACGGAGGGGTGGATGAATTGCTCAAGTTTCAAGATCGACTCTCTTGTCATCTGGAGGATTGCGGAGCACGGTCAATGAGTTCATTCCCATACGATCAGGATAGGCAGACTCTTGGCCCAATGGATAAGGCACTGACCCTAGGTGTCTTGATCTAGGTGGCGCATTGTTGACTAGGATGTCTAGGTGTGCGTCCAAGTCATTTAAGTGGGGTCCACATGTACCCATTTCTTTTATTTATGTATTTTTCCTTAAATGACTTTTTAACTTAAGTGGTTTCTATTTTTAGTCACTTTTTAATAAAGTTGGTTGAAAAAGTCAAAGTCACTTAAGTGCCCTATTTAATGATCATGTTAAACCCTAACTACTTTGTAACCAACTTTTGGGTTATAAAAGGAAGTCAGGGGCTCATTTGTAAGGGTGACTTTGAGAGAGGAGAAGAAAATACTTTTGTATGCAAGCTTTACTTCAAAGAAAGAAACTTTGTGTTCTTTTGAGAAGACATTTTGGAGTTAATGAAATATGAACTTTGTGTCCCATTCATTGTCTCTTATAGCATTTGATGTTCTTATGTTCATTAGATGTTAGTGTTTGAATCTTGCATGCAAATATTGTCTTTGATCTTATTGTCAACGTTATTAATCTGTTGTTCTAGTTCACAGTGATCAAGCTCTGATTATCTACTTGCTCATGTGTGTTCCCTTTTACACATTCTTGTTTAGCTAACTCAAACTCCATTTTATTTGTGTTAGTTATTCATCTTTCCTCTTCGTGCAATATTAGGCTCTGTTTTTACCTAACTCTTGCATGTTCTTTCAATTCATTCCATTCCACTCCTTTCCTTCATTCCATTCCATCTCCCTCATTCACTTTTCTTTCCATTGATGTTCCAAAACACCCCCCACATACAATTTTGAATGTACAGATGTAAATACAGTTTTGGTTTTCAATAAAGGCAGCCTCACCTTCATTGAGGAGGGACTTCGTTCCCACACTGTTGCATGTCATTTGCATGCATGCAAATCAATTGGGATTTGGTAACTCTTCTCCTAGGTGCCATTAGATCCTAGTGCTTTTGAGATGTGTGTATGGGATGGAGGTGTATTAAGTTGGTGAAAGATGTGTAGATGAAGAAAAGATAAGATTTCTTATATGACTGATGGATAATCTCAACAATCAAACCTTATTTTATGACAAGAGGATTGAAGACAGATGTGCCTTGATGATATAGTGCTTAGGATGTGCCTCGATGTGAGGGATTAGAATGGTTGGATAGGAGATAAGGATTTGGTATCCATGTTCAACGTGTCGACTAGTAATATTAAATTAATCATGCCAATAGAGAATTTTAGATAAGGTATTTGAGTGTGAAAGTGTATGTGTACGATTGTGTGATAATGAGAGGATAAATGTTGTGATTAGGAAGGGATATGTGATGTAATATTTTTTAGGATCTTTTAGAACTAGGTAAGTGTGGTGATGTCCAAAGGAAACGTTAAACCTGCCAGGTGAAAATGAGACAAATAGATGTTTAGGTATATGAGATGTTGTGGAATAAATTACATAAATAAAAGTGGGTTTGTGTACGTGAGTTATACATGTGTTCGTGGAATGGGGGGATGTTTGTGAATGTATTTTGTGGTTATAAAGTTTATCGATTGTGTGCAAAGATTTATTGTTGCTTTTTTTATATCAAAGGGAAGGTGTGAAGGAGATGAGTGATGTTAAGTGAATGATGGATGAAAAAAGTGTGGTCAAAGATATATAGGGATATTCAAATTGAATTCAAATGGCTTGGTCAAAAGGGATGAATGATAGGTGTATAGGATGGTATGATGAAAGGGGGATTACTGTGGGGTTGTGTACTGGTATCTAAAGACACTCAAAAAATCACAACCATACAAGCACAACCTAACTTTTCAAGTGGGATTGCAACCAAACTATAGGGAACTTTTAATACCACACACCAACGATGGTACCAAAAACTAGCTCTCCACCTATGTGTCAATATGGGGTCGACTATCAAGTAATATTAGGGAGTGTGGCCTCCTTGCACTATAGTTTGATATGCAACCAAAAGGTTGCCTAAAATAGGATATACAAGCTCAATAGGGGTGTCCCTGATATACCTCGTGGTTTGTGGGGCCCAATTCCATGTTGCAAGGATGTTATCCAAGGCCTGGGTATTGTGATGTGAAAACCACCCACTTCACGTTTCTCTTAAAACAAGCGAGCACTTAGCGAATAACGACAACTCTCCAAGGATTTATATACCCCCCCCGCCAAAACATGATTTGTGTCTACATGTGTGGAGGTGAAGCCCATGGTCACAAGACTCATAGGACCATGGTAAGTGTGTGGATGTCACTTCCATGTCATGCTACCCATGTAAATGAAAAAGGAAGAAGGTTAGTCATTTTTTTATCCTCAAGATTGTCCTAGGATGTGAGAGGAGAGCATACACGGTTTCACCTTCGGGATATAACAGGTACACAAGGGGGATATGTACAAGCAAATGAAAACAAAATATAAAATACACATAATATTTAATATTTTAGGTCTTCAAAATGGGTGGCCTATAACACAAAGGTTAGTAGTTTTATTTATAAACCCAATATCTTCGACCGATCGAGCTGTAATACAAAAAGGTTAGTAGTTTTCAATTAAACAAAACCTTGCAACTACAACACAAAAAATATTAAAATAGGCAGAGTCTCCCCTTGTTTCTACAATAATTCAGTAAAAAAATGTTAAAACCTGTAAGTAGTCACCAAAAACACCTGAAAACAAGATTACATTATTACGTCTAAGTAAAAATTATGTTCTAGCAAAAGCGTTGATAATCAGGTCAAAATCACTAATACATGTCACACAAGCACTAAAGTATGATTAAGCAGACATAACAGCCAAAAGCAGTATAGCACATGGCAAAGGCACTGAAATACAAGACTGAAACATTGGAACATAAACGTTAGCATAAACAAAACATAAGCACTAAAAGTATACATATAAGTGTCGAAAGTTAGGGCATACACGCCAAAACCTGCACAAAAAATAGTTAGAAGCACAAACATTGATGTATGTCACATACGTGCCACAGGTTTTACAAAAGTGCCAATCGACAGTCGTACAATCACAAAAGTCTAAGTATGGAAAAAAGCATTGATTCAAGGAAAAAGTGTTGAACTATGTAGCATAAGTGTTGAAACATGAGGCATACACAATGGTAGAGCATGGGAACGGAAATTAAACATACAATTTGAAAATTATTGATGTAAATAGGGTTAGATTCTCACCAAACTTGCATAACTCATGTTACTCAATATATTTAACTATAATCAAGCTAAAAATTAGGACAAGGCCCCACGACGGGTGCCAGAAATGTAATGCTAAAAATTACGTAGATGCACATGCAAGATAGAATCCAAAACCAAATTGATTCCTAAATTTAATCTTCTAAAACACTACCTCAAATTGAGCAAGGATGAAAGGGAAATAAAAGCAATACCCGATACTTACCAAATAAAGAATTTCCATTGATGTTGTATATGTGCTCAAGATGATTGGTTGGAGTTATTTGTTTCATATTTTGTAGAATTAAATGGGCAGCACTTCCCCTTTGTGGATTAAATATTTTCTTATGGATGCTTGATGGATGTTGGAGAGATTTGTAGGATTTTCTGCAGCACTTTATTATGATTTTCCAAGATTGCTTCTATGGAGGGTGGCATGCCAATTTATAGCTTTTGGGAGAAGAAATATAGGGTTAAGATCTTGTCAAGTAGGTAGAAGATCAATGGTTGGTATGGAATGAGAGGGTAGAGGAATATAGAATTAGAGAATTCTAGAATCATGGAGAAATATCCATTGAATTTAAAATTCAATGGAGAAGGGTGGAAAGTTATAGAAGCCTCTAGAAATAGAGGAGGTAGAATTGAATTAGTTTAGGTTTAATTAAGTTAACTATGTGATTACATGGAGAGGCTAGTTGTAGGATAGGTGTAGAGTAGGTGGGTAGGTAGATAGGAATTTTAATTTCCTAAAGATGTTAAATAAGGTTAGTGGGAAATTAGGAAAGGGGTTAGTAATAATTAATCTTGTGATTAATTATTATAAGGTCGAGATGGGAATTGTGGAATGATGAATTAATAATAGGGGGAAATATATGTTAGGAATTAATAATGTTTAATAGGGATTTTATTCATTTATTAATTATGTCAACATTTTACATGTTTATATTCGTGTTATTAGTTACAATCTTCATTTCACACGTTATCGGTGACAACCTCTTTCAGATCTCCAAAAGGTACACTCTTCCTATCAACTTTATGCTACCAAACATTCATTCACAAGCATAAAGTGGGGGGAAATGTAGACATGAAATCACACACTTGGTACTATCACATCATGCCTCTAGTATGTCATTGTATGCATGATTCCTAAACAAGAAGATTAGACATTAACAACACACATTTTACTTTACATTTACATTGTTTTATCTTTCTATACTCTTGTCCTTTGCTTTCATGGAATTACACCTTTACTTTTGGACATTTCACAATATGTGACCCAGCTCAACATTTTATGTTTTATCTTTGGAGCCTCTCGGACACTGGCGCCAAGCTATTGTCCCCTTTGGGCACTTTTATCCTTTTCTCATGTTTAAAGTGCCACATTGATTGTTATCTTTTCTAAATCTTTTACCCATCACTGTGGGTCAGCTTTTTAGTTGTTAACGATGGAATTAAAAAAAGGGAATCATATATATGTATGACTTACTATTCTAAGAGACTGGGAAATTTGGTATATTACTTCTTATCTATTACTTGGGAAAGGAGCAACATTCAAGGCCCACATTTAGGTTACATCATTCACTGCATAGGAAGGAGCAATTCCTAAGTTCCATCTCACACATTCATCTTGGAGGCAAAGTAGTTATATCTCGCCATCTTGGTGTGACTGGCACAAGGGAAACCTAGCTTCAAGGGACACATTTCAATCACACACACACACACACACACACACACACACACACACACACTAGAACTATATTAAGTCTGAAATATAGCATAGTGCTCGGTGATAATCACATTAGGGTGACATGAAATTCAGCCTGACTCGAGCATATGCAATATTTATTCCATCTAATGTGTGCTTGATCATTATGCAAGTGACTAGGGTTTATTTTGTAGGTACATGTGTGACATTAAAACCCTACATTGAATCTAGAGTGAAAAAGAGCGAATTGAAAAAGATAAGATCATATCCTGAAAATACTACATCAAGAGCTATGTCTAGGGGTGGTCTTGTCCTCCTTCGGGTGTTTTGTCTGGAAGATTATCATATCTCTATTCTCTAGAGAAATCCTATTCATTTCAAATCCAACATGTCCATGTTATGTAAAACCCATAGTGGAGAGTAATTTTACATTGTAACTGTGTTTCTAATTAGTTACCATTTACCTTAGGTAATTAGTCATTTACACGAGTAAATGGTTAATTAGTTAGTTATATGGCTATGTTATTAAAACCATATTATTTGACTTATTATTCATTCACATATTTTTTTGGTTTGGTTATTCAACCCGTGTAACAACATCCATTTTATAATATGTTGTACAAGACCTATAAGTATTATGACATATGGAAGTCCTGTAACTATTCATTTTCCTGATCAATAAGTTATAACAAGTTACCTCCCTGTTTCTCCTATAACATTTGGTATCAAAGCAGGAGCCTGCACGTGAAGCCAAGGAGTGTAGGAAGATTGCAACAAATTTTAAGGAGCATTGCAAAAGATTTTGCAAGCAATTTAGAGCCAGAGTTTCCTCCTGCAACTACCCAGTCCTATCCCTTACATCTCCACCCCTTGACAACTCTATAAGAGCTTATGATAGTGTTTGCAAGCATTTAGTAGAAAAAATTAAGTTATGTTGTGTAATGGGCAAGGAGGATTCACCCATGCACTGCCTCCTGTACTAGGAAATTCTCAGTAGTTTTAGAAAAAATAAAAAAAGTAATTTTTCTTTCCCCATCAGGAATTTTACCTCCAGATTTGGAGACAATAATAATTTCCTCCAAAGTTGTTTGGACCTATAAATTTAAAGTGAGATGAGGGACAAAGTTATTTGAAGAAGGTCAGGTTGAAAACCTGCAAAGGGGTGAGGTGATCATGCCAGGTGAGTTGGCTAAGGAGAAAACATTGAGCGAGTCGGCATAGATCCTCATACCGAGTTCTACATTCAACGAGCTATTAAAAGGCTTCATTCATAGTGAGTTATTGAAACACCATCTCTATAACAAACTGTTACACCAAAAACCTTGAGGAAATAGTGAAATCACACACCATGATCATAACATCCCACCACACTCCGTAGCCCGGTCCCCAGTTAGATTCGTGCCAGTATAGCGGGACAATGCCCAACCCTATACAAGCCCCAAGCGAACACTGTAATGCAAGCGTAGCCACCCATGTTGGGAATCGAACCTGGGTAGTTACCCTGATACCAAATGTAATGAACCATTACTCTAAAACCTCAAGGATTAGTGAATTCACACACCAAGATCATAACAATCTCCTCGATCCATAAGTGAGTTGTATTGATCAAATACTGACGTGTTACATACATGGAAGGGTGAATTGAAGATTGAGACAAAGTCGAGTCGTATTCCTCCACCCAATCTAAAGAGACCACAATGCATAGACCTTATAACCCAAGATGTTTCCTACATTGGTCAAGCTATTGATTTGAGTGGTCGATCCACGTATCCATTTTCTTTATATCAAGCTCTATCTCTAGGTCGAGCTCCTAACAACACTACTTTGAGCTTCTTTGAATTGGAATGGGAGAGTGCTCCATAGTTCTCCCTCCAATGAGCTCCCATTCGATTTGACCCTCTGACACTCTGTAAAAACACATATTATAGTGTGATGGTGAGTTAAATGGATCCCTCTCAACGATGTTGACCAAGCCACGTGGATGCAAAGAGGTCCCAAACCTTAACTCCGCTTACTTGCCGAGTTGGGCGACAAACCCGGTAACGTATGTTTTAAAAAAAATGCATAGCTAAAAATAGAGGAGAAAACCCTATTTAGGGTAAATTTGTTTATTCTCCCGATTGGCTCAAAAAGTAATTTTTTACAACTTTTATAAAGGGGAAGTGTTAGAAAAAGGCAATTTTGCTAGTTTTTTTTTTATAGAAAATTACATTTTTGAGCCGTATAGAGCTCCAAAGGCCACTAGGGTTTGAAAACATATATATTTTTACCTCTTAGTCAATTTTTTATACACAAGAGGATAATTTGTTTTTAAGTGTATTGTAATTATTTTATTGTGCTAACGGGCCATTTTTGTCAAAAACATTGTAATTTCTTGCAGCGGCCAACAATGCTCCAAAATTCTTTTTTCTTGACTCGAAGTTGCTCAGTGGTGACAATTATGCCATGTGGAAAACCAAAATTTGAACTCAACTTGAGTTTGAAAATATTTGTCTTGTTGTAAATGGTTCTTTAACTAAATCGGTAGATGATGCAACACAACAACATCAGTTTGACAAGGCTAATCAGAAGGCCAAATTGATCATCTTGTTCAGTGTGTCCAATGATGTGCAACCATTCTCCAACCCAGAATCAATCTTGACAGTCAGATACAAGCTAATTCACTATCTTCCTCTCATTCCTTGTACTTTCTTATTTTTATAGACATACAATCACGCACTTTGGGTAATTATCTAGTCTTGATTGCATTCTACTATTCATATGATTCCTAAGTAACAAAAGTACTATTAACCCATGTCTTTGGCCACCTTTCTTTGTTTTATCTTACTACTTTCAATATTACACCCTTACTTGCTCAGGATGTCTTTTTACTCTTCACCATTAGCCATCCTGGACACTAGCGCCCAACCAGGACACCAGCGTCAGGCACCCTTGTCCCCTCTGGGCGCTCCTGTACTCTCACTTTGTACTTTACTCTCACTTTTTAGGTCCTTTCTATCCGTTTGAACATCTTATCTTTTTGGTAGTCGGCCTTTTCAGGGTTAATTACAAAATTCAAGCAAGGGAATCATATAAATATAAAGTTATGTGATCATAATAAGGTACCAAGCACTGAGCACTATCTATCACCGCCTAAGGTTGTATCCATCAAGGCATCTAAGAGCTCCATTGCATCCATATAACTCCATCACAAGGGACATAAGGGATGGTTTTCTGCATCACACTTCATAGGAGGGAAGTTCATTCTATTCCATAAACACATCTACTACATTCTATAGCTAGCTACTTGCTCGCTATTCCAAGTGTGACACACACAAGAGTAACCTAGGGCACAATTTTGAACACACACACATAACTACATTGGATTTAAGATGTAGTGCAACACTCAATTGTAAGTCCATCATTGTGGCAGGTGAGGAATGTTTGACCCCTCATTTTGCATCTTTATTTTTTAGGATTTGATGTCTATTTGAGGGTTTTATAGGTCTATTCTTTATTGCAGGTTTCTTGTGACCTTGGCGATCATTGTGTGAATTCATAGAGACAAAAGGTGAACATCAAATAACATCTTGTGACCCTAAGAATTCAATTTTTTGAGCATTTCCGCAGACCCAAGCACCCAGAAACATGCCTAAGGCACCCACGGGCGCCCATGTCCCTCTCCAGGTGCCCCAGTAAAATCTTCAAGATTTGTAATTTTACGAGCTCCCATGTGATGGTCAATGCTTTGAATTTTCCAATTTTCCAACTCAGTATGCTTTTGAGAATTCTACGAATTAGCTAAGGCTTCTTACCCTCTCTTTGCAATTAGGGTTTTCATTATTTATTGCTCAATTGCGTAGATCTATTGCTTAATGATTTTGGTGAACTCAAGATCGATCTTCGCACTCCTAGGATCCTCATTATTTTATTGCTCATCTTTCTATAATCTTATCATCACGAGTATCTCAATTAATGACTTCTTGTTTGCCAGTCTTGAATCAATACATAGAGTCCAACATCTCCTTGTTGCTACTCGCATTCCCGCTGACATACATCCAGACTCAATCTATTAATAATTTGTTGATGCATTTTCTCAACATATTGCTTTCCCAACCAATCCTAATGCTAATCTTTCTATTTTTGAAAAAGATCCACCCTTGTATACCATGATTCACATCTACAATGTGGGTATCAAATGCACTTTAATCAACAAATGGATATGAAATTAATATTTTCCCTATGTCATTCCTAAAAAAGTTGCGTCTTTCCACTGTCGTTGTTTGTCCATCATGTCTTTCTCTTCGTGTATATGATGGTTGTGTTCATCCATGTGTAGGTCACATTATTTTGCCTATCAATGTAGGGCCAAAAACTCTTAACACAATATTCTTTGTCATTGACTTTCTGATTTCATATAACTATTTACTTGGTAGGTCATGGCTCCACTCCATGTAATTTGGTCCCTCTACAGTACATCATTGTGTTAAATTCATATATGAAGGCATTGAGTATACAGTTCCTCGTGATCATCACCAAATCAAATATTGTGATCGTGATCACAACACCACACTCCCTACTCCAAGGTCTAACACTACTGATGAGCCACGACTAATCGATGAGCTACCAAATTTACCACCACTTAAAGGTCTTATTTGCATGTTAGATTCACTCCCAACTACATCTATGCCTCCCTTTCTTCTGCTACTGCTATGATTCTTTATCAGGGTCTGTCTTTGCATTGGACGTCACTCTAACTCCTCCACCTTCTCATGCGCCACCTCCATCGGTACGACCTCCTTTCACATGCATGTTTTTTGTGAATAATTATTTTTGGGAAAACATTCATTTGAACCTACTTGCGATGTCACTATATGTTCACATGATGGTTTGGCTCGACCAAGTTTCATTTTCGAGGACCTTTATCCTCCTACTCATGATCCTCATTTATATTATGGATTCATCACCATCACTGTTGCGTATGGTCTGCGTGTCTTCCATCTCATAGTATACCTTGTGTGCACTCATCGCTCTTCTCCACTCATATTAGGGCAGTCTTGACTCGCTTACATAGGGGGCACATTGGACCCTGATCATATTGATATCTCATTTTATATGCCCTTTGTTCATTTTTTCATTTGCAACAACTCCTTTCTTGGCTACACACAAAATCTCACTCGTTGGTATTCACACGGATTCCCATTACATCCTTTCACTGATGAGGAATATGTTATGGGCATGTACAACCTACGCCTTAATGGATCTTTAAATGATCAAGCCGACACTATTGCTCACCAAGTCTCTAATGCTACCCCATTTGGCTTTAATCATGATACCGACAACCTCCTAGATGACATTACATGATTTATCTCTTCATCCTCCACACACTTAGGAGGCATTTCATTTAAACCCCCTAATATCAACAAAAGTATTACATTCACATCATTTCACACCTAACTCCTCGCATATACATCATTACACATGCTAGCATCGTCATTACCCTATGACACACTTTAGCTCCATGGTCCATACTCGACTGCTGAGGGTATGCAACTCAAATGGACCTCATCACACCTACATAATCAATATTTTTATCATAATATGTGACATTTTTAGCCACCACCTTATTTATACATTTCGTGATAGACGCTTTGTGCTAAATCACCACCCTAGCTATCATCCTATCTATACATTTTGTGATATACGTTGTGTGTTAAATCATCACGTTTTCTAACATCTTACCCATCCCTATATTTCGTGCTATACGCTTTCTGCTACATCATCATGTTTTCTACCATTCATATATTTCATGATATACACCTTGTGCTACATCATCACGCTTTCTAGAATCTTACTCACCCATCTAGTGATATATGCTTTAGGCTAAATCATCACACATTCTAGCACATTATTCTAGCACATCATCCTTATGTCACATTTAATATTATCAATACATTACAATTCTACACATCATCACCCCATTCATCAACCCTTTTCACACACGACATGTCACACAAACCATTTCCTGATGATGTAATCTCATTTACGGTTCATTCTTGACTACTGAGGGGGCACAAAAAAATGAACCTTGCTGCATACAACTCCATTCACATCCACTCGGGGGGCCCATTGCCCCTATCATTCATTTTTCATTCCATTCCATCTCATCCACAACATACTACATATCTTGGTTGCATTTACTCTTGTTTACTCATGCTTTTACATGTTCATCTTATTACACATGCTAGATATATATCTTGTATTTCATTATCTTTATCATACACACATGTGTGTTCACTTACCTTTCTACTTGTGATCGCATATTGTATAGATCCATTACATGCAGCATGGATGCTTTGTATAGTACCTATTACCAGTCCCACAAAGGCTCCTGGGGCATCCACTTTCGTACACTACATGTGTTATTGTTTCATTTTGTACTTAACACTTTACATTATCGGCTTATACACGTTTTGAAATACTTTTATCTTTCTAACATGCTAACAGGTGCTTCATATGCAACATATTTTGCAAGACTATTTGTTTCCATGGTTGTCTACTACACTGTTTGCCTTTACTTGTCATTTTTTGTGGGCTTTTCCCTATGTCTTGCTTGTTCTCTGATTGCTTACGGCCACTATGACCTTGATTGTCTTGCAACATTGTGAGTGATTTCCTATGTTTGCAACATGATTTTAGTCGTCTACTTTGTCTTCTGCTTGCATCTTAACTTACACATTGTCTGCTTAGATTACATTTCGTGTTATACATGAGTGTTTGCCTTTACTTGTACTAACACTTGTTTTCCTAACCACTTGTTTGTGTGTGCCTTGGTTTCTACCAAGCACATTCCCCCCTGCAGGGCACAATTTTAGCATAATGGTTGGTCCTCTTTTGGGCCACATAATCCTTTAACAACGTCGCATGCACCCCCCATACAACATTATACACATCACGGTACTAGTACAACACAGTTTTCAGTTTCAGACATGGCTATGAATAAGACTTGGGTCCTCAACACATGACCTTTTATGGATGCCTGAAACTAGTGGGAAATACAATGGTCTTTCCTAGATGCCTGAGACTAGGGGAGAATTACATAATGATTGGTAGTTCAACACAATATATAGAATTCCATACACAATGAATTTTACAAGACATACAGTCTTTAGCACGTGCACACCATCTGCAGTGGTGTTTTACATGATGGGAAATAATTAAAGGTTGGCAGATGACACCAGACAATTCTCCCTACACTTCTTCCATTACTCTAGCGTGAGATTTCCCGAAAAACTTCCGCGTTGACATAATCTATAGGATCGTTTCTACACCCTTTTCTCATCACGGATCAAGTACACATGTTTCTTTTTCATTTTTAGCATTTTTACACAATTTCTTTACATACTTTGATCATATACATGCGTATTTGACTAATTGTCGGCTTATCTTTTGTAGGCCCATCCGTATGGGAAGCGGTAGTCAACAACACCAACAACAACAACAACATCACACGCATCGACATCGAAAATAGGTACATCATGACATCTACACGTGCGTTTTCACCCTAGGTTCATTTTCATCATCACTTTTTACACTTTTCCTCCTTAGCATCCACACTTCATATTTTTATCATTTCACACTTTGTCTGGTCCCTGACACATTTTCTACATCAATCTACATGGATATTAGGTACACATATCTATCTACTTTATGTTATCGAGCTTTTCGCTCACCAACATAAAGTGGGGGCAAATGTAGACACACAATCACACACTTTGGGTAATTATCTAGTCTCGATCACATACTACTATTCCTATAATTCCTAAGTAAGAAAAGTACTAATCAACCCATGTCTTTGGCCACCTTTCTTTGCTTTATCTCGTTACTTTCAATATTGCACCCTTACTTGCTCAGTTTGTCTTTTTACTCTTTGACATTAGCCATCCTTGACATTAGCCATCTTGGACATTAATGCCAAACCAGGACACCAAAGCTAGGTGCCCTTGTCTCCTTTGGGTGCTCCTATCCCCTTTGTACTTTAATCTCACTTTTTGGGTCCTTTCTAGCCATTTGAGTGTCTTATCTTTTTGGTAGTCGGCCTTTTCGAGGTTAATTACGAAATTCAAGCAAGGGAGTCATATAAATATAAAGTTATGTGATCATAATAAGGGACCAAACACTAAGCACTATCTATCACCACTTAAGGTTGCATCCATCAAGGCATATAAGAGCTCTATTGCATCCATATAGCTCCATCACACAGGACACAAGTGTTGGTTTTCTGCATCACACTTCATTGGAGGGAAGTTCATTCTATTCCATGCACACATCTACTACATTCTACATCTAGCTACTTGCTCGATATTCCAAGTGCGACACATACAAGAACAACCTATGGCACAATTCCACACACACACACACACACAACTACATTAGGTATGAGATGTAGTGCACCGCTTAGTTGCAAGTCCATCATTGTAGCAACTGAGGACAATACGAACCCTCATTTTGCATCTTTCTTTTTTAGGATTTGATGTCTATTTAAGAGTGTAGTAGGTCTATTATTTATTTCACATTTCCCACGACCTCAGAGAACATTGTGCGAATTTATAGCGATAAAAGGCGAGCATCAGTGAACATCTTGTGACCCTGAGAATTCAGCTTTCTGAGTATTTCCACATATCCAGGAGCCTAGAAAACAGGCCTAATACACCCATAAGTGCCCTTGTCCCTCTCTAGGTGCCCCAGTTCAGTCAAATCCTCCAAATTTGCAATTTTGCGAGCTCCTGTGTGATGGTCATTGCTTCACATTTTCCAGTTTTTGTACTCTGTATGCTTTCCAAAACTTTACGAATCAGCTAAGGCTTCTTACCCTCTCTTTACAATTAGGGTTTTCATTATTTATTGCTTAATTTCTTAGATTTATTTCAACATTTCATGATTCATTTATTTACTACAATATTGCATTCATGTTAGGCTTATAAATTACGTTTTAGCTAAATCAATTTTAGATATCTGTTTGATTTGTCCTCTGATTTAAGATTTAAATTCTATTAAATCAACTTCATCGAAATGATAAATCCTCTATCCAGTGATGTCCGTAAGTTAATATTGATTGCTATAGACTCTTTTACAAGATGGCTAGAGGTTGTGCCTTTGAAACAAACAACTGAAAGAGTTATTGTGGACTGATCGGAAGACATTGCGACCAACTTTGGGGTTCCCCACACAATTATATTTAATAATGCCAAGGCCTTCATTGGAGCCAAAGTGTCTAGTTTTTCCTTAGGGTGTGGTATTTACTTGAAAACGTCTTCAAACTATTACCCTCAAGCAAATGCTCTTGTTGAATCCTCTAATAATTTTTTGATCAGAATCATGAAGAGAACTATGGAGGACAGTCAAAGGTAATAACATACTAAGGTAAAGATAACACTTTAGGCTAATCAAATCGCACCCAAGAAGTTTGTTGGGAACTTTCCAATCATGCTTGTATACATAAGATAAGTTAGGTTGCCCATTTCATTTGAACTTCTAGCTTTGGAGTTGGCTCACCAAATGGAATTAGAGCATCACGATGCAAGACCCATAAGGATTTTCGAGTTGATAAAGTTAGGAGAAATCACAGAAGAATCCATAAGGAAACTACAAGACCACCAAAAAGCTATGCAAAAATGGTTTAAGAAGAAATCCCAACCTCAAAAATTCATGAGAGGAGAGTTGGTCCTAAAATGGGATGAAGACCACTCTAAATCAAGACGATATAAGAAGTTTGATGTTATTTGGAGTTATCCTTATCAGATCGCAAAGATAAAGGAGAGTAATGCTTTTGAATTGGTAAGGCTTGATGGTGAAATATTACCTATCCCAGTCAATGGGGATCTTCCTCATGCCTTATTTCTGAAGATTTCCTCTCCCTTGTACATAGATGTAAATACTTTCCTTTTTCTTGATATGTTTTTTTTTGTTTCCTTGTTATCCTCGTTGTTGTGTGTATTTTTGGACTTACTTTTGGATTATGGGTGTTTTCTACTCTTAAATCTACATTTTTAGTTGTTTTGCCCAATTGTGTTGAGTCTAAACTACTAAGACTTATTTTCTTTTTGTTGGAGGGTTTTTATGGTTACCTCTAAGTCACCATAGTCATCTCTCTAGATCTTAAGCATTGCTAAGGTTTTCCAGTCAACTTAGTCATGATTAAAGAGACACTTGTAGTCTTATAATCACTCTTTTCATTATACAAAGCAATTTAGTACTCCATACCCCTTCCACTCCTCATTTGACCCACCGTTTGCATCTCAATCTGATTATACCTTTTTAACATTTGGATTGTCTTCAAGTTTGTTAAGAGTTGTAGGTATAGGGGCACATATCCGAGAATCATTCAAATAATTTTGGGGAGGAGAGTTTGAGATCAAAAGAAGTGAAAATTCTCTATTTTTGGGGTGCATAATAGATTCTGGGTAAATTACAGTCATGGAGAGGAGATTTTCAGAGTTTTCACTTGAATCCACAACCCAATGGACACACAAGGCTACTAATCAATTAATCTAGTATGAAGATGACCCCTATGAGTCACCAAAAATGTTGCCAAAAATGAGCTCACGCTTCATTTTTAGGCAACTATTTACAAAAACAAATACTTGGAGGCTTTGATCACATTTTTCAAGTATTTTAAGCACTATGATGGCTCTAATTCCATCCAAGTTACTTGCATCAGATGGATCAATGTATATTTAAGATAAACCATGTAGGACATAGCCAAAATCACATTTCCCCCCCAAAATAGATTGGTGATGTCATGATCCATATCTTCCTTTATTCTCTAGATTGTCAAAGTTAATCCAATAGATTGAGGATTCTTGTCGCTAAACTGTTCACTTAGTTCAATTTTGTCTCTTGGGATTAATCCTATATGTACTAAAAAAGAGGATTTGATCACATATTTGAGCAAGGTGGTCACCAAGTCTAAATGGAGCGAAGGCTCCACACTTACATTTTCGCCTGGGTTCAAGATTGGACGAGCTTGAATTGCAACTAAGGTGAGCTAGAAACAAGTTGACGAGTTCAAACTGAGTCAATTAAGTCCCGAGTCATGGTGAGGGGGCAAGACATGAGATCCAAGTGACATATCGTACTTGGTCCACATGGACCAATCATGAATCACTTGGGTTCCCAAAAAATGGTGCTCAAGGTTGGCTAAGTTCGGAGGGACAAAGATATAAGAGCTTGGGAATTTGTGGTGGTGATTGAGGGCAAGTATAATGTTAGAGGTATAGGGATTTCGAGACTCGAGAACATGTGGCAAATCCTAAGAATGATCCAAGTGACCCCAAATCAAATTTCAAAGGGATTGAAAACAACACATGAGACATGAAACTTGAGATCCTAAATGACACATGATTGGTTCACGTGACCCAATCATGGGTCACTCAGGCTTCTAGGAAATTGAGATTGGCAAGGCTAAGGCCAAGTAGTGAAGGGTGACCCTGTGGCCCCGAATCCAATGAGGATGTGAAACTTGGATTCAATCGTGGGCAAGAATGGATCAAGGATCACCAAGTAGGGAAAAACACATTGAAAATACGACAAAGGTTAAAATTATTGACCTCATGACCGTTAAACTGTGCGAAATGGCTTGGAAATTTTTTTTGATCATAACTTTTGCTCAGGCCCACCTATTTGAGAAAAAATGTTGTTCGTTAGAGAGGATTTGAAGAGAGCTACACATTGGAGATGGTTTTAGGTCACAATCCATTTTATTTTTAGGCCTAAAAGCATGGTAAAAACATTCACAACCATTTTCAGATCTGGGTTTCGTGGCAATTGAAATGAAGTCTAGTTTTTGGATCAAAAGATATGATCTGGAAATCCTATTCACCTACTCATAATATTAATGGAAGGGTCTTAGGAAGAGCTTCACTTTGCACTAAAGTTTCAAAGAGAATGGCTGAGAGTTCAAGGAGAACTTAGTGATAGAGTTTGGGATGATTTTTGATGGTTTTCCTTATCAATGGAGCCCAAATCTATTTTCTTTTGCTTATGGGTGATCCTCATTTTCATGATGTTTCTGGATCAAGAATATGCCTTTATGGGCCCACAAAAATGCAAGGGAAGGTAGTTATCAAGTCGTTGATCAAAAATGAGTTGTATCCAGTGGTCCCAAGTGAAATCATGGTGGTTTTAGACATATGTTAGTTTGATTTGCCATTTTTTCTCCATTGATCTCCCTATAAACTTATCAACAAATAAATATATGTTTGTTTCCTTGAGGATCAAGGTACCTCTATGGTTGTTGATTATCGTAGCCTACAAATATACCTCAGAATATGTTTGGGGTTTATCATGGGCAAATCATTTCAGTTGTGTGCATTGATAGGCCTCTAGAAGTTACTGTGGAACAAATCAAGTCCCTTATGAAGCATCTTTTGATCCCCTCTTCCTTCCTTATATAAATGCAATGAATTTCATAAGTAAAAGTATCCTCTCTTTAATGTAAAGAAACTCTGCCCGAATTTGTTTCCCAAAAAAATTGAGTTTGTGCAGACCTTTGTGTTGGACTGTGCAATGCTTTCACTACCTTCTCAATGACTATAAGAGATTGTGTATTCCTTAAGCAATGCTATTCGGTTTATTGTGACTCATAGATGTCCTTTGGCTCGTGTCATTGTATATTACCTTTCTTTGCTATTATTGAATGATGTGTATGAACTATATTTGTATAGTTTTAGTCCATAGTGTCATCTATATAGAGGAATATAGGGCAAATTGTGGCTCATATTTGCCTCTTTTGCATTATGTTTGTCCTCTTTTCTTTGATCTCAAGGAGAGTGATCCCTTCATACTCTAGTATATCACCATTTTTGTCAAATTTCAACACTCCTACCCCTTAACTTTGCAGAGCTTTTAGCTAGATTAGATTAGTGGTTAATCTAGAGCTATTTAAGAGACGAACCAACCTTTTCTGGAGGTTTATCTCAGGGGTTAAGGTTCCACACCTTAGAGATATTCCCATTATTGTTGTAGAGACCTTCATATACTTAAGTAACAACCTAAATGAGAAGGGTGTACATAATTCTCTGCCAACAATTGTAGTTTGGGGTTTGCTTTTTTCTTAGAAAGGATTTTTGAGACTAACACATTGGCGTAGCTAGATTGATAGCATTTGTCACCAATCAACGGGAAATTAACAGAGAATGTAAAAGAGTTGTTAATCAATGTGGTAGTGAAAAAATCAAGGTAAGAAATTTCAAAAGGACATCTATTGACATATTTCATAGAGATATACTTAAGACATCTTTACTCATTAATTTTTGTGAGATTTTTACTTGTGTATGTTTTAAGTCATCTAAAAAATAACCACCATGATTAATAACAAACATCTATGTTGATTATGTACCAAGTGGGTTCCTTACCTTATTATGCCAAAGGCGTTCCCCTATGGTAAAGGACCTCTAAACATTTCTCTGACTAAGTTAAATTTGACGGCCGTTTCGACGTTTTTTAAGGTAATTACATTTGACAGCTGTTTTGACGGTTACGATGGCTTGTTTGACGTTTTCATTTTTTGCGGCTATTTTTACTAGTTTTGATTTTTCGTTTTTGCATGCTAGATGCAGGTTCAAAATTGGTTTGATGTTTTCATTTTTTGTGGATTTCATCAGACTAACCCAAACCCAAATAAATCAAAATGGAACTCGGATTTCGTTTCTAGGAGAAATTTTTTAATAGAAATCTTCGAACCCTCAAAAATATGCCAATCAGTTAGTGCATGCAAATCTGATAGGTTTGAGTTCGAAGCATTGCATGCCATATTAACATGTTAACGTTTTCAATTGCATGGCATTGATGTTTTAAAATTAATTTAAAAACAATCTATTTCTATTACATTTGCTATTTATAAAAGCAAGATATTTTAGAACTACCTAATAAACGAAATTGTCGTATTTCTTTTAGTAAGTTCAACATAATTTCTTCGTTGAATATAGTGTTGCAAATCATGTTCAGTGTAGAGTTAGAAAACAACAGTAGTACCTATTTCTCAATCAATTGATCATTATATTAGTGAGAGGGCCATCTCATATTATCGACCATGCTAATTACGCCGAAGGCATTCTCCCATGGGAAAGGCCTTGGTGGACGTTTATGAGATTGTGTAAAACTTGATGGCCCAATAAAAGAAATTGTCATATTTTTTTTAGTAAGTTCAACAGAATTTCTTCGTTGAATAATCATGTTCAGTGTAGAGTTAGAAAACAACAGTAGTACCTATTTCTCAATCAATTGATCATTATATTAGTGAGAGGGCCATCTCATATTATCGACCATGCTAATTAAGTCGAAGGCATTCCCCCATGGGAAAGGCCTTAGCGGACGTTTATGAGATTGTGTAAAATTTGATGGCCGTTTTGACGTTTTGGATGTTTTCATTTTTTCGAGTTATTTTTGACAGTTGCTTTTTGCATGTAATGTTTTTTTGCAGAAGATTAAATATTTCATCGTTTTTCCTAATATTAATCGACATTCATAGGTTTTACAAAGGGAAAACATGAACTTGCAACTAAATATGAGATTGAGAATAAAAATCCAATCTTTGTTTTATAATAAATGGCAACACAGAATGGCAATGGCGGTTTCAACAATCGAAATAATTTGTTTCGCTTTGCTACTGCTCTTTTCTTTCCATGAAAGCATGCAAACAGATCAGAGGTCTTGACAGTTTTTGGACATTTTTTCACGCGATTAAATTTGTTTTTAGTTTTGTTGCTCGATCACATTGAACTGCTGGCATTGGAGACGACAGTAACATTGACAATGTCTTCATGATTTGAACCCTTTTCATGGAGACCGAAGAGGGGTGGGGACAAATCCCCGTATAGACCACCCAACATCTTAATGATTTGAACCCTTTTCAAATCTTTTCTCTAGATTGTGTTGTTGCATTTATTTTTACAGTTTGCCCTGATTTTAACGGTCGAATCCATCTATTTTTATTTTCTCTTTGCTTTGAACCGCTTAGTTAGAGGGTTGCAGGTTTCAAATTCGTATATGATACAGGCTTTGTTCAAAACAGCTAATATTTTTTTCACCCATGATTCTTTTTATTCTTTTTATATGAGATTTTGGTGACTTTTATTGATGAAACCCCTCTTTCCTTTAACATCCTAGATTTTTTTCTTATTAATTTAGTCCACTTGGAATCCTTAAAACTTTCGTATAGGTTTTTCCTGAGTGTTCTCCATATATTGTTTTCAGGGTAGAAATGGTGAATCATTTGAACAGGAAGGAAACAACTAATATTGAACTGGAGTATTCTTATGGCGATTTCCTGGCATCTTCAAAAAGATTTTTCCTGGTAATTCTTTTCTTTTAAAATGTGTGTTAGGGTTTTGGTTATTTTTTAGGGTTTCATGGCATGGTTTGTACAGATCAGAGACAAAACTTGTAGATATTCGTCTTGCAGTGGTTCCATGGGTGTCATCTCAATTTACCACGTGTGTGCAGGAGTTGTCATCATGAATTTCAACACCTGGATTCTTGCAGAGCAGAAAAAAGAATCAAGATAGAGTACTTGCAATTGTGTCCCTTACAGAAATCATGAAATTCAACAATATATCTCGTAGATACTTGTCATATAACTTTGCTGGCTCCTTTTCACTTAAACCAATGAAGCGAGACAGTATATCTATTTTTTTCTTGTAAACAGTTTCAAAGCCAGTGAAGTGAAAAGCAACGTGGTTATAAGTAATGATGAAAAGGGCTAACTTATTATTTATGCAAAGTTCTCAATAGCCATTATGGTTGATGTGAGTATTTCCTTACGTTGTTGTTTTGAGCAGAAATCTTTTGCCTTCTACTTTGAATGATCTTGTAGACAAAATCATCCACAGTTTTGATGCTCTCCTTCATGATGGCCTCCGACCCAATATTGAAATATCTTTTGAATTTCCAAAAAATGTCAAGATAATGCCATAAAACCATACTACTTACAATATCAAAAGCCCTTGTGAAAGAAGATTCCGGCCTAGAGTTTGACTTTGATAAGTTGTTCATCTCTAACCCAAAACTGACTTTGCAAATTGAATCCATTGTTGATCTTAGGAAGAGATCCTAATTGACAATCATTCACCGAATTATATGGTTACTATCAACTACAAATATGAGTGACACTAATGATTTCTAAATAAATTGATTCGTAGTGATATTTCCCCTGTTATTGCTTATAGTATACATACGTTCCTAAAGAATAGAAAAGTCTACACCACAAATTTGAGAAAACTTGTGGGTGTCCGGTGTTGGTTGAATTATGATGAAAATTGGTATATAAATTAGAAAAGACACAAAAATATTCTGACCCATACAATTATAGCAGTGCATACTTGGAAATAAAACATTCACAATGTTAACATGGTATATACTAAAGTGTAAGAGTGGGGTCTTATGGAGAGGGCTACTACTACAAAATTTAAGTTGCAGGTCTTATATAACATTATTCATTAAAAAACTTGAGCTAATTACATGATCTCAAATGTCTTTACTAGACTTGGTATTACATTTTAGTACTATTACTGTTGTATATTCTTGCATCAAAACTTGGTGGAAGTCTCTTTAAATTTGAATTATGCTTAAATTCAAGAGTTGTAAGAATTATGCATTTGTTGTCGTTTCTCTAAGGGAGAAAATAATATATCCTGTGAAGAGTTGTCATTATTCATACCACAATCACTTTTTCATATTCCAACCACTGTGGAACTCCATTGGCAAAGATGTTGACTTCCTGTAGGTGGGGCATGTCGTGTCCAATCCATTGAGATGATAAGTTCAAAACTCATTATTATAGGGGTGTTTAAATTTAGAATTCACAAAACATTAAAAACCACTTACCTCAAAAATCTCACAAAGTTGTAATATATAAATACCTGATCCACAAAAGTGTAATGTTTCCAACGAACTCAACCCTTCATCCACATCTAAATTTATAATTTTCAGGCATCCTGATATGTTGAGAATTTCCAAGTATTGGGATGAGCTTAGCTTGGGGAAACGTTTTAGTTTTTCATAGTTTCAAAGGATCAATATCTTGAGTCTATTCAAATGTGACATGTCAGATATTCTTTTTAGTTGCGTGCAAACGCCAACATCCAACTTAACCAACCCCATAGAAAGAGTTGGAAGTTTCTCAAGACACTTGCATTTATTCAAATTGAGCTTGGTTAAATGAACATGTTTATCAATCCTCAGAGGCATTACAGAAAAAAGAATATTTTCTAGGTTCAACATTCCCAATGCCAATAAATCTCCAATCTGCTCAGGAAGACCATCAAAGAGATTACAATCACTTGCATCAAACAAGATGTGCGATTCAAGTTCAGAAAACTTGGTGGAAGTCTCTTTAAATTTGAATTATGCTTCAATTCAAGAAATGTAAAGGGGGAATGCAAAGTGACAATAATGTGTAACACAAATACCATTTCAAAATTTGCAATTGCAGCATGTATCTTATATTTATTGATACCATTATATTCATGCATCATGTATTGCCACCAACAAAACACCAACCGAACAACCGATGCACAACTAACACAATAAACCCGAATTAAATACATATAACATCAACTATAAAATAAATTAATTATCGAAAACGGTATCAAATATAGTCATGTACAAATTTTTAACAAGTTTGAAATGTAGAAACAACCTTAAAATTAAGTAGCCCATCTATATTTCTACACTTACGAAATCAATCACACACCTTATCAACAACTACTACAAAAGTAATAACTATCCCTCTAAATCAAATAACACATACCGTTCGGCGTTCACATTGCATTATACACATGATTGCGAGTAAGTATTTATTTATAAAAAAACAATATCGCTACTTATGTTAACGAGTAAGCATTTTGGTATATAAGAAAGATAAAGTTAAGTGTATAAATTTAAAATATTCCGTGAACATTACGGATTTTATCATTCCATGACGTAAACTTACTCGTCATTGTAATCGAAAATGCTCATCACAGGCGCTAGCGTTGATTCGCGAACATTGGTCTTTGGTGGAACGGGGTTAAATTTTGTTGCGGAATTTTTGATTCTGGCGGTTTGAATCTCTAACCCTTATTTTTCCTGTTTTTAAACCCTAGTTGTTGCCGAGGGTTTGTTGCAGACGGAATGGCGAGCGCTACGGTGGAGAAGACTGCAGAGGAACTCCGCAAGGAGATCGAGGAGCTCAGCCGCCAGCAGTGGGAGGTGCGTATTTGAGTTTATTTGTAATGGGCACTTTCTTATTCTGTTTTATAAGGTTTTAGTTAAAATGGGATATTTTTAGGGTTTTTTAGCTTTTTTGATTGTTGTATTGGTAAATCACAGTTAAAATGCTAGGCATGGTTACCAAATAAAATGGGATGGCGTTTGAGCATTGATTGGTGTAAGTAAGTTGCGGACAAAACGGGACAACAGTATCCGTCTGATATTTTCAAGATTTTTCCGTCATTTGCTTTTCCAAACTGTTATTTATACTGCGTATGACGTTGAGCATGCGAGCCAACTATTTTTCTCAATTTGAACTCGTAACCTTTGTCAAATCGAAAACGCTCTTGCCATTTTGGATTTCGAATTACTGGTTCGGTTTTAAAAACCAGTGGCTTATTTGAAACGTCCTTTTTCAATCATAGTTTTGTAAATAGTAAATGTTTCAAAAGTTATATTTACAAGGTTTAAACCTATACCGTATTATATTACTTCACAAAAATTAAATGTAGCCTCGTTATGAGTATGTATCAGGTTTTTTTTCATAGGGCAGTCGTGCTTAGTGTTAAATTTTGAATTTTAATATATAGGTAAGCTCTTTTGTTTGCCAAATCTTGTGTGCTGGGGTTATAGAGGTGAGACTATTGGGATTTTATATGCTAGGAGTGATTCCTCTGGTGTTATTTATAATCCAACTCAGTGGGTATTCCCTGCTGGAGAATTCTTTGTATCCAAGAGTTGAATGCACATTTGTTCTATTAAGTGCAGGTGTGCATTTGCCACCTTAGCCGTGCTTAATTAAAACAAAAAACTCACTGTCTATGCAGTTGTTGTATTTGGAAGTTGCCAATGCTTTATTTTATGTTGGTGTGCAGATTACTGAGAGACTACGTGATCCAAGAGGGATTCGGAAGGGTGGTTTCATTGGCAACAATACTCGCAATGTTGGCCCTGTTGGAGGTCGGACACTTGGGAGAGGGCGAGGATTTGTCCGGATGGTGTGCACTCCCCCTTCCATCGTAATTTTAAGTTTTGTGTAGTAACAGCCACTCATAATTACTCGACTTTTGAAGAATTAAGATCAAATCAAAAGGACTCTTTACCAGTTTTTTGATGATTTGGCAGGCAGAGAGGCCTGAGATTGAAGACGAACCACCAGCCAAGAGGCGTCTTTCCTCAGCTGTAGTAAAGGCAAGATTACAAGCAAGATTATTGTGCTATCTTCTCCATTTTTAAACAGTGAGTTACACATATAATCTACTGAAAAATTAAATTACTGTCTTTGCATTCCATAGGTTGAGGATGGAGAAATTGTTGACGATTCTAAGGAGAAGAAAGAAGGAAAGGAACAAGATAAAGGGGCAGACCTGAAACCTGATGATAGCCAAGCCAATGGCAAACGCACAAATTTACAACGTAATCAGATTGGTGTAAGGAGAGATAGAGGAAGCTGGATGGTGAGTCACATGTCATGACTTATTTGGCTCTATTATTGGATTGTATGTCATGAAATTGCTTCTTTTTCCAAGCAGAACTTATATAAACTTGCAAGTTGTTTTGCAACTTTATTCCCTAAGTATGCTGTACATGTACTTTGCATCTGTTGAGAACAGGTTTTCATGTGAATTGAAGTTGCATATACTCTTGTTTGTTGGACTATCTTTTAGTCATTTTTATTTGCAATTTTAGATTAGCTGGTTGATTACAATTATCTCCTAAAGCAAGACAATGGTTTGTTCATTTTCTTGATTTTGTATTTCCGGAACATGGTTTTTTGGAATATGTATTGGTAGAATCAACCTGTTTTTAGCCCATGCATCCTGGACATTTCTTCTAAAATTATTCTTTTGTTATTGGATGTCATTTTGTGTGTACTCAAATGGCAGGGAAACCACTCAAAAAGGTTTTCTGGTTTTGCTGTTTGTTTTGATAAGTGCATTAATTGTGTGGGAGTTCTAAGGTATCTACCATTCATAAAAAGTTTTACAGGGTTATATGTGGACATGTTTCCAGGAACCTGTTGTGGAATGGAAACCAGTGAAATGGTTTTCTGGTTTTGAATCTTGATGTTTGTTTTGATAAGATAAGTGCATTAGTTGTGTAGAAGCTCGAAGTTATCTACCATTCATATGAAGTTTTTCAGGGTTCCATGGGGACAGTCCTAGGTTCCCATTGATGTCTTGGACGTCTTGGGGATGGGACTTTCCCTGAAATTGGGGACGTTCTGAGGATGCCCTCGAGACAAAAAGAAACCTAAAAATCCAACAAGAAATCCAAAGTCGATTTAAAGAAAAAGAAACCTAAAGTTGATTTTTGAAAAAAGAAACACAAATCTAAAACAAATAAAAAATTCCCTTTCCATCACCCTATCTCTTCCTGCTTTCGATTTGCGTACTTGACCTGCATATTAGTTTATTTTCTGTTGCCTTTGTCACAGTTAACTGCAAAAAATTTCGCCTGATGCTTTATCTGGCTCGTTAATTGAGGACTGCTGCTTTTCTGATTATGATATTGTCAGAATGGATTGTTAAATCAATAGTTTTGTTTAGTAATTTAATGTTCTAATTTCAGCTTATTTTAGTTTGGTTGAGCTATATTTAATTTATTTAAATCTTGAATTGTAAAGAAATATATGTTATTTTAATAGCTGTCCACAGCAGTCTCCAAAAACTGGAAATTTGTTCCATTTCCGAGATGCGTGGGATTATTTTTGTCATTTTGGGTATGTTGGTAGAATAAAGTTGGTTTGATTTTCGGAGGGTATTGTTGTCCCTCACACTTGTCAGCGTTTGTTTATTCTTATGATATTCTGATCTTATAGTGCACTCTACTTGAATTATGGTTTTGCTTTCTGAGAATTCAATTATATTTGTGGGCTGCTTAAAAGGTAGTAACCTCTTGTTGTTGTTCATAAACCTTATTTATGAACTGACTTTTATAAGTATGTTGGCAATTTTCTGGGAAGCTCTAACTTTTGCTTGTAAGTTGTGATATACTAGGAGCAAGAAGCCCAACCTGTCGAGAATGTACCAAGGGTTTTACCTAAGGATGAAGATCCAAGCTTGGTGAAGCGAAATAGGAGAATGCTTGGACAACTTTTGGGAACACTTGAGGTAATTCTTAATTTCCTTTTGTGCTTCACATATATATAAGACAAATGCATATTCTTAACTCTAAGTATACTATCAAATGGAGCTTTGTTGAACATAATGATATATAAGGCAGGTCACAATTTATCATTTGCAAAACTGATGTGGCATCCTTTTGTTTGCATTCTGTTCTTAGTTATTTGCACTGATTGGGGATGGATTAACTACAGTTTCTTAATTTAAACAGAAATTTCGGGAGGAGGACAAGCAATTGTCGTCATCGGAAGCATTCATGCGGCGATCAGATTCTCTGAGAAGAGTGAGTGACTTCTCTCTATTGTCAGTGTCGTGGCATTAAAAAAAATGCTCAAAACTCCTGCATCTTATTTATCATTTCAGGCAGAGCAAAGGGCCCGTGAAGAAAGTGAAAAACTTCGCCAACAAGAGCGTGAGCAGCTTGCTGAAAAGAGACGCCGGGATTTAGTACGTTTTGCTTATTTCTTCTGCTTTGCTACATATTAATTATATAATGTATTGCAAGGGCATATAATCCTATGAGCATGGCACCGTGCATCAAAGAGGCATTTGAAGTATTTCATAGGTTTATATTTTAATTTTACATGCAGACTCTTCGTGCACGGCTTGCTGCGAAGGCAGAAGAGAAGAAATTGGATTTGCTTTTCCTGCAATGGACTGAGCACCATAACAAGCTTTGCAAATTTTTAAGGTAAAATGTATTTAGTTCTATGCGGGTTATTTACAGTTATTGAGTTGATTATCCATTTTAATGGATTTGTTTTCTAGTAATGTCTTTTTTTTCAAGGGTGGAGTGGATCTAGATCATTTCAATTTTACCTTTTAAAGTTTAGAATTTTAAACCTTTTTTTCTATATCACCTGAGAATTGATAATAAACATGTTCATGCACACAGTAGGGGAACATGGGAGATGAGTCATGGGTTGACATAAACTGTATGGCAGAGTTTGGTCTATACAGGATTTATATTTATATGTCTATAAATATTTTTGCAGGTTATTATTTTGGCTCAAAGACATTTCACAATTTGTTTGGGAGCAAAGATAAGTTTCTGTTGGATGCATAGCATTATCTGCTGTATTAGTTTTGTAGTTAGAGTCAAATAGATAATGTACAAGTAGTTCTCTAGAAGAATATCTCTTCTTTGATAATAAGACCAACATCTTTAACTTGTGCATCGTTGGCTCAATCCTCACCTTAGATCCCGGTTTATTATCTGTTGTCACACATGATGCCACATCTGCGAGAATGTCAGTTTTTCATATTAATTGTTTGTACATCTTCTTTACAGGACAAAAATAGAACCTTCAATATACTATGTTCCAGCAAAACCTTCAGAGAACTGTTCAAAGTTGCTTGAGGAGCAACAGAAGGTAGTATTACATCAGTGGTGTTTTTCTGATTTTGATTATAAGAAATTATCCAGTTTTTTTTTTCTTATTAATTCTTTAATTTTTGTGGTTTTGATTTCAATATATTATTATTGTTTGAAGGAATTTTTGGAATGGAAAGCCAACCGTAGACAAGAGTTAACAGAATACCAGAAAGAAGTTAGTGAGCAGCTACTTGCCAATGTTGAAGTTGAAATTCAAAGGTGGCAAAATGCTGGCAATGCTAGGAACGGGAGCACAGCAGCCAGTCTACAGGAGAGCATGGACAATGACCTGGAGTCACATAAATTGAGTCATGGTCCTAAAACACGTGTTCCACGAGGAGCAGAAGATGCAGAGGAGGATGTTGAGGATGTTGGGGAGGATGATATCATGGATGATGTCCTCGAGGACGAAGAATCTGCAGCAAGAAGGGATGATGATACAGGAACAGGTAAAGGTATTGTTAGCTATGGGGGTGGAGAGGATTAAAAATTTAAAATCATTTTGATATTTAATTTTGATCATCAAATTTGTTAGAATATCGAGTTCTGTATAAGGGTTTCCAGTGTTCCAAAGGCGGTGACAACTATTCATGTAATTTGTTGCAATTCTACTCGAATGAATTGCTTGCATGTTTCCTCCATTTAGCATATAGAAATGACTTTTTAAAAAAATGTTGAAGAATTCTGTCACCGTGAATGATGCTTTCTTATCACTATAGATTCCGTGATGTTATGTTGATCAGCTTTGAATTAATTTGTGATTTCGTGCAATTTTTGCATAGTTTGAAAATCAATGACACCAACATTCTCGCTTCAGTAAATGTAGGCAATTGACATTAACATGGAAAATTTTGGTCTCCAGGATGTTAAAGGAGAATTGTCTCCTAGAGCACACACACACACACACACACACACATATCTGTAGATATCTTATTGAAACATGCGAACCAAACAAGGCAATGGAATTTCATGCCTGGGAGATCATGATTGTCAAGAAAAACAGGCGAGGTATTGAATATGCAATAAGCAAAAATACGGTGAACAGATACATAACCAAGGCAGCATCAGAAGGATCCCCAAAGGAGACAGCCTACAACAATTACAGTGAAACAATAAAAATTCACAATGCAACCTAGATTAAGTGATGGGTGATGTTATTGTAGGTTATTTTCAATCCATTTGGGGGACTGCCAATATATAATTTTTTCCAGCTCCTTAAACAAATGATTTAAAGGCCATGGCAAATGTGTTCTGTCCTTTTTAAGGATCCTTGTGCATTTGTAAAGATCAAAGCTTTGTATAAATAAACTGCTTTGTCAAACATTGGTAGCAAGATTCTTTTCTAGCTTTATTTGGCATTGAATGTTGTAAAGGTATGCAACATATATAATGCTTGTACTATATATATTAGTCTTCAAACGAGTTTTTAAGTTCAAAATCTGTGTCAAGCATATGCTAGCATAATTACTGGCGATTTATTCATAATTTACAACAGATCATTGTAAATAATAGTTTATATTGATTGCTTGTTATGTTGAAAAAGTGTCTTTCATTTAGCATTCCTTATTTCTAATTGCAGTTAGCTTGGTTGCTAGTGAGTGTACCTGCGAGTTATTCAGGCTTTGACTTGTGAATGCTATATACTTGTATGTGTAGTTATATTTTAACAGTTTTTTGTTAGCTCCTGCCCTTTGAGTGCAGTGAGTAGAGTTCCCCAATTCTCTCATTCAGGTAACATCCTCTTATTTCTAATGGCAGTTAGCTTGGTTGCTAGTGAATATACCAGCGAGTTATTCAGGATTTGACTTGTGAATGTTATCTACTTGAATGTGTAGCTGGACTCATCAGATTTTTGTTAGCTCTTGAGTGCAGTGATTAGAGTTTCCCAATCCTCTCATTCAGGGATCAAATGTTAACACTTCCATATCTTCTTGCACTCAATGGCATTACAATTATTTATATTAGATGATACGAGAGGTACCAGGGAAAATACCATATAAAGTTTAAACCCCTAAAATTATATCCGTGACAATCTCCTTTGGAGTTCATTAAATCAGGTTATAGACCTTTTGGAGTTGATTATTTCTAACTGCAGTTAGCCTGGTTGCTAGTGAATGTACCAGCGAGTTATTCAGGCTTTGACTTGTGAATGCTATATACTTCTAAGTGTAGTCAGAATTCAACAGTTTTTTGTTAGCTCCTGTCCTTTGAGTGCAGTGAGTAGAGTTTCCCAATCCTCTCTTTCAGGCAGCATCTTCTTATTTCTAATGGCAGTTAGCTTGGTTGCTAGTGAACGTACCAGCAAGTTATTCAGGCGTTGACTTGTGAATGTTATTTACTTGAATGTGTAGTTGGACTTAACAGATTCTTGTTAGCCCGAGTGCGGTGAGTATAGTTTCCCAATCCTCTCATTCAGGGATCAAATGTTAACACTTCCATATCTTCTGGCACTCAATGGCATTACAATTATTTATAGTAGATGATATGAGAGGTGCTAGGGAAAATACCCAATAAACTCGTAAAATTAGAACTGCTTTGTATGACACGTATGTAATGGCCACCACTGACCAGAAATACAAAGTAATGGATACTGGTCTTTTTATTTTGGTAGGGGTGAGTAATTTCATGAATATGAGTGCTTCATGTGTAGCATTTGTCTTGCAAGCTTACTTCCAACCATGGTTTTGCTTATACTATTTGCTTGTGTCTTGTCTTCTATGATTGTGACTTGTTTGCCATTGTTTGTTGGCTATGGCCTTTGATTGCTTGTATGGTTTTGAAAGCCTTGGATGTCTTGTGACATCTAGAGTGGTATCCCATGTTTTTCACAATCTACGATACTGCGCTCTTGATGTGTTATTGCGTGTTTGGCTAGTTTCTATTATATTAGGCCATGATTGTTTATCACTTACACTTCTTAGTTTTTTTTCCATTGTTTTGCATCAGCCATGGTTGTTACCATGCACACCCTATTCCTCATGCATGAATCCTTCTTTAGATGTGCACATAAGATTTATGTCCTCGTTCGGGCTGTGCTTGCATTGATCCATTTCACACACCCTGTTCAAAGGGGGGCTGCCACTGCGTGATTATTTCACCCTCTCAATTGTTCAATAATCAGAGTCAAAATGTTACAGAGCAGAATCGGGCAGAATAGAGACTTAGAAAATGGTTCAAAATCAAACACGGATAAGAAGCAACAGAGGGACAAAAGCGCCCATAACAATTTGTAATAGTGGGCGCTAATGTTCCGTCGGGGTGTTTTTGTCTTGGGGCAAAAACATGCATTTGATAGTTGGCATAGTTTCTCAACGACAATTTTGCACATAATCAAACAACAAACATTTAGTTTACTATTCAAAACCAAGGGACAAAATCAATATCATGTTTCATACTTTAGGAAAGGGAACTAACCACTTTTCTTTCTTGGGTCACATTTTTCCTACTTCCATATTGGTATCCAATAAGGAGTGGCACTTGGGCATATGCATGAACAATGATATGTCTAGAACGAAGTGTCATCCATGACCATTTACTATTGAGTTGATAACCATTTGCAATGACACTTATCTATGGGTTTTGGGGAAACGTCAATGATAGAGGGAAAAATTAATCGCCCTCTCAGCACTCTTCCTTTGATGACAAGATGTCTAAATTCCAAGAGTATTCACATCGGTTCAGGAATTGATCACTCCTGACCCTTCCAACCATCACTAAGGCAAAATTTTTCTAAGGCAACAATACACAAACATTCTATCCTTTCTTTCTCAGCATTCAGGTGTACTCTATCCTTGATTCACTTGTTTATTTTACACATGCATAGAATTTTGATTTCTTTAAGTTAAATTTCAATCTCATATAATGTGAACATTGACTACACTTTTCTTCTTTTGCAAGTCTGTCCTTACCCTGACAAAAGGCAAAACAACTGGAACGAGGAGCAATCTCAGGCACATAATGCTCAAGAAAAGGCAATATTTGATTCCTAATGAAGGTATTCTTTTCACCATGCACACAAGTCACCCTTAGGGTGCTTATCCTCTCTTAGACTCTACAATACACATTTTACAATTTTTATTTGGCACGCTATCGGTTGTAATCTCCTTTGGCTTTATAAGGTATGCTCTTCCTATTTATTTAATGCTACCGAAGATTCATTCACCAACATAAAGTGGGGGCAAATGTAGACACAAAATTATGCACTTATTAGTATTACATTATGCTTATAATATGTCGTTATATGCATGATTCCTAAAAGAAAACTAGATATTGATAACACTTGTTTTGCTTTACATTGACATTGTTTTACCTTTCCATGCTTTCGTCCTCTATTTTTCTAAAATTATCTTTGTTACTTTTGGACGTTACATATTGTGTTATTCAACTAAGCATTTCTTGATTTATCTTTGGAGCTTTTTGGACATAAGTGCCAAGGGACAATAGCAGTTAATGCTATTGTCCTTTTGTGGGTACTCTTGTCCTTTCGCTTGTGTTCTTACATTTCAAAATTACACACTTGTTTATCTTTTCTAAATTTGTATTGATCACTTTGGGTCAATTTTTAGGGTTAATGTCGAAATTCAAACATATGAATTATATATATATATATACACACACACACAACTTACTAACTATTTTAAGGGGCACGAGGTTATTATTTTCTATCTATTACTTGGGCAAAAAGGAGCAACTTAAGGACCACATTTGGTTTTTATTATTCACTGCATATGAAGGACATTCTGAATTTCATAACACATTATCTTGGGATCAAAGTAGTTGTAGCCCATTATATTGGTGCAATTTGCATAAGGGCAACCTAGTTTTAAGGGACACAATTTCTATCACAGATATACTAGAATTACATTAAGTTTGAAATCTAGCACAACGCTTGATGACAATCACATTGAGGTGATCGTCGAGGTTAGTTTGACTCAAGCACATGCATATTTTATATAGTTTATGTGAGCTTGAGTATTGTACATGTAGCTAGGGTTTGTTTTGTATGAACAAGTGTGACAAGAGAACTCTATAGTGAAGTGACTGCAACACAAATGAAGTGAATGTGACAATGTTAGATACTGAAAGAACCACATCTGCATCTATTGTCAGGACACTTAACACCAAGAGATACTATCATCTTCTGAGCGATATTGTTCTAACATATTTTTTAGATCATGCTCTTCTATATGAAGCATACACGTTTTAGACTGAGCCTGTTCCACCATTAGTCTAGCTCATATCCAATCCAAACCACCATACGCTAGCTAAGTCATTCATGTCTTCTCATTATTTGCACTTGCTCATCATTATACGTTGGTATATTGCATGTTTCTGACATCTAATTTATTTCATTCCTCTAATTAAGATTTATCTTTGTTAAATCATTGTGCACGTTTTATAAAGAAAAAGTGAAATCTCAACTCCATGAAGACCATTAATGGAAATATTTTGTACATTTGAGTGAATTACTTAGTGAAAGGGGAATGTCATTATCTCACATACTACGACGTTTCTCCCATTTTGGGTTTCTCCAAGACAAACATTGTGTTCACATGTTTGTGAAACTTTTAATGCTTCTCATATGTGTGTGTTTAATATTGTGCCCATTCATTTACAACTCTTTGTAGCTCTGTTTGGTATAAAAATGAGTTATTTTACAATCTCTTTATAAGCTAAGAATCACAATGTCCCTGTTGGCGAATTTTAGAGTGGAATATCCATCTGAGTTACGGACCAGATTGGTATAAGAGATGTTTTTCCTTTTTTTCGTTAAAAGTTTTCTAGCACTTCCCGCAAATTTGTGTCAGTTTTTGTTCCATTGCGGTTTGGTGACTTGTGTTGTAGTTGTATGCCCAAGAAACAAGTGCTTGTGGGAAATGTGACTTGGTTCCCTTGCTAGAAAATATCTCCACCAAGAGGTGGAAGAAAAAAGTGAGAAGCATGGCACACTGTAATGATGAGGAGACCTGTACAAATGAAGACTGGTTCCACAAGTTGGAGGATGTTACAAGTATTTCTCTTTCATTGTTGAAGCTGGATGGGTTGCATTCCATCACGGAGACTCCCATGGAGAATATTGGTGTTTCAATGGAGGCACTAGAAGCAAATGAGGAGGACGATCCCAAATGTGAAAGGATTGAAGAACCAATCCATGCCAACCAAGCTCTACCTCCAATTCAAGGGTGAGAGAAAGATTAAAATTGAGTTGTATGATGGAGAGGTGAATGTTGAGAGGCTAGACCATTGGCTAGCTTAGCTTGAGGCATACTTTGGTTTACATCAAATTAATGAATGCCAACAAATTTCATTTTCAAGGTTGAAGTTATCTAAACATGTATTATCTTGGTTTGAGAGTTATGTTCATTCTTTGGTTAAGAAGAAGTTTCCACCCCTTAGTAAGTGGGAGGAATTTAAAGTTTTAATTAAGAAACAATTTTTATCCTATTTGCTATGAAGAGGAAATATATAGTGTTTGGAAATATCTTAGTTAAAAACAAAGACAAAGTGTAGGACTATATTAACGTGTTCCGAAAGAGGACGATACATATGAGTCAAGACACCCTTGATGATAATATCTTGATGAAGTATGTTGGAGGGCTGCATAGTCACTTGATGAGGGTGGTGTTGCTAGATAAGCCCAAGGATCTTGATGAGGCTTGTTCTCAAGCTCATTACGTTGAAATGGATGAAGATAAGGGTTCATTTACCTCTTTAGATGTGGATAAGGAAGTTGAGTTGAATGCTACTTCTATTTATAACAAAGAATGTGTACAACATGGTGGGCATTGTGACGTGGATGGTCATATATAGGATAATTTTTGGAAGTTGCATCCAAAATTGCATCATTTTAGGAACAAGAGGAAGAATGAAGTTATGACACTGGTTTTGGAAAAAGAGGATGGGTGTAGCCAATATGGAGTTGAGAGGAAGTGCTTCACTTATTTTCAAGGGAAGGTATGTTTGGAATTTTTTTAATGATAAAGTTGTTCCACAAAAAGGTGTAATGAAATTATTTAGATGATCTGAATATCAACAACAATATAACACCAAATAACACCAAAACATAGAAAATTGATCACAATATGCAACTAGAATGACTCATCCACTTTGAGGGGGTAACCTCCAAACTATACAATAAGACTCAAGTGCTCAATATGATCATAATAATATCATAAAACACCAAGGCAACTATATATACCCTACTATGCTATGTAAAACACCAAGGCCAACACACTAATAATATGAAATCATAAATAAATATGATATGACATGATAAGAAATGATGTTAACCAAAAATCGGCTATCTATATCTCAACATATGACCTAGGGTTAAGAGCATCTTAAATGGTGATCTTTTTAAGCTTTTCCATATCAAAGTTCAAGTTAAGAAGATAAAGGTAGATGCTCTTTTTGATGCATGTTCTCTATTTTACACACTTATTAGATTTGTAATATATTAGTGAGTTAAATACACTAAAAGAATGTAAAGGGGAACTACAAGAGGTTATTTTGATTAATTAATTTCCAACATTAATTATACAATATCATAACAATGCATTAATTGTTGAAACTAATGTATACAACATGATATGAACTTAAGAACACAAGGGGTTGTATTTAGCCACTTGCAGATGAAAATGAGAAGTTTTAAGTGTGTAGAGTGTTGGAACTGGATATTTGAACTTGAGAGTGCTTCATTTCTAGAATTGTAGCCTACAAAATGACCTGATGTAAGACCATATAGATCTTCCAGGACTTTTTGTATGGTTTTGCACCCAATGTAGTGTTTTAGATGTACTCTGATCTTGCTATGTAACTTTTTAAGATTGTCTCCTACCTAAAAATGTCTGTCATTGTCAAACCCTAGTTGTTGCTCATAATGTGAAGCTCTGTGAATATTTTGAATAAGGTCTCAAACCCTAGCCATGAGTGGGAGACTCTATGAAACAAACATTAGTTGGGTTAAAGTGCAATCCTTGCACCATTGACGTCGGCACCACGATGAAGAGGCCTTAAACCACATGAAATTCTCCACCTAATATGTGACATTTGAATGAATGCAACTATATTTGACAATTGAGACCTTAACAATTCTTGAATTGAGTTTTGCCCTTTCTTATCCTTGAATTGGGAATATTTGAGTGCTTGCAAATGAGAGAAACTGGTTCCTTGGCTTGGTAGAATGCTTCAGATATTGTAGTTATTGTTTCCCTAATGGTTGTGCATGAGATTTGGTGAGATTTAGGGAGCCTTCACTGCCTTTAGTGCTATAGCTTTCACAATAAAAGTTCATGAGAATATTAGGTTGTGTCAAGTTAGCAAATGAGGTGAGTTTAAATTGCTTATATATGGTTCCGAAGGTAATTTATTATGTAAAAGCTGACCTAGAGGGAATAAATGGCCTAATGAAGAATATGAAATTGAAAGATCAGATGGAGGATATGTTGGTCCAAATCGTACAAGTCGGCTAGGACTGGATTTCACAATCTGACCAAAGTGGAGGTTTTTGAACAAAGATGAAAAATATGAAAACTAAAAGGTTGTATCCTGTCAAATGGAGTTTGCCTATGGAGTTTATGCATTTATTTCTCAGAATCTGTTGACATATCAATTTGTATGAATAAACAAGCTAGACAAGAGACCTTGGGATGTACTGAGTGAGGATATAAAGAGTAAATTTGTCTTAGCAAGAGTGTATTGTCAAAATTAACAGTGTTAAAAGGATAAATTGACAAATTTGAGTGTCTACATTTGCCCCTCTTTAAGTATGAAATGAAAATTACATGCTTAAATAAAAAGATACCAAAGTTTGTAGACACACTTTGTCTTCATTCAAAATTTGTTTTGCAGCGTCCCATTGTGTTGGTGTTATTATACTCCGTGATGAAACCTATAACACATAGTGTAGTCAATTTCCATAGTAAAGAATCGAACTTTAATTCAAATTTAAAATGTAATATATAAAATTTATATTTGCATGAGTGAAATAAAAAAAATACAAAGCATGTAAGGAATACACATGTTTATTTTGTGTAGGGAGTGATTCTCATTCTTTGCTTACAGTTGGATATTTGAATTGTTGATTTTGCTAAAGGATTGGGGGTAATCAATTCCCAATTGCATAGAAGAGAAACTGAAGTATTAGGTGCATGCAAACCAACACAAAATGGAGGAGAGAGAAGAAGAGTGATATATTGAAGCACCCCGTGAAGAAAGTAGACTGTGTATCAAATTCATTCAACAAAATTTGATATTTTCTCCTTGGAATTTAAGAGGAAATGAAGGATTTCCTATAAAGAACTTAGCTACTTTGATAGCTTTCGTAACCCTGAAAACCACACCACCGCACAAAGATCTAGGCCTAATTCTATAAATAAAGACACACAATAGGAAAGAGAATGAGTTGCCCAATGCCCTTCCCATGTGCCACACAACTAAATATAAACTGAATAAAAGTTGTAATCTATTGAAATGTAGATGGAGAGAGGAGAGCTATCCCCCTAAGATCCCTGTAACTATAACTGAAACTAAGTGTCATGGTGAAGGAGTGAAGTACTTTGTGCCCTTGTAACTGATATGAATTTAGTGAAATGTATATGAAATTGTGTTAAGAAATCATACCTATAGGTGAAAATATGAAACTATTGAGAAAATTGGTGTAATTACCATTGAGAAAATCCATGGGAAGAGGTCAAAACCGTTCATACGGTCTCGACCACGATGTACATTTTTTGAACATGTGCATGATTTTCTAAATATTTTTATTTGATGTTGGTTATGAATACCTTTACCATGTGTATACCTATATCTTAGCCCAAAAGTCTTCCCATGTCTATTGTAGGTGTATAATATACTTAAATTAAGACCCCTTTCTTTTGAGGCATGCGTGATAAATTATTCAAGTGCATGGCTCAAAATAATAAATATGTAACCATGTCTGATAAGTTTGATAGTATGCATATAATCATATGGAAGGATATAGTGGTGGCCATCGATGAAGGAATCTCAAACTTGCAAGGGGATGCACATGGTAGAAACCATGACATGCAACAATGACAACAATAGAAACATTAACAACATAAACAACAACAACAACAATAATAACATATGTATAAGGAAAACAAGTGCAAAGATATAACAACAATAGTTATGCAAACAATATCACACAAAAGACATAGAGCCAAAAACATGGGACACCCATAGTGTCACAAGACAATCAAGGTCCTTAGGCCTGCAAATATGAGAAGCAAGATCACACAAAAAATTCAGAAAACCAAACCACAATTATGGGGCACCCACAGTGTCACAAGACAAGAAAGTCACTCAGGCCAAAATCAATGATCATGTAAGTAGTAAGATACACAACTAGAAAACACGTACAAAAAACAAGCGTCAGAATGATATAGCTAAAAACATGTGAAACAAGAGATGTCAACTCTGTACAAATACACATGTTAGTTTTGTTAGCTCAAAAGATAACATGTACACAATATATGTAATCAGGTGTAATAAAAAAATAGAAAAGAACTATGATAGAACAATAACACTCATGTATAGTGTATAATAGATGCCCCCAAATGTATAAGAAGTTTGGGTAAAGGGAAAGCCAACACTTGTCATCATGTACTGTTATGTGTATATCACACATCAAGATCAATATACCATGTGAACACTTGTGTAAAGAGTAAAGAGTTATGCTATCTATCAAACCAAAGTGATAAACATGTAGAATTTAAAGTGCTAACAATACAAGCTATGTATAGGTCTCGTTTTTATATTTTCCAAATATATGAATGTTTTTCTATTTTATAACTATGTCAGTGTTTTTGTATTTTTGAATGTTAAGATATGTACATGGAAAGGGGTAGCACAAAATCTAAAGAGTGTTAGAAGAAGAATGTAATTAGGTGACACCCATAAGCCAGGGTCGTAACACCATATCATGAAAAATAGGGGTCGAAGGTAGGACATGGAGCTATGATTAAGTATATTTCATAGTGATAGAGCATGTGGACACAATGTGATAATCAGGGAAAGTGTCATGCCCTATATCGAGGAGAGATGAACCTATAGTACAAATAGTATTGTGAGCGATGTGGGGAGATGTATTGGGATATTGATGTAACATATTAGTTCCCTCGATGGGCATGAATTTTCCATAAAGTAACTTAACAGGGATTGATGTACAAGAAAAATCAGATTCACCTTGTTGTAATTGTAAGACACTGTCATGAAAATCCCTAACAAGGTTTTCACATGTATGCAAATTAACAAAGATAAGAGCATCCATATAAATAGTCTGCAATAATGTTTATATTGTCATGAGATCTACAAAAGTCGACATAAGATGAGGTGCATCGATAAGAGACACAAGTGCTAAAGTAGAACATGGGGGATATGTATCAAGTGTAGTGTCAGCGTGGTTGTGAGACTCATGAGGTAGATGATCGTTAGATGTATATCTAATTTTTTCCTATGTAATCGATGTGAATGCCATAGTCATGGTGACATTTTAAAGACGCCCCTAACACCATGGGTACAATAGATGTAGCCACAAGAGGCAAAGTGTGAGAAAAAACTAGAGGGAAAAAATTGAGTGATTGATCAAAATTTTGAGTAGTAAAATGTGTGGCAAGAGTAGGTGTCATAGCTGACTCAGAAAGGATATCCCATTGAAAAGCATGTGCATCAAAAAGATCTTGCATAACATGACAAAGTCTAGCACATTGATCAATATGGTGCCCAATGGATCTTTGATAGTTACAATAAACATGAGCATTGACTTTCTTTCCAGAAGGCTCACTCGTATCAACCTCAAACGGTGGATGTAGATATGCGAGGTTGCACTCAAGTAAGTGTTTCAATGTAATATGTGGAGGACAAGGTAAATGCACAAATTGCCATCTAGGTGGAACAAAAGAAAGAGATAGGCCGTGATTGTTAATGGATTCCTTTTGCTGTAGAGAATAATATTTAAAATGGGAAGGATCCCATTTGTAAACATGAGTAAAGATTTGATGAGAAAATTGTAGACCATCGAGTGCTAAGGTGATGTGTGTAGCATGTAACCAAGGGTGCTCAAGGATGATGTTATAGTTAGGATCATCAAGGACAACATAACGAATACTATCAAATTTCTTAGTGCCAATAATGATAGAACCAAAGAATTTGTGAGGGACATTGTTAGATTTGTGGATGCTAAGATGAGAAGGAGAAAAATCCTTAATAAAGACACTTAGATGGTGGATAAAAGAAATGTTGCAAACATTGATGCCTAATGTTTTTTCAATAATAACATACTTGACCAAAGTCTTATACACAAATACTTGAACATATAGATGAACTCCATTGTTAACAAGTGGTTGTGGAGGAGTTACCATATAATGATCATCAATGTTGAAATATAAAGCTTTTTGAAGAATAAATTGAACATGATCGACGGGTGTATTGGGATAAATCGAAGTGTTATGAAAAGTTAAAGGATCACATCCTTGCCTGTCGGGTATTGCTTTAAATACTCAAGGATTGCTATGATTTGATCATGCGAGGAATCTATTATTGCAACCAAAAATAGAATAAGCAAGCCTAGAAGAAGAATCATGCAACAAGATAGAAAAGGGGAACCCTAAGGTAATTAGGGTTGATGCAAAGATTGAGTCACAAGTCAAGTTTACTAATTTTTTTACACCCTTATTAGATTTGTAACAAATTAGCAAGTTAAATATACTTAAAGGATGTAAAGGGGAGCGACATGAGGTTATTCTGATTAATTAATTCTAACATTAACTATGCAATATCAAAACAACACATTAATTCTTGCGAATAATGTTCACAATATGATATGAACTTAAAAACATAAGGGGATGAGTGCACTTAGCTGATTACAGATGGATATGTGATTTTTTGGGTGTGTAGAGTGTTGGAACTAGGAGATATGAACCTGAGAGTGCTTCGTTCTTAGAACTGTAGCTAGAAAATGACTTGATGTAGAATTGTACATATATGCCAGGATAGTTCGTATGGTTTTGCGCTTATTGTATGGTTTTGGACCTGCTTTGAATATTTCTCTGTAACTTGCTAAGGTTGTCACATTCTAGGAAATGTATGTTGATGTCAAACTCTAGTTGTTGCTTATGCTACAAATCCCTTTGAATACTTTGTGTAAGGTATCAAAATTTAGCCATGGTTGGGAGATCCTGAATAAAAAACATTAGTTGGGTTGAAGTACAATCCTTGCACCACCAACATTGACACTATCCAAAAAGGCCTCAAACCACACATAATTTTATATCTAGTATGCCATATTTGAATTAATGCAACTAGATTTGAAAATTGGAACCTCCTTGACAATGCTCGAATCTTGCTTGAGTTTGGATCTTGCTAATACTTGAAGTGGGGATGTTTGAGAAAAGATGATTCCTTGATTTGGTAGAATGTTTTAGTTCTGTAGTGATTACTACTCTAATGGTTGTGCATGAGCTTTGGAAATATTTAGGGAGCATTGAGTGCCTTTAGTGCTAGATTTTGTAATAAGAGTTCATGAGAATGCTAGGTTGTGCTAGGTTAGCCAATGAGGTGAGTTTAATTTTATTATATAGGGTTTTGAAGGTTAAGTACCATGTAAAGGCTAACCATAGGGAGTAAATGACCCAATGAAGAATATGAAATTAAAATATCAGATGGGGGATATGTTAGTCCAAAACCGTACAAGTCGGCCATGAATAGATTTCACAAACCAACCAAAGTGGAAATTTTTGAACAAGGATGAAATATGAAAAATGAAGGTTGTATCTTATTAAGTGGAGGCTGTCTATGGATTTTATGCACTTAACTTTCATAATATGTTAACATATCAGTCTGTATGAATAAACAAGTTAGAAAAGAGACCTTGGGATGTTCTGACTGGGGATAGAAAGAGTGGTTTTGTCTTAGCAAGACTTTATTTTCAAAACCAGTAGTGTTAAAGGGTAAATTGCCAAATTTCAGTGTCTACATTCTCAAGAAAATTTATATAGTAGAGAAATGGTAGATAGACTTGGGTTGGAAGAGTAAAATCATCCTAATACTTATAAATTAGGTTGGGTGAAACAAGGAACATAGATTTAGGTTTCCGATCAATGTAATGTGTGACGATGTTGTTGTGGATGTAGTACCTATGGATGTTTGTGGCATAATCTTTGGCAACCCCTAAATTTATGAGCATGATGCAATCTTCATGTGAAGGGAAAATTAGTATCAATTGGTTAAGGATTAAAAGAGCTACATTATCCATTCCTATGAAGGGAAATCTCATATCTCCTTGGTAAGTTCAGATTAAGGTAACAAGTTGTTGAATGCTAGTGGAAATATTTCTCTTCTCCTTTTGAAATATAGGGTTATTGATTAGTGTAAACCAATGCATGTCATATATACTAACAAAGAGCAAAATTTTCTACCTAGTTGTTTTCTATCTGGTTGCAGTATTCAACCTTCTTTGATGGAAGGAAATTGGCCATGTAAGATGGAGCAAAGAGGTGAACATTGGAGTTCAAAAGATACATCTCTAAGAGGGAAAAAGTGTGGGAAGGAAATTTCATCACTTAATTAGTTCCTAAAGCTTTTAGGGACTTAAAAAACTCAAATTGTGGAGGTGTGATCTAAAATTGGATATGAGATATGCCTAATTCATGTAATTTGTATTGTAAATACTTTTAAAATATATATCTTGTAAAATAACAATAAAACACATATGTTTTAATGACACATGTGGATTCCTCTCTAAAAATTACACACAAAAAATGGTACCCCGATTTCGAGTTCATTAGCAGAAGTTATGGCCTTTGGAAGATAACGAACATTTGTTGGTTATACAACCACCCCTAAAGATGGAGCAGAGGTTGAACAACCACCAATATGCATAGGGGGAAGTTTCACAACTGTCAGTCTATGCAAACTGACGGTTCTGTCACGGAACAATGTAAAACACTAGTAAGTAATAAATGAGAATGATTCATCTTCCAAAACAATTTCTTGGTAGATTCTCATGGAAGGGGCATCTTTGCAAGACTGTTAAGTGTCAGTTATCATGAAATAATGTAAGAGGAGTTATGAAATTTTATTCCCATTATTGTTGATAATCAAGTTGGAGTCTTTATCTATAGGAACACAATGATTTCCCAGTAGTGAGAGGTTGTTTATTGTGAGTTTTTGGTAGAGAAGTGTTGGAAAGGTGTTAAGCATTTTGTTGTGTAAGTTTAGGGGAGAAATAGTGAAATATCAACTCCAAGAAGGCCATTAATGGCGGTATTTTGTACATTTGAGTGAATTACATAGTTAAAGAGGAGTGTAGCTGCCTCACCCATTGACATTTTCTCCCATTTTGGGTTTCTCTAGGATAAACATTGTGTTCACATATTTTTACAAATTTTCATACTTCTCACATGTGTGTTTAATATTGTGCTCATTCATTTACAACTCTTCATAACTCTATTTTGTATAAAAATGAGTTATTTTTCAATCTCTTTGTAAGCTAGGAATCACAAGGTCCGTGTTGATGAAGCCTAGTATGGAATATCCACCTGGCTTACAAATCATTTGGAGTGTGTCAAGGAAATAGTAGGCGGGCACACATATTTTTGATCAAAAAATAATTGTGGCAATGACATGTTTAATATTATCTAGGAAGAGAGATACGTGCTAAGATTATCTAGATAGGTATCCCCTGCCCCCATGAGGGATAGATATTGTGCACGATATTTTGAACATGTATATGACCCTTCAGGTGGAACAATCAAGGGTGTTAGTAGAGATCGGAAGGATACAAGAGTGTGTGTGATGATATAGGTATCACACATTTACCCAACACCAATGAGATCCAGGAGAGGCTTCTACCTCTCATGCTAGTGTAAATGTATCTAGCTTAGATGATTTCTAGGATGTTGATGATGTGTGATAGATTATTGTAAGGGGCATACCCTTCATTGTATATGCTTTTTGATGTTTAACAATACACACGCATACATATACATATAAAAACACATACAAAGATATGTAAAATTTAGGTAGCCATATAGATTTAGGATATTGAGACAACTGTAATAGAGAATATTCTCTAGGGAGCATCAATCATAGGAGACTGAAAGACCGATGGCTCCCCCGAAGTGGTATCATGGGAGATTCCAATCTCAATGGAGTGATGTGTTAGAGGAGGAGACAAAGGATGGTGTCTATAAAAAGAAATAATGTCCTTAGTTTCAAGCTTCTTTAACCATTTATTTAGAGCATAACAATCATTTTCATGATGTCCTTTAATGCCATGATAGTAGTAATTCAATCAATATTTCACCTTCTCAAGATAATGAGGAGGATGATGACCATTAGATGGTATTATGATTAAGCATTTAACTAATAAGGTATGGAAATTATTGTGTGGCCTATCTTGAGCATTACGGAAGTGAAGTAGTTCTCACTTATGTATTGTAGAAGGGATAAGTGCTACCTTCTTCATACTTAGGTGGCACTAGAGGGAGGTCCAAAACCTCTTCTTCGATTTTACAAGCATTAAGGCCTTCGGAAGCCAAATCATAGTCTTTGATCTTTTAATACAAATCATAGTATTTTCTTCCCAAGATGGAGGAAGGATGCAAAGTCATGGAAAAAAACCCTCTTATGATGTGAGGGAGGAAGGTGTTCATAAGCATGTAGATACTCTAGAATGGCTTCATTGTTATCTGTTATGTCAGTATTTAACAATTCAAGGTCATCTATCTTGACATATGCTTCCTTGAGTTGGGATCCTTTCTTGATAATAGGTTTGCCCCCAGTGATACAAAAAAGTCAGCTTCAGGAAACTCATGAAAAAAATAATACCATGTGGAAGCAATGGCAATGACATCGGCTAGCTAGTTTTAATTCCTAGGGATATACTCAATATATATAAAATCAAAATCTTGAACTAACCTTTAAGTGGCATTCTTATATAGATGCAAGTCTTTGACCTTCGTGTGATAGACCTCTGCCACTTGGCTAGTGATAAGTTGTGAATCTCCATGGATCTAAAATCTCCAAATATCAAGTCTGCAAGCTAATAGAAGACTGGTTAATAAGACACCATATTTGGTTGTGTTATTGGTGGATTCAAAGTCTAAAAGAAAACTAAAAGGAAAAATCCTCCTCCCACTAGAAATAAGGACCACACCAAGTTCTACCCCTGTAGCGCATTTGGCTCCATCATAATACATGGTCTATAAATTACTCTCGGGGAGAGGAGCATAAGTTAAGATGGATGGAGGGACTTGATCACCGATAATTTCTACCATATTGACATCCGCTACCATATCCAGAGAAGGTTGATACTTGTTATTTTCAAGTAAGCAAAAGTGATACATAGAGGTGTTTTTTGGGTCAAACAGAAGCACAAGAAGTGAATCTTTTTCTAGGATGTTAATAATATGTGTTGTTGTCTTCAAGGACATGGTTTTAATTTTTAATTTAAGGTTCATTGTTGATGGAGAGCTTCTTTTTCCTCCTTCAGCACCCTCATTTATATTTTTCTTGTAAGGAGGATAAAAAATTAAGATAGCGGGTTTCAACCCAACATCAACCTTTGTAATATGCTTCTTCCCTTTTCTAAGGATGTTTGTGTTCATAAGTCATTCGTAGGTAATTCACAATGAACATAGATTCCTGGTAATATTTTAGTACTGGCTTGAACTATATTAAATGGGTCTAGGTCTCCTTTGGCAATGAAAACATTTCCCAAATATAAAAAGTGGATTACTTGAAAGAGAGTTGAAGGAATAAAATTCATTCGATGGATCCATGGTCATCCTGATATCAGTTATAGTTGGTTTCTTAGTTTATGGGGAAAAAATTCAGTAAGGGTCATTTTTGGACCAAGAGTTATGGGGAGAAGATGGCCTCAATAGATGTAGCTCTAAGACTATTGCACCCATGAAGAGTGTTGCAAGTGGATGAGCAATTAGTTTTACCATATCCAAGGTTCTGCAAAAAGAAGAAAGGGATGATGTTGATAGCTATCCAATCATCCACCATAGCCCATTTCACTAGGTTATCATATATCCAAATTTGTAAATGGAGAACGAGGTCTCTGCTTCTAGTAATTTTTGCATGCAAAGGTAATTGTCACAAGTTGAATAATTATCCCACATCTCTCATCGCGACACTTAGAAAACATATCCACGTCAATGTGGTTAACTTGTGCCTCAAGAGGGGGTGTAATGTAAGCTAAGTGTCCAAGTCCTATGGCACATAAAAGTGCAAGTCGATGGGATGGGGAATTCTTCATAAGGTCAAGAAACAAAATATGATAAAATGCCTTTGCAAGATCAATAATGATATCATAATTTTCCTACTGTTTGGGGATTCTATTATTTTGTACATTTAAAAGGGCCTCCAGTGGGGAATTGGGAGCTTGCTATTCCTTTGTTTTGGTAAACATATTGTCTTCTTTGTTAGTTTCTAATTCAATGAAACTGATCATATGTGGTTGTCATAGTGTTCCTAGGTATGGGCCACCATTAGGGTTAACTATATTGGAAGTTGAGGCCTTAGCGTCATGATTTCTGTTTAAGGTTATTTTTTGTTTTTATTGTTGTGGTAGAGGTGGTTGTCTTTACTATTGTATATTATTTGGATGTGCATTATCTACAAGGGCATTTTGTTGATGATTTGGGAAAGGGTTTTGATAAATTCCTAAGTGGGCGTTCTGGGGTACAACATAACCTAAATGAACTAAACATTGATTATTAAGGTTCGTTGCCCTAGAAATTATTCTTTAAAGGCTTGTTTTTAGTGTTTAGGTAGGCAATGGATAAACTAGTTATATTCCCTTTAGGTAGTGGTATCGTGAACTTGGACCCTATGGAGTAGACAAAATAGGTTGGGGTTATAGTTCTATGGATGATGGTTTTACTCGTCTACAACTGGTTGTAAATTGACAAAGTTATTGAGGTAGCTGCGACTAGGACAATTTTTTTTTGTTTGGATATGGACCCCCTCAGTTCATGTTATGAATTGGAAATTAATTTTTATTCGTGTTGTAATTCAGATTGACATTAGAATCTTGGTTAAAGTTGACCACATTCATGGTAGGTTGATTGTTATTGGCGTTGATTTTTTTTATTATGATTGTTGTTGTTGGGTTGGTTGACCGTGTTATTAGGGAAGTTTGGATATTTTGGTTGGTTTGTAATTCCATCTTAGTGGCATTATGGTTTGGATTGAGTAATTTTAGACCTTGGGCATTTGGGAGGATTATGTATTATTATTATTATTTTGGCATCCACCATATTTTTGGTTGGGGGAAAACAAGTCTCCCATTCAAACCATAGGTCATACAACCATTATCTACTACTACATGTTCAATCCATAATACACTCTTTAATGATTCTTTGTAAGACTTGCATGAGAGCTTATGCACATCTTCCTTGGTTTCCCTGTTGAGGGCATGGAGGAAAAGATCACATAGATTCCTTTGATACATTCTTGGGGCTTTGGGTAAGAAATGAAGCACTTGACACAATCTCATGATGAAATGTATAGTAAACTCATTGGGATTTGGTTTTAAAATGGAGAAACCCCCTAATACCAATCTTTATGTGTGTATTCATATCAAAGTCCTTGACATATTCAGCTATAAGCTTCTTGAATGAATGTATGGGGATTTCAGGAAAACTATAATACTAGTAAAGTGTTATGCCATTGAGGATCTTGGGGAATATTTTTGTGACAACTCCATCCTACGAGAGTAATTCATGAATTACGACTGTGTATCCTTTTATGTGGGTATTAGGGTCTCCTTCACTAATGTATTTTGTTAACTTAGAAAGAGAGCAAGGAAGGAGTGTTATACAAATGTTAGAATTGAGAGGTTCTTTTATATATTTTGTATAGTTTCCCAATGTATTTAAATCAGTAGCGGGAATGCTTGTTGTGCCTAAAAATAGTTGTGAAAATTGAAAGTTACTAGTATATGGAAGATTCATAATGGAAGTGTAGGTAGGAACATTCGATATGTAAAAAGTGGTGAAAAACCTGTCACATTGGGTGGATTTAGAGTATAAATTCATGTAAGGTGGCATGGGACTTGTGGGAGAGGGATTGCCAAACTGTTGAGTGGGTTGGGGAAAGCTTTGTAATGGTTGAGGAAAAGTTTGCAGGGCCTAAACATAGGATCGTGTTTGTTGAACATATGGTTGTGGTTGATTTTAGTCCTATGATGTAACTGTAGATTGTGCATGGTTTTGTACATTCAACACGTCAACACAAAATATGCCCTTATTATTATTACTTCATGCCTCTAGTATGTTATATACATGATTTTCAAGTACAAATTTTAAACACTAGTGAGACCATTTCTTGGTCCTTTTATTGGTTTTGACTCATTTAGATTGAGACTTTACCTTTTATTGCTTGCATTCATATCTTTTGGTCATGTCATAGGGATCCCTATCCCTAGTTTTAGTGTTATTTATATTTCTTGGCTTTGGGACAGTACCACCCAGTTAAGACACTAACACCCGGGCACTAATGTCCCTTATGAGAATTTTTGTTCATGTTACTTTATTTTCCAATTTTCCAGTTTATGTAGTCAGAAATCATGCACTTTCTACTTACATCATACCTCTAAGTATTTCATTATATACATGATTCCTAAGCAAGAATACTAGACATTAATAACACTTGTTTTACTCTTTCATTGCTTTTATCTTTCCCACACTCTTGTTATTTACTTTTCTGAAATGACCACTTTACTTTTGTATACTAAACGACATGTGACCCGATTCTGTATTGATTGTTATATCTTCTAAGAATCCTAGACACTACTGCGCATTAGGAACAGGAACGCCCTAGGCGCTACTGTCCCTTCTGGGCGCTACTGTCCCTTTCCCTCCTTTTCTTGATTTTAAATTTTCACATCATTTAGTATTTTTTCTAGAGTCTCTTTGATCACTTTGGGTCAGATTTTTCAATTGTTAATGATGAAATTCAAACAAGGGAATCATATATATACATGAATTACTTACCATTATTAAGAGCAAATACAATTGGGGCTCATACTTACTGTTTGCTACTTGGGAAAAGAACAACATTCAAAGACTACATTTGGGTTGCATCATTCACTGCATAAGAAGGGACATTTTTGAATTCCACCTCACACATTCATCTTGGGGAAAAAGTAGTTGTATCCCATTATCTTGGTGTGAATGACGCATGGGGAACCTAGCTTCAAGAGAAATGATTCCAATCACACACACACACACACACGAACTATGTAGAGTTTGAAATGTAGTGCAACACTCGGTGATAATAACAATAGGGTGATTGTTGTGGTCATTCCAACTCAAGCATATGCATTATTTATTCGATCTAGTGTTTGCTTGAGCTTTGTGCAAGTAGCTAGGGTTTTTTCTTGTAGGAACAAGTGTGATATATGAACCTTAAAACAAAGTGGATGCCACAAATAGCTAAGAGAAGAAGCTAAGTTTGAACCTTGAAAAGACCAGAAGCAGAGTTGTTACAGGGACACTCACAACCATATCAAACACTAGCACACAGGGCGGTGTTGTCCTATTGTGGGTGCTCCTGTCTGAAGAAGTCTCAAATATCAGTTTTCTAGACAAAGCTCACACATTCTATATATAGCATGTTCCAGTCATCTTCTAGTCCAAAATCATCCCAGATCTCCCAATACAAGCTAAGTTACACTTATGTACTATCTTGCATATTTACGTGTACTTTGCATGCTAGATCTTGTTTGTTATTGTTATATTAATTTGATCTTAGTCCACTAACAAATATTTAAATTTCTTTATATCATTTGGTGAACATTTTTATTGATCTAACCTTAACTTACCTTCTATTTAATGGATATCTCTATGAATAAATTTTTATAAATCCCATCTTGAATGCATACATGCCTTACGACACAATATAAATCATACTCTTATCAACTCTGATACTTCCCCTATTTACATCAACCAACTAGTCTCCACTACCTTAGCAATCAATGATGAACATATAAGTTTACTCCAGATGATATCCCATCCCAAACCATTGTTGACAATACACCTCCTTTGTATATACAAGTTCATATTCATAATATAATAGTTAAGCATGCTTTGACTAATAATGGGTATGGTATGCATATATACTATTTCTTTTTTACACTAGTTAGGATTTCTAGTTACTGATTTAACTTCATCTACATTATGTATTTGTGGTTTTGATAATACACCCAAGCACGTCCTAGGTGAAATTTCTTTAACCATTATTGTAGGGCCATGCACTCTTCAAGTTTAATGTCATGTCATGCCTAATAATCTCAATTATAATCTCCTCCTTGGTCGTCCCTGGTTACATTTTATGCATGCCATCTCTTCCACCCTACATGCTTGACTCAAATTTCTCCATGAGGGTGTTGTATATGATGTTTTGGATGATCCATCGCCGTTCACCTTTTGTGATACTATTGACCATGAGCCCACTCCTTGAGATCACTCTCCTCCACTTATTGTTGATTATGTAACCTACAACATTAGTTATAAGTGTTTGTTATGACATGGCTTTTTTGGATAAACACTTGGTTGTATTGGCCAAGGTATTATTGAGCTTGTTATTCTTCCTAAGCAACATGATAGGGCTAGTATAGGATTTTCCCCTAGCTCATATAGGGTCTGTAGTGCCCACATTTTATACACCCAAACACAACAGTAAAATACTAGGATTTTTTTTTTGACATACATTGCTCACTACACACAACATAACATGGGCTTCAAGTATAAAACTCGACTCGCATACGACAATCACAAAAATCATCGACTCACATAGACACATGAAAACGATAGAGGCATGCTGACGCTACACCTTTCCCCATGGAAGATTACTAGTAGAGACCCAACCACAAGAACATGGCTTCAGGAACGGCGAACCCACAACACATCATTTCCTTAAATGTATTTTTGGTTTAAAGTTAACATTCCAAGGACATTATGAGCAAGGATAAATTTTCTCGTATGTCTACCCACATTTTCTTAAGTTTATTCCGCGGTTGAAAATACAATTCGACCTTCTCAAGTGGGCTTCTTATACTTTATATAACTTTCCATAACTGACATACATATTTGGCATAAATCAAAATTGCATATAAGGTACTCAATTATCTTATTATTATGTAAAAAATATTCTTCTCTAACTTTTATTTGATGTCTACAGTTTTACCCTTACAACTCAAACGAAAGTGACTTGATGTCCAAAACGCAATAAAAGGATTTGATGGAGTTTTTAAATATAGGGTAGCTTTTCACCAAAAAGTATTTCTTGATTCACACTATATTTATTTCCCTACCATTGTTATTATAATTTGAAGACTTATTGAATTCCTATAAGATATATATATATATATATATATATATATATATATATATATGTATATATATATATATATTGTTTTCTCAAAGTTTGGTCGCACCAAGGTAACTTATATTCTTTGCAACGCATAGAAAAAGTTTAATTAAGTTATAAAGACTCCAAGATTGACCTTAGTCCTAAACTCCAATCTCGTGTGCAACATTTATATAATATGCTCTTACATCGCACTAAGATCTCGCTCTTAGCTTTTTTTTGAAATCAGGAGTTACATAAGCATTTGACTAGCATCTTGAAGGGGTACATGACCGGAAGAATTGTAACTATATATGAACCACATTCAAGAAAATACCAAGATGCTATTTTGATGGAAACCAAGGTAGCACCGCTGAATCGTTCCTTCGAACAATGACTCCTAAGATGCCTTCTACGGCGGTCTTCAACACTCAACCTGGTGTCGGACATGAAGGGAGGGCATTCTTCTCGCGATTACCAAAACTAGAAGGAAACCACATACTCTGGGTAGGTTGGACCATGACATTCCTAAATATGGGTTCACGACAATGTCGCTAAACCTAATGACTATGATGGTAAACCCGACTGGGGGTTTTATTTACCTAACCTAGGGATCTCATCGAGCGCAAAGCTTAAGTTCGTTCTACGGTTTAAAATTTCTTATATGGTAAAAATGATCACACATGCAGGCAAGTTATGCACGAATATTTTATTATGGTTGAGTGTTCCCATTAAAACTCTTTATTATGTTTGCAAGGTAAGAAGATAACCCAGAATTTAATTTAATTGTTTATTAAATACTGAGAAGGTACTACAAGATATTAACTTCAATTTCAATTTACTATGTATAAATCAAACCCTTTTTGCCATACACAACTAATAAACAAATTGAACCGGTGATTAGATGCACATTTCCTAAGTATCCCTAAACTAGCATATCATGCATGTTAACAAATCTTAATTATAACTTTTCGGTAACAAGAGACTACATAACACAGTTATTCATTTTAAAATGACCTATAAGAATTACAATAATAATAATTAAATTTCCCATCGCCTTCTTCGTCGTCATTCATCCATCTTGCAAAACCCACGTGAGCATGATATCATCGATAATTCGCTGGCATGGCATCCACCCTAATCAATCCTAAGTATCATATTTCAGTTTCCCATTTACATCTAACAATAATTACCGTTTGCAATAAAAAAAAGGTCTAGGAACATGTATCCATTGCATTTCATTTTTCTTCATTTTGAAACCTAGGAGAGAGAAAGAGAAGGGAAGAGAGAGAAAACACCACTTTGTCAAAAGTTCGATTTCACACAACAGATACACTAAAGGGTTTTAAACAATTATTTGCATGTGTTAAAAGTTTTCAGGGTGATTTGGAAACCTTACGAGGGTCCGCAGTTTTCTATTTTTATATTTTCTTACTAACTACAAAGACGTACAAAATGTGCTTGGAGGCTAAGAAACCGCTCCCAAAAGTTACCTTCCAATGAGAATGCCCTCCACGATCAACTTTCTACGTGTTCCTAGATATACCAAGAGTTCAAAGCAACTGACCGAATTGAAAAAGAGCGCACGGTTTGCGTTTGGCGGCTAGTTTTCCAGGGCCACTGGTCGTAGTTCACCCAGTTGTAAAGAGACAAAAGTTAGCTCGAGTAGCCCAGAAATCGTGTCCCAAACGACGTTCGACGGATGCGTACACAACGAGACTCTTCCTACTAGTTCCCCTATATAAGGAGAATTCGTCAAAGTCGACGGGACGAAGAACTAGAAAACCATGTTCAAACGGCGACAAGTTTTCTGGAGCGACAAGACAAAATTAGACCAGTTTGACCTCGTCAAACTGCGACCAGAGGCCTACAAAATGGCTTCGCCAAACTATCCCAAAAGGTGCTCTTTCCTATATCGAATGTTCCATGCATTTTTCTAGTATAAACGCTAGAGGTTTGCGAAGACGGAACGTGATTTCTCTTTCTGGGTTTCAAATGGTGGTCCAAAACGAAAGCCAACTTTCTAGTTTTAACAACTTTCTACTGTTGTAAACTGGTGTAACATGGCTCCTATAAGAGCGTCAAAAGGATGTCATATGATCGTTTCGGGTCAAACCAAAAATCAAGGCGACTCCTCGTATACCAAGGTACACGAATGAAACTTCACATCTCGTTTCCAGAGTTGCAAAGGGTGCTTAGTGAGTCTCCGAAAATTACAAAATTTAACTATTTTAAGTAGGAAGGTCAACTTAATCAATGGAGAGTCAAATTTGTCTGGTCGATAAAACAATATTGAAGCGATAAAAAAGGGTAAGAGTTTTCTAGATCATCTCGTAGCGAGGGTGATAGTTGATGGTTTAAAGTAGGCGAGTTATAATGGCTTCGAGAGTTGCGACACGACACTTTATTTTTTGCAAAGAGTTGAAGGGACATTAAACTGTATTAAAAATCTAATAACTTAATATTCTATTTAGTTGCAAAAGAGAACTAAAACACGAGAATTATGAGAGGTAAGGAAAGAAGAACCATGCCTGGAGAATGAAGTCGGTCAAAGCCGCAGGCTTTGGTTCAGCATCTTGCTCAGGCACTTTGCCAAACGGTTCACGAGCCTGGGTCTAACCTCCACCACGTCACACCCACTTCCCGATCACTTGAAGTTTTCCAATAGAGTAAGCAGTTGCTTGTGCGTTTCCAAAACCTTCTAAACAAATCCATTATGTGCACATTCTTGCATGAAATTTCAGCTATCCACGTGGGCTAATCTGTGTTTATTTCTTGGAGGAACTTTGTCAAACGCTTCATGTGCTTTGTCTCTAATTCCAGGCTTTGCATTTAGGTCTAACCAAGCATTTACAACTACATGCAATGACCATATCCATACGACTTGATTCAAAGCACCCATTTTAACATAGTCTGGGATATACTAGCAATGACAAATATGTCCATGAAGACACTAGGTGTTTGCATTTGAAGGAACAACCACCGAGCTTCAGGGCGATTATGTGGTCTTCTGGGCTATCATGGACATCCATGACTTGCTCCTACGTTGCCATTTTGACACAAACACTAAGGATGTTGGAATTGCATATTGTCAAACAGTTTTTTGCCTTTTCTACACATCCATTTTGTGCATATGCTGCCATCATGGAATTCCATGAGACAACATTTCTTTGAGGCATTTTATCAAATAGTTGAGCACCTTTTAACATACCAATTTTTGCATACCCTGCTATCATTGCAGTCCAGGAGACTGCACATCTTACAGGTATTTTGTCAAACAGTTCACATACGTTGTGTATGCCTTCACATTTTGCATACCTGTTGATCTGGGTACTTGACAAGACATTTAGAGATAACATCTTCCCATGATGCTTTGATGGATGTCCATGCGCTGTTCTAAAGCTCCCATTTTGACAGCAGCTGGGAGGTTGCTGGAAAGAAAGAAAAAAGCTGTGGATTCTGGCTTTACACGCGCCATATGCATTGCTAGCTTCACTCGTACCAAATGCATTTGCTTGGAAGTTTCAAAGGCTCTTTCAACAAACACATCTGTGCATATCCCGAAATGATTGCAGTCCAAGAAAATTTATTTTTTTTCCCACGCATTTATACAAACAGTTCACACGTTTCCACATTTTTGCATGAAAATCGATTAGGGCTTTGGCAACAGCAACAACTGACAAAGTCTCTTTGCGTTTTTGACTTTGATGGGAGCCCACATAGTCCTGGGCGTGGGCTGGAAGGGTGCTTGCCGCGTTACCAAAAGGAATAAGCACAAAACCACTTCGTTTTTGCATTATTTTCCACGTGGGTGTGAGTGGCGTGGCTTGGGTGCATGTTGGCGCGGCTAGGAGGCTAGGAGGAGGCCCAATAGTGATGGCACTCCATGAGATGTCATTTGGCGAGGCATTGCTTGGGGACAGTCCAAGGAAAACACCCTGGTTTGTTCAACCGCCGCCCACAACCCCACCTGGTGTTTTTGCATTCCGCCCTTCCCTTCTTTGCCCTAATCCACCCTCATAAGAAGTCACGGGTTTTTTTAATTTATTTTCTTATAAAATTTGAATCCTTTTATTTTATTTTATTTTATTATTTATTATTATTATTATTATTTTTTTAAATACATGGAGGCATTACAGGGTCCTCCCTTTCGGGACTCAATTCCTTCTAGCTAAACACCTATTTGAGGTTTGTACTACCTCCCACTCGCATATCCTCAAGTTAGTCAATCTACACCTCATCGATGATGTTGCCTCATAGGGCTTACCATGCTTAGATGAATTTCACTATGATAAGGTCCTCTTAGAGTACATTAGAGCCTATGCTCCCTTCCCTTCACATCATCACAAGAGGAGATTTCCCCATTCTCTCCATGTTACTGTTTATTTAAGTGAAAGTGACGCTGATAGTGTACATATTGATGCTCATGATACCATATGTCGAGGATTGATCCAAATTAATTAATGAAGAGACTGCACCATAGAACCTGAGCATCGATCACAACCCACAAATAGTTCTTTTAGCTATGCACAATATCGTACTCCATGAGGGTGCACAATCCATACAACATTTTTTTTTGAAAAATATACCCACATGTGGCTTTGTTACTCAAAGAAGAAATCCAACGCTTATTAGATGTCGGGTTCAATTGCATTGTTGACTACCCATAATGGCTCTCAAATATTGTCCTTGTCATAAAACCTAATGGTCAAGTTCATTATTGTACCAACTTTCGTGATCTTAGGTTCTCCAAAGGACAATTTTCCTTTACCACTTATTGACTCTATCGTTGATTCCACTGTGGGTCATGACATGCTTTCCTTTATAGATGGCTTTACTGGTTACAGTAAAATAAAAATCAACACATTTGACCAAGAGAAAACTTCTTTCACAACCCCATGGGGCACATTTTGGTATATTGTCACGCCCTTTGGCTTTTAAAATGCGGGTGCCACATACCAGTGTGGCATGACTCATATCTTTCATGATTACATCTATAAATTATCAAATATTATGTTGATGATATTCTCGCCAAATCAAAACATTGTACCCACCACGCTCAAGACCTTCATACCCTCTTCACACGATTATAAAAAATAATGTCTGTCTCAATCCTTAAAAATTTGTTTTTGGTGTAACTACTAGGAAATTATTAGTATACATCATCTCTCGACGTGGTATTGAAATCGATCCACAAAATATTAGCAATATTGTAGACATGCCTCCTTATAATCTTCATCAGTTACAATCACTACAAGGTAAAATTCAAGCTATTTGTCGAATCATAACACAACTAGATGATAAAATCCAACCCTTTACATTGCTCACGAAAACAGATACCACATTTACATAGGATGACAAATGTCAATAGGCTTTCAATGATATCAAAGCTTATTTACTTAACCCGCATGCCTTGATTCCTCACATTCCTGATAAACCACTACTCTTATATGTCTCGGCTACATTTCATGCCTTAGGAGCCTTACTCAACATGATGCAACCCAACGTAAGCATGCCATTTATTATATTAGTTGCACTTTACTTTCCTAAGTGCAATTGTAGTTATATTGAAAATTTGTGTTTGGGACTTATCTTTGTCGTTGAAAAACTCCGACATTACCTTATCAATGCTGAAATTCATGTCATTACTAAGGTTGATCCTTTGCACTTTTTACTTTCTCAGATTCATTTATCCGGTCATCTTGCTCGATTGGTTATGTTACTTATTGAATTTGACTTTAAATTTGTTCCACAAAAATCCATTAAGGGACAAGTCATTGGTGATCAATAAACCAAAACTCCTATCAACGATCCTTTCCCCATTTGTGGCAATTTTCGTGATGACTTCACTGCTTATACCATTGATGCTAATCTTTGAACCATGTATTTTGATGTCTCTCTATGTTCTACTAGAGTTGGAGTTGGAGCCGATATTGTCTTCATCACACCACATGCTAAACCTATGCCCTTTTCTTACCGTGTTAGTTTCCATTGCACAAACACTACGAATGAATATGAATCCCTCATTTTAGGTTTATCTATTGCTTGCTCCCTTCCTATACATCATCTTCAGATTATAGGTGTCTCTTAGCTCTTTATCAATCAAGTCACTAGTACATAATGAAATAAAAGAAGAGAAACACATTCCCTATCATACAATCACTACTAACATGGTCACTATAGTCAATTCCTACACCATCACGACTGTACCCCACAAAGACAATCAACATGTTGATGGTATGGATAGCGTTGCTTCTCTTATCCCCTTAAATGTTACTGATGACCTTGCTACATTCATCATTTATCATTTATGACAGCCCGCTATTGATTTTTGTAGCATATAGGCTCTGTAAGTCCTTTCCATCATCTGTATTACTGACAATCCATAATGGTATACTAAAATATATAATTTCCTTTACTACCAAACATTACTCGCTAACATATCCTCACATGAGGCACACCAACTGCGTTGCGAAGCCACATGATATGTCATTATTGGTGGTACTTTATTTAAACATGATATTGATGGCAATCTCCTTTGCTATTTGGGATTGGATGATATTGCACTTGCTTTATCCCAGGTACACGACAACATATGTAGTGGACATTTCAGTGGCAAAGTTATGGCCCAAAAACTGTTACGCAATGGTTACTATTAGCCAACCATGGAACAAGATTTCTTAGACTATGCTAAACGATGTGACAAATGTCAATGCCATAGTAAACTTCACTATGCACCCACATATGATTTACAACCTATTGCATCCCCATGGAATTTCTCCTTATGGGGCTTTGATCTCATTAGCAAGGTCAATCCTGAGTTAGCTAAAGGATACAAATTTATAATCACTGCTATTGAATATTTTACCAAATGGGTTGAGGATGCTCCTTTACACACCACTACTGGTGAAGATATTTGTAGATTTCTTAATACACATATCATCATCCACTTTGGGGTTTTGTTTGCTATTGTAACTGAAAATGGTTCATCTTTCAAAAATTATTATCTCAAAAAATTCTGTGCTAAATATAATATCAAACACACATTTTCTACTCCCTATTACCCTTAAGGTAATGACCAAATCGCAAATACCAATAAAACAATCATTAAAGTTTTGCATAAAATTGTTGATCAATGTGGTGATGATTAACATAATCAAATGTTATATGCCTTTTGGGCATACCGCACTAGTGTGCGCACCCCCAAAAATGCCATCCCTTTTTCTCTAGTTTATGGAATTGAAGTAGTTATTCCTTTGGAACTTGAAATTCCAGATTTGTGTGTTTCTCTTAAACATATCCTCCAAGACAATGAATATCAAGAGTGAGGTTTACATGAAATGGAAATGTTTGATTCTTGCCGGGTACAAGCTTTAAAACATCTTCATGCTTACTAAACACACATCAAACGTGCTTATCATACCAAGGTACATCCATGAGAATTCAATGTTGGAGATTTATTACTCAAAGAAAATCAAAAGAACACTAATGAAAAACCCTCTCTTAAAGGAAAATTCAAACCTAATTAGCTAGGCCCATATGTTATCACTGAAAAACTTGGCCAAGGTGTTTATGGCCTCGCTACTTTCTTAGGAAAACCTCTTAAAAATCTAATGAACATTATGCATATTAAGAATTAGTTTTCCTAGCTATACACTTTATCCCACACTCGGGGTCATATTCTACTCCTTCGCTACCCAATGATGCACTCTTGTTCTACGTTGAAACACAACTGTTGAGGGTGCATTTACTTTTATGGACCTCACTTTGCACACATACACTAGGGGGAAACCTTGCTCCCCTATTATAGCTATTCTATTTCATGTTCACATATTTTCAAAAATTTATAAATACTAGCTTAGATATTGTTTGGACTTATCCTTACTTATTCATTCTATTCTATGTTGTACACTACATATCATGTTACTTGGGTTCATAGTATGTTTTATCATTTTTCTGTACACACATGTGCATTCACATGGTAGTTTTTGAGGTGAATGCACCTCACTTACATGTTTCTACATGATGTATGATGCTTGACACTATACCATACCGGTCCTACTAGGCTCCTGATGGCATCTACCTTTCTTAGTTTCCTATATTCATGTTTTATCATTGCACAATCTATTACTTTCATTCTTATTTTTAACTGTATACATTGTAACATACTATCAAAATTTCTAACATGTTAACGAGTGCTTCAGGATTAGGATTTGTATTGCAAGCCTATTTCCAATCATGATGCTCTTATTTGATTATATCTTGTCTTCCTTTCTTGTGTTTTGATTGTCATTTTTTACAGGCTATGTCCTATGTTCATTTCTTGTTTTCTTGTATCGCCTTGAAGGCTTTGATTTTCTTGCAAAATCCTGAGTGGTGTCCCATGCATTTGACCAACTAATCGCTGTGTTTTTTTACAATGTTATTGTGTGTTGTGACTTGTTTTTCATTACATCATGTATACTTTTTTATGACTAAAACTTTTGGCTAGCCTTTTTGCCATTGCTTACATATGCTGTGGTTATTACCATGTGTATTCCTTATCCCCCTTATAGGAGTTATATTTTAGATATGTACATCATTTTCAACTTTTCTCGTTTGGGCCACGCTCGCCTTTGTCAATATCACGCACCCCAAACGACTGGGGGCAATAATCAGGTGACTATTTCACCCTCTTAGTAGTTTACATACCATATACAAAATGATACATCAAAAAATCAGGGTATAAAAAAGCTAAGAAACATGTTCAGAATTAGAATTGGGCATAAATCAGTCTAGGACAAAAGCGTCCAACATAGACAGGACTAGTGGGCGCTAGTGTCCCACCTAAGCGCTCTTGTCTTGGAGGTAGAGACAATTACAATGTAGAATCAAGAGGTTCTCAGTGACAATAATTTCCATTTTCCGGCAACATAGGCTCAGTTACAAGTTACTATCAATGACACATTACACACTTGGCATAATAAAACTAACTACTTCATATGGTTCGGGGTTTGTGACGATTTTTAGTGGCATTTATCCATGGGAAAGTGTTAAGGGTTGGAGAGAAAAGTTGTCCAATCTCCCAATACTCTTCCCTTTGCAGTAGGACGCCTAAATCCAAAGTTTAGCAACAAGACGTTCAAATCTGAATTCTAGCAACATGACACTCAAATCCAAAGTTTGGCGATAGGATGCCCAAATCCGTAATACTATTCCAACAATTTCCAAGGAAATAAACATAAAGGAACAATTATATTTTCTCTCACGGCACGCAGGTGTATTATACCCTTGATTCACTTGTTTTTCAATACGTATTTCTATTTTTACATGTACTAAGTTAAATTTCAATCTCATTTACCATGAACATTGACCACACTTATCTTAAAGCAAGTATAACCTTACTTTGATAAAAAGGGCAACACATAACAAGGAACAATTTCAAGCACAACGACGCTGCAACAAAGACAATATCCAAAAAATGCACACATACATCACCTCTACTACACATGTAAAGGTCAGCCCTAGGATCCTTATGCTTCTCTAGATTCCATGATGCACATTGTACTATTGGTTATAACTTCCTTCAGCTCTACACATGGTATGCTCTTCTTATCTACTTTATGCTACTAAATATTCATTTACCGGCATAAAGTAGGGGCAAATGTAGTCATGAAATCATGCACTTTCAACTTACATTATGCCTTTAATTATTTCAATATATACATGATTCCTAAGAAAAAAGACTAGACATTAACAACTCTTGTTTTACTCTTTCATTACTTTTATCTTTCCCACACTCTTGTTATTTACTTTTTTAAAATAACCAATTTACTTTTGGATACTAAACAACATGTAACCCAACTTTGTATTGACTGTTATATCTTTTGAGCATCCCAGACACTACCTCCCATCAGGGAAAGTAGAGCCCCAGGTGCTACTGCCCCCACTAGGCGCTTATATTCCTTTCCCTCTTTTTTTGATTTTGAATTGGCACATCATTTGGTATCTTTTCTAGAGTCTGTTTTATCACTTTGTGTCAGATTTTCACTTGTTAATGATGAAATTCAAATAAGGCAATCACACACACACACACACACACACACACTCTCTCTCTCTCTCTCTCTCTCTCTCTCTCTCACACACACACACACACACACACACACACACACACACACACACACACACACACACACACACACACACACACACACACACACACACACACACACACACACACACACACACACACACACGATTTACTTACCATTATTTAGAGGAAGGAAAATTGAGGCTAATACTTACTAGTTACTACTTGGGCAAAGAGAAACATTCAAAGACTGTATTTGGGTTGTATCATTTATTGCATAGGAAGGGACATTTCCGAATTCCATCTCACACATTCATCTTAGGGGAAAACTAGTTATATCCCGTTATCTTGGTACGACTAACACAAGGAAAACCTAGCTTTAAGAGACATGATTCCAATCACACTCACAAGAATTACATAGAGTCTGAAATGTAGCGCAACACCTAGTGACAATCACATTGGGGTGACTGCTGAGGTCGGTTTGCCTCAAACACATGTATTATTTATTCCATCTAATATTTGCTTGAGATTTATGTAAGTAACTAGGGTTTGTCTTGTAGGAACAAGTGCAATACATGAACCCTACAAGAAAGTGGATGCAACAAACAACAAAGAGAAGAAGCTAAGTTTAGACCCTGAAAAGACTAGAAGTACAACTGTTGCAGGGACACTAGTGCCTAGATCAGACACTTACACGTGAGGAAGTCCTATCCTACTGTGGGTGCTCTTGTTTGAAGAAGTATTAGATATTAGTTTTCCAGATAGAGCTCACACAGTCTAGATCTAGCATGTTTCAGTTATCTTCCAACCTGGAATCAAACCAGATCTCCCGATACAAGCTAAGTTACTCTTATCTCCTATTTTACGTACTTCTACTTTGCATGCTAGATTATTTTGTTATTTCTATATTCATTTGATCTCAGTCCTCTTATAAAGATTTAAACTTGTTTAAATCAATTTCTTTCTTACTCTGGGTCTTTTCTCATCTTTATTCCATGACCTAGGTCAGTTTTTGGTTTCACTAAGTGCCGAAATTCAAACAAGGAAGTCATATATATACACAAATTACTCACTATTATTAGAGGCATGACAATTGGGCTATCAATCTCTACCTACCATCTACAAGAGCACCCTTAAGAACTACATGTTGGGCCGCATTATTCACTGCATAAGGGGGACTATTCTGAATTCTATCTCACACATTCATCTTGGGGCAAAGTAGTTGTAACCCACTATCTTGGTGCAACTGGTGTAAGGGAAATATAGCTTCAAGGGACATAATTCAATCACACAAACACATACACACACTAGAACTACATAAACTCTAAAATATAGTGCAACGCTCGATGCCAATCACATAGGGGTGACCGCCGAGGTCAATCTGGCTCAAACATATGCATTATTTATTCCATCTAATGTTTGTTTGAGCCTTGTGGAGGTAGCTAGGGTTTATTTTGTAGGAATATGTGTGACACATGAGACTTATAATGAAGTGGATGTGAAAAATAATGAAAGGAAGAAGTTAAGTTCAGACCCTGAAAAGAGTAGAAGCAGAGAACCTATTAGGAGACTAACACCCGAGGTGATCCTGTCCCCATTTGGGTGGTTCGGTCCAAAGAGGTTCCAGATCCCAATTTCTTAGACATAACATACACATGTCAAATCCATCCTTCTCGGCTTGTTTTCTGGCCCAGAATCAATCCAAATCTACCAATACAAGCTAAGTCATTCTTATCTCCCATCTTGCACACTTTCTTGTTGTTTGCATGCAAGATCTTGATTGTTACTGTTATATTTATTTGATTTCAGTCCTTTGATTAAGATTTTATTAAATCATAATGGCATAGAGTATGAGGTGGTGTTGCATCTAATGTGTGTCAGGAAAGTGTATGATGAGTCCCACTCATGTCTAACATGTATAAGGAATTATATTGCATGTTAATTTGTGGCAGTCAAGACTTGCAGATAAATCCCTCCTTGTCAAGTAAATATCATTTTATTAGAATGGAAGGTTCCACATAAGATTCTTGATAGGTTAATGGTTGATCAATCTCTCTAATCCTTACATTATAAGAAAAAACTTGACATTTAGATCGAAGAAACACAAACAATGGTGTGCTATGAGAATAGTATCATCCCAACCAAACAAAGAAGGTGATTTTTAAGCATTCATGCAAGCATAAAATGCCTTAAGTCCTAACATAGACTTATTCAATTCCTGACCTAACATATTCGGGGGGTGTGTAAACACCCAAAGGTCATGGGAGAGGGAGAAGGTGGCATGAAATAAATAAAAGATACAAAAATGAGAAGAAACTAGTCCTTCACGTCGGGTTCAACAAATTTTGTAACACGCAAAAAAGTGTTTACAATGCCTTTCATGGGCACTTGATTATTTATGATTTTGTGCCAAGGTAGTCAACATAGAAGTGATGGGATGATAGTGGGTGAGATCTACGAATAGTGTGAGGATGGTATGATTTAGTCTGTTCTTGAGAGAGAAAAACCTATTTGTCAAGGGGCATCAAAGCTTCTAAGGACTTGATCATGTTGGATATTACGGTAAAGGATGATAGTAACATGGAGCCCTTGATCTATATCATGATATGTGAAGGGAGGAATGTTAGGTTTTGTAACTCAGATGAAGTATTTGTTTAAAAGAAGGTTAGCCCTCATCTAGCAAGGTTATGTTGAAGGGAGTGATGGAGGGTGTTAGATGAACTAAGATCACTCAAATCCATAATGGGAGTATATGTGTGATGAGATGTTAGACATGGTTGTATCTTGGGGTTTCACCATCAGTAACAAAAATGTCTAACATGCCAACACTATAAGGAATTATATTGCATGTTAATTTGTGGCCTAGTCAAGACTGTACGATGAGAGCCCACGTTGAAGGTTTTGGTGTGGAGATCTTGGGATATGACTAGACTCATGGAGATGTGTTTGTTGTGCTATTTTATAAAAAAGTATAGCTTGTTTGTCCTATGGATCAACAAGATTCCTTGTCTTATTTTTGTTGTTCCCTTGTACTTGAAATAACAATGTTATGTGTGGTGTTTGTTACAAGATTGTGTTGTTGATTTTTAAGCTTGTTTGGGTCTTTAAAGCCACATGTTTTGATGCATTTAACTCAATTTTGATGGCTTATTCCCATGTTTGTTTCATTTGGTTTCTTTATAAGTTGTTTGAACATAATTTAAACACCATAAAAGGAATTAAAACTGCTAGAAATGAGTGTAAATGCTAACTTTCAGATTGCATGTGATGAAGACTTAACAATTAATTCTCATTTTCACTACTCTAGTTGATAAGAACATGAATTACTATGTTTTTGGTGTTTTTTTTGTTTTCAAAAATGCAATAAATGTGCAAATAAATATGGATCTACAATAGTGAGCTAACATGTACTTTTATTACACTCAAGCGTGCCACAAAACAAGAGATAAAAGCAACAACTATCCTAGAACAACCATTGTTTTCATATATGGTTTTGTACATTGTTTGACTACGATTTCCCTAAATTAAATTCTGATTTGGAAAGACAAGAGTTTTGTGAATTAGGATCTAAAATTTAAACTACAATTTACGTATTCTATATTTGAAACTGTTTATCCTAGAACAATTTCATAAGCAAATCTAAATCTCTCTTTTTTTTGTGTGTTTCCTAATGTGTAAACTCCAAAATTATACTATCTTGGATTTTAAATGCAATGAATTATGGTCCTAATCTAAACCTAAGATCTAATCCTAGAGATGGGAGAAGCCTAGTGCAAGGAGGTTTTACACTTTTAAACTACAATGCATGAATTCAATCAAACAAAACAAATGTAACACTTTTTTGCTTCCTTTTTACATTTTTTTGATTAATATTAAAGGAAGAAAGTTAAATCTAAGATAACAATGTAAATAAACAAACTTGATTCAAATCCAACCTCTTTTTGTAATCAGAATGGAGTTGATATGAACTTTGTTTTCTTATACCCCTCACGAACCTACTCCATTTGATGCTCTTGATAACCAGTGTGAGGGTAATTGTGCAATAGGAAGAAATGGAAACTTGGTGTGGCCTTGGAACAAGAACAAACAACATATCTATGGATTTTTCAAGAGGAAAAAGATCGGTTTTAGATGCCCTTGTGTTCTCTGCTTTGGTAACAACATCAAATCAAGTTCCTTGGGGTGCTTAGTGCGGGAAGCAATCCCCTTGGGCTTGATCTTTCTTTCTCTAAGGGGTCGAGTAAATGAGTGCTTAATTTTGCTTAATAGAAAGCATCTAAGTGATCTTAACACTAACTCTAGATCCAAATCAAATATATGGATTAGATTAGATCATTAGATGGTAAAATCAAGTGCTAGGGGGTGGGACTGATGAAATGGGTGTAAAAAATGAGGTCAAATGTGTACATGGTGAAAATAAGGATAAAAAATCACGAAAGAGAAGTTTATTTTGAACTAGAATTATACAGGAGATGGAACTGCAGGTTCCTGCAGGAGGTGGTTACACAACTATCATGGAAGGGGATGAAACCGTTGGTGGGTAAAATAGAAGACGGGCCAAAAAGAGAAGAAGAGGAGAAAACAAGGCTCTGGGAGGGTTCAAAAGGATCGAAAGGAGAAGTAAACAAGTCTAAATGGTCAAAGGGGGGTTAGGAGGTGGTGTTGAGCATTTCAAAACATTTCTCCATGTTTTTAGAGATCTTCATCATCATCATTTGGTATTTTTACTTTGGCACTTCCACACCATTGCTGATTTTCTACCCTTCCTTAACTCATCAGTTAATTCAAATGTTTCAGGTTTTGCAAGCACCTTCTACCCCATTCCTCATGGCCCTTCATTCTTTGCATCCCCACGATCGCCACTTTCATTGGAAGTATCAACCATTTCGGGTACCATTAGAACTTTAGGCCCTATTCCTTTGGGTCTTTGGTTCACCAATCGCCCACTTTTCCTAACTTCCCTCCCATCATCGGTTGTTTCAACAATTGTAGGCACAAGAGGAACATTTGGCATTGTGCTTGCATTCCATCAATTCCCCGAAGCACCGATACATCCGATTTAAAGAAAAAAGGGGAGGAGTTTATGTTTGGATACGTTCTGTTAGGCCTCATTACACTCGACTTCTTGTTATAGAGGTAGAGCAGACTATTTGAACTCCCAAAGCATTATATAAACATCTCATATTCGACTCTTTTATCACATTCACTTCAGACTCCTATGTTGTCGTATTGTGCCCCATTCCTTCCCTCTCGTGAAAAAGTGCCTTTTTTGCTCAGAACTCCCTCATTTTTCAAGCAAATTCAAAAATTCTAGTTGTGCTATGACCGTTGAGTAGTCGCCTTCATCTACATTCAAGAGGTGAGTAATTTTTACCCTTGTTTCATGGACTTTGGTAGTTATTTTATTTTTTGATAGCTCTTTCCCTTACATCCTCTTTAAAACCCATTGTAAAATTGTTATCTTTACCTGAATCCTACCCAACTTGTTGCATTGAAGTTCTAATATATTGCATATGAGAATATCTCCTCCCTTGAAACCTCTGTCCCTGAGATAAGAGACAACGATGTAAAACACATGAATTTAGAATATTTTTGGGCTAGGATGAAAGATGATAACCCAACTTGTTGGCCCAATGTATCATGAATAGTGGGTTGGCTCATGTAGCTAGTTTTCTTACATTAGTCCAGTGTACTGATATAGTCCTAGCCCATGCCTCTACCTTCGATCCTCAAACCAAGGAGTTAAAATATCTTCAGGGGCATGTTATTGCTCAATTGGATTCTCATCATATTAACCTGGCCTTTGGTATTCACACCTTCGAAGATTCAAAAGTCCTAACCAAGGAAGAAGCTCAAAGGGAATATGACCTCACTCATGTCAAATACTGAACAATGATTACTAAAACTTGGCTAAGAGTTAAAATGAAAGGGCCATCTAAATTGCCTAAGACTCTTTGCATAATTGAATTCTTGGAGGAGATATCTGATATGATAACATTGCTTGCAAGAGTAATGGGTTTTCTCTTAACTCAAGAGTTTCAGAATTGGATTAGTGTCTATATCAATTTTATTTGTGAAGGTTCATCACAAGTGAACTGGGGAGATATTATTTGTGAGAATTTAACTCAACAACTCACTCTAGTTCATCAAAATATATTTTTTTACATGACCTCCTACTTGGTGTATATCATAGCTGGCTATAGAATATGGATTGGCTTATCAGTCTAGGGCATGAAAAATCTAGCTATATATGATTTCTATTGTCAACTTACCTATGAGAACAATACGATCCATCATAAGAGGGTTAATGATGCATTCACAATGTTTTTGGTGAGGTTTCTTGAGGGAAATGTAACAAGGAGGTTTGCTTTTAGTATATGACATCTTGTTCTTACAATTTAGGAAGTTTTCCTACATATGAACAATTGGATTCGAGGGAGGTCCATATAAGATTCCCTATATATTGTAGTGATAAAATTATTCTAGTTGAACTTTGCAGACATCTGGATATTCTTCATAGGACATATAGGGATAAGAAAATATTTAGTATACAATTTACAATAGCTTTGGGAAATTACACGTGCAGGACAACTCTTGATGCACATAATGTTGAAAGGACTATTTCCCCATTTAATTGACATCCTTACCAGAAGAGGACCTATTTTGATAACAAGAACTTCATTTGGAATAATCTCACACTAACTTACCAACATTTTCTAACATTTGAAGACTACTGGGGAAGACTGTATTGATGATTATCAGGTCAGAAGAAGAGCTTATGGTAGGCTATCCTTGCAAAAAATCAAATATTTTAAGCTATATGTATTTCTAGAGGGAATGCCAGATGATGGTTCAAACGTGTTTACTATAGAATTCATAAATTCCATTCAATAGACTCCTCTTCCCACCATTGATTGGTCACAGAAGGAGAAGGATAATCCTGATGATGTTAACACCCATGTGCTTTTGAGGTCAAGACACTTGTTGAATAAGAAAGTTAAAGAATTCAATAAGTCCTCAAACAATAACTTATTCTCATGAGGAATATTCTTTGCAAAAGACTACTCCTGCTCATCAAACTCCTTCCTCTCCTCTTGATTCTAGAACCAAGGTGTATACTAAGAAGGAAAAGAATAAAGGAGAAGAGAATGGTGGAGAGAAGAAGGTAAAAACACCGAGTGGTGATCAAGAGGAAACTCAAGAGTTGGTAGGTGGATCTATTATGTTGTGGAGCATGTTTTCATGTGTGGAAGATTGTACACTAAAAGTACTGTACATTATCCACGTGTTCTTCTCATACGGGTGAGATTTTTGACCCATAGGTTGATGGACGGTTTTGGCCCATGGTTTTGGTACCCACGGTATTGTAAAAAATACTTAAGCAGTTGCCTTTTTATGTGGTTTTTTGTATATGGTAGGGTTGATGTAACATTGCAGATGTTTGTGAGTTCAAGTGTGATTTCAAGAGATTTTGTTGAGCACATCTCCAAATAGATCTGGGTATTGTATTGAGAGAAAGAGGTGGCGTGTAACCAAAATTTGAGCAAGTGATTCTTGGTGGACGTAGCCCAAATTGGGTGAACCACGTCAAATATTGTCTTTGTTTCATTCTTTTATTTTTCTGCACTTTTATTTGAAATCTGTGATATTATTATGCATATTAATTTCTATTATTGCAATTATGTGTGGGATTGTTCCACATAGTTTATCCCTTATTTCCTAACAGAAGCAGTTCCTGAACAAACACAACAACATGATGAAGGAGAAGTAACTGAGAAGAAACAGGTTGAAGAAGAAGAAGGTATTGGAGAAAGTGATGAAGAAGAGGATGTAGTTGAAGTAGCTTCCCCTGATCTAGGAAAGACCATTGCTTTGAGGCCAAAGCTAGATGTGAAGAGACCCTCTTCTTCTATTGATACTTCCACTACATAGGTTTCAGTTTCCCAACCTATATGTTCTTAAATTGCTCTTGCGTTGCCTCCTCCGACAACATCTTCCAAAGATTCATTTACCTAGGTTCAAAACCATGGTAGATATTAGAAAGAGAAAGGCTCAATCCAGGATTTCCTAAGTTTGATGCAGTGGCTGCCCTTGTTGAAACTTCCCCTCCTCCAAAGAAAGCCATGACTACCTCTTGTCTTGTTTTAGACTCTACATGACAATAATTCCTAGAAATTTCTAGACCAAATGAGGATAAGAATGAAAATGACTTCTCATTATTAGATCTTGGACTGAAAAGAATCTCATTGGGAGAATCAAATCCAGAGGATGAAGTATAAAATCTTAGAGAAACCGTCTCTAAGGTTTTTGAGAGAGTTGAAAATGGAAAACAAACTCAAGAGAAATTAGAGGAACATGTACAAGTACTTGGAAGTTTTATCAAGTCTTTCCTCTCATTTGAAAAAACTCCATTGGATCCAACTCCTCTATCTACACTTCCACCAACTGTTGCTACTACTGGTATTGATTTGAAGGAAATAAAAAATATTCAAAAACATGCCACTTTTGGAAAAGCAACAAAATCTTGGGTTGAGAGAATTCTTGTTTCAAGATTGGAATTCATCGATGAAGCATGTAAAATATATGATAATATCATTTTAGCTCAGGAATAAATCAATTCAGGGATGATAATATTGACAAAGAACTCAAAGTTTTGGCTGATGTTATCCAAGATCTCCAAATCATGACTTTCACAGATGAGAAAATCCTTCTTTTGGAGAATATTTTCAATGAATCTAAGAGTAATTTATCCAGGACTTTGAATTTCAGTGTAGAGTGGAGGATAAGGGTTCTTGAAGAAGCCTCAAATAAATTACAAAATGTAGTTCAGAAAGGAGAGTGTCTGAAAGCTGATATTTTTGCAGACTTACAAGCCCTTTGTTGCCCATTGTTCAAAGATAATTCATCAGAGAGAAATTCAATTGATTATATTAAGGGATATTTTAATGCAATCATCAAGGATAACCTATTCAAGGTAGAATTGGTGAACAAGGAGAAGATGGAAGAATTGTCAGAGCTCAACAATGTCATCATAGAGGCAATGAAAGGACTTGATGAATATGGTGGAACAACAAAAGAAATGGATTCTTCTCTTAGTACATGGTTGAAAAATCTCTCCAACACCATTGTACCCAAATATACAAAGATATTAACTATAGTGACCAAGTTTTGAATGCACATTTTAAAGCTCAAGGTCCTTGCAACTTCTATTTCTTCTATTCCTTCTTCCTCCAATTCATAATATCACTAGTTGTTCTATTTTATAAGACTTTATTGTATAAAAAACAAAATTGTAATATAAAGTCATTGAATGTAAATCAATTAATTAAGTGTTTTAACACTTAATTAAGACAACTAGTTAGTTTTGGTAGTTATCTTCTCCTCTTTACCTATGTAAGGCTTCATTTTCTTTGTAAAAGGGGTTGGATATTGGTGCATTTGTATTTAAGAGATACATATTTTGAGATACAGAAGAAGAACCTTCTTCTATCTCCATTATTATTCTTCCTACCTTCTTTTCTTGTTTAAATTTCAGTAGGTATGCTGCTTGATTTAGCTGGAATTTGAAGCTTTTTATTCTTATTCATGGGTTAAGATTTGATGAACTTTGATTCAATCAGTATCTTATTTACCATTAAAGTTCCATGTTCTTTACTTCCATTTACATGCAAGAGTATGATAAGATATATAGTCTTCTTATCTAAAAGTGTTGTTATTACTCCTTCTCATTGGTTCATTCATGTGGTAATCTCGTGGAAACAAAGAAGAACAACATGTCTTTGATTAATAAGTTAGATAGAATTGTGCATCCCTAATTTATCTATCTTACCACATTCTCCATGTTGCGATCTTTTATCTTTCTAGTCCTTTATCTATCTTCTATATTAAAAATCACGGGGTTATTCATCCTCACTAATGTCCTCATTAAAAATTAATTAGTCTGTATATCTATGAATATCCTAGAGTTATAGGTTTTTGGCTTAATAAAGGAAACTCCCCATTAGAGAGGAAGGTCTGTCATCCCCTAAACAATTACTTATTTTTCCAATGACATATTTTCCAACCAAGAATTTTTTTGTGCCCACCATGGGGCACGTATCACGATACTCACAAGATATTTTTGCCTTAGATGAATAACAATTAATCTAGATGTTTTGTCACGCTGGATGAACGAAGATACACTCAGAGTCTAAGAGTCCAGGGCATTGAATATTCTACTTTCCAGTTTTAACAACATTGTTCTTTTCATTCATCTCTGGAAAGAAGTGGTAAAAGCAAGAGATCTACAAGAACACCACCAACATAAAGGAAATCTGGTTCATTTTCACAAGTACAACTCAAGATTTGATTTTAGGTGGTGTTACCCTTCCTTTGAAAACTATTTTTCCTAGAATGGCTACACCTGTGCCTTAGGGAAAAAATATTGGACTTTTAGCTCTTTCTCAACCTTTCCATGATCTACCCAAAGGAAGTCAAAAGAACTTCATGAAATTTAGAGGAGATGGTAAGGTTCACCTTGACGGACATCTCGCAGCATTCTCTATTTCTTGCAAAGTTCTTGGTGTTGCACATGAGGATGTATCTATGAGACTGTTTTTTTGAAAGTTTGTAAGATAACGTTGCTGAATGGTTTTATCATCTTCCAGCTAACAATATCACTAATGAAAGCCAACAGAAGATGCCCATGCACTTTTGGCACAAATTTCCCAGACATGAAGAAGGAACTCTATGAACCAATGATAGATTTTGTAGAAACATTTAAGAGATTGGCTCAAAAAATTCTAGCTATTGCCCAACCCATTGCTGAGAATTTGAAAATTTTCTTCATCAACGCTCAACTTCATGAGGTAATTTTCACACTGAGAAGAACACGACTAGAAAAATTGAATGAAGAACAAGAATTTTCCATAAGTGCTTAATATTATTTGATCATGTATGGAAAGTTGAAGAAATAACCTTCTAAGTCTAATGCTTCCATTTTAGGCTCAACTAATTATGATCTATTAGTCCAAAACTTGGCTAACAATCTGATTGCTATAAACACACATCTTTCTTAAAATATTCCTTACAAAGATATTCCCACGAAGAATTTTCAGCCTAGGAATCATCTTCCAGATGCTCAACCCAAGCTTTCCATTGAATCTCCTCCTGTAAAAGTCCCAGTGAATGCAAATTATGAATTTCAAGAAGCAGAGGAAGACATCATTACATAAGAAGTTGAAGAAGTCGAGGAAGAATATGAGTAAGCCAATGAAGAGGTTTAATATTCTCAAATTATCTATGTTGTGTATGAATCTAAAGAGGATGATTATGAAGAAGTAGTGACAAAGATGAAAAATGAGTCTTGTGCAGTCATGACCAGAGAACAATTGAGTAAAAATAAAGATATTGTTCTTCTTGATAAAAAGGAGAAAGCTAATGAGGCTCCTGCTGTTATTCCAATTGTTGCAAAGAGTGGATTTTCTATCCCTTCTATAGCTAAAAAGGTACGTACTTTTGCACCTTCAAATACCCCTGTATCCTCAACACCCGTGCCTATTGAAACAACTACTGCTAAAGTTGATAAGCCTAAAACTCCCATTGTGTCCGATCAAGAGGATTATTATTCTTGAAGGTCTTATGATATAATTGGTCATATCAAGAAAACCAAGAGTCAGATCTCTGAAGCTGAGTATTATCAAACCAACCTAGAGGATTTTTCCGAGGCTGTTAAGTTTGTAAATGTAAAACCTGCTCAAGATTATCCCTCTTATTCCAAAGGCCTTTTGCCTACTCCTATGACCCTTTCTCCAAAAAATTTGACGGCCTCTACTCCCTCCACATCTAAAAATATTGATCCATTTTATGTAACTTTATTGATAAATTGGCATAAGTTAAGAAATTGTGTCATTGGATCTCAAGCATTAGATAATGTTATGCTTGCACAAGTATCCCATGCATTAGGCCTTAGCCTAACTTAGAAATTTGGTTCATGTTACTCAATGGAGACTAAAGAAGTGCCCTTAGTGGGTAGAATAAAATATTCCCAAGTAACTGTACAGATGAAAACTGACACGTGACTTTCAACTGCACTCGACTCCCTGAGGTCGTGCTGAGGAAACTGATGTTGAAAAATGGATGACTGGATGGTAGCGAAATGTGGTGTATGTACGAAAGTGTATGTAGATGAGGTGGAACAAGTCGTTAATGTAAAACAATGTCCTCAAAATGCCATAATAGGATTTGCTCATCAAGGGCACGAAAATCCTGTTTAACCTGGATGGTTCCGATAGATGGATCAGAAATAATGGCTATATGGAGACTCTAGTCAATATCGAGCTCCAAAAAGATCATATCTACCGGTTGTGGAATTCATGGAAAACCACTAGGAGCCTTGTAAATATGTCCAAATAGGGTCATGGAACAAGTGAAGTGAGGCATGGTTTCACGAAACCTAGATCCGATTGGCGGGAGCGTTCCAAAATGAAAAGGCTTGATGAGCTTCCTCATTTAGAATGTTAAATTGTGATATGATGTTAGGTGGCAACAATGATGTGTGGAAAACCAATGTGCTAGATTCATTTGCCTCCTTAAGTTCCATCGCTTCAGCCCACTTGGTGAAATAGTTTGTTTCCGGAAGTATCCACTTGTGGCCTTGAATTGAATTTGGATTGATAACTCCAATGAAGTCCAATCTCCATTGCATGAATGAATGATCCAATGAAATCAGATGAAGAGGTAGGGCTGCTAACCTTTCTCTTCTTGTGAAGAGTGCACATTTTTTACATTTCTTAATCTATGAATAGCAATCACTAAACACTGTAGGCCAATAATAACCAACTTTCATGGTCTTGAAAGATGTTACACGCAGAGCAAAGTGGCCTCGCGCTTTTTCGTCATGGAACTCTTGCAATATCCTTATAATCTGATTTGTCAGCACACACCTCAATAACACCCCATTCACATCCTTATTGAATAGGATGCCATCAATGAGCGAATACATAATGGTTTGCAATCTAAAATATCTTCTCTTGGATTTGTTCCATTATGGAGGGCACAAAATTGTTTGGAGATAATGCACCATGTCTTGAGTCCAACATGGAATGGGTGCACAACTGAGTGTTCTTGATCATTTTGTAGCACTAAGATAACCTCTTCTTCAGTTTTTAACTCGGCTTGTTGTTTGAAAGTGAGAGGCTCGTACAAACCTTTGCCACACACCATCTTGGTCACTTTGATTTCAATATCATACTCCATTACGCAAGTGATCCAATCTGATCTCTTCTCGTTCAAATATTTTTTTAGGAGAAAATCCTTGACCCCGACATGAGATACCAACAATTGGATCCTATTGTTCGAGACCAAGTGTCTGAACTTCTTCAAGCCCATAATGAAAGCAAGGACCTGTTTCTCAATGAAATAATACCCTACTTTGTAATCTTCCAAGCTTTGACTGAAGAATGATATGGGATTTTTTGAACATTCTTTATTTAGCTGCCCCAAGATAGCTGAGATTGTGTCTGATCCTAGAAAAGCATACAACGTGAAGTTCTTGGAGAAATTTGGGTTGGTAAGAGTTGGAGCTTGTGATATTGCATGCTTTACAGCCTCAAAAATCTCTTTGCATTCTGCTGTCCATTTGAATGCAAGATTCTTCTTCAACATCATTGTTAATGGATTCACAAGAGTGGAAAAATGCTAGGAATCTTTAGAGAGATTTCTTGTGGTGTGGTAATGGAAGTGTTCAGATGGATTTAACTCTTTCGGGATCGATTGTTAATCCTTCCTTTGAAACAATGTGGCCCAACAATTTTCCTTCATGTGCTAGGAATACACACTTTTTTAGATTCAAAGACACTCCGAATCTTTTACACCTTTTAAATACTTTCCTGAGGTGAAAGAGGTTGTATGCCACATTCTTTGAGAAGACAGTGATATAATCCATACATACCAGCACTATCTTGTTGATTAGCCCTTTGAATGCCATATCCATAGCTCACTAAAATGTTGCTCTTACATTTGACAGTCCAAATGACATCTTCTCGTAAGCATACTCTGATTATAGCTTGAGTAGTCATTTAGCAATAAAACCTTTCCGAACTAGCTACTACTTGTAGTATTTTCTCCATTGATGGGAGTGGGTAATGATATTTGAGTGAGACTCTATTCAAGTCATGGAATTCTACACACAATCTGATCTCTCCGTTTCTCTTTCTCACTGGCACCAAGTTTGCAACCCAACTTGAATGCTTGATAAGAAAGATGATGCTAGCTTCAATTAACTTGTTTAGTTCTTTCCTCATAAGAGGTTCAATCTGAGGATTCACTAGTCTTTGCTTTTGCCTGATAGGCTTAGATTCTGGATCCATCTCAATAGTGTGCTATGATAGTTTTGGATCAAAACTTCTTAAATGCTTATAAGTCCAGGAAAAGACATATAGGAATTCTTGAAAAAGTTGAAAAAATTCAGATTTCTCTTGTCAAGTACTTACTTTGCCGATTTGCAATGTATTACCTTCACCTACTAAGATAGACTCTAAATCTTCACCCTTTGCCTTCTCTTTCTGGAATTGATCATTTGGGTTGAATATTGATTCCAAAGTCACAAGGCCTTTCTGTAATTTGTTATTTCTTAGCTGCACCACTTGGTCACCATAATGTTGCTCTAACTTGTCTTGGTTTCTAGTGGAGAACTTAGCTTCTTCTTGTATAAAATTGATGATATGCTGATCATTCTATAAGACTTGGCAACTTGTGTTGTTATCTGACACAACTGGTCTTCAAACCACTTTGATATGAGGTTGAGTTTTCTCACTTTTGATACTTTCGAGAATATCAAATGCTTCCCCAGTGGCTGCAAGTCTGTCCGCTACTTCATTATTCTTTCTTGGAATGGAATTGATGTTAAAATATTCAGAATATTCAATGAGGTCCCATACCCAATTCTTGTATTTCTTCAGAAGATCATTCTTGGCAGCATTTTGCCTTCTTACTTGGTTCACGATCAACTCACTATCCCAAAATACTTGCAAGTTTTTAATACCTCTCTTTCTTGCCCAATGCAATCTGTGGATCAAGGCTTCATACTCAGTTGTGTTGTTTGAGCAAGCAAATTGAAAATGGAAAGCTGAGTAATATTTCATGCCTTGTGGTGAAACAAACATAGCTTCCCCTCTGGCACCTTGTCTACTCCTTGAGCCATCGAAGAATAGCTGCCATACGTCATTATCATCTTTGAGATCCGGCTTCGTAATTCTAGGGAGAAGTTGATCCTTTTCGTGCAAACAATAGAATACCAGTTCAAATTCTTCCATTTCTCTGTAAGGATAAAAAGTGTGCCTCTATTTTCCCATTCATCAAGAGTCAAGTCTAGAATGCATCCGAATTTGGTATCCACTTCATAGGTGCTTGGAAAATCCTCTTGATTAAATGCTGAATAATTTGCATTGATTCGACTTGGTGTGTGAGGCTCAATATGAAAGTTTGCAATAGGCTTAGATGTGATTGTAGCCTTAGCTCCATATCTTGTTCTGAATAACATTGTGACCAATCAACAGACAAATAACCTCCAATTTTAGCGGTGAAGTCTCTTGAAAAACACAATGCAAAGAGTGGTGACAAGTCTATGACCGATACATCTTGCAAGATGGTCACATTGGGACATACATGCAATGTGAGGCTCAATCCTTTGATTAATCCAACCATTGTTACTGCTGTCCCGTCTAATTGTACTACACCTATGGAAATGACTTGATATTGAAGGCCCAATTGATCAACTATTTGTTTCGGCATGACTGAGCTACTTTCTCCTGAATCAATCATGCAATTGTGGACAACATTATTTCCAATAATGAGATATATATAAAATGGAGGGGGCTTCATGTTTTTACCTTGTTGACCTCCTTCATTTCTTCCTTGCTGGGCTGCATTGGTAAGCACTTTCTCTTGTTCTTTGGATGGCTGATTTGATGTGGACCAATTTGCCATGGAAACCTGTAGGAGATCTCTTTGTCATGGGATAGCTAATGACTCCCTCATTGAGATGTTTACATTTGTCTTTTTCATCTGCTCAATGATATTGAATTGGTACTAGCTATCCTTTTGCAACCCTCTGCCTTATACAACTTTCTCTTGTATGTGGGATGTTACAACCGGTACTTGAGCTGATTTGGGAGGTGGCTTGGGTTGATTTTAAACGTTTGGAGCTTTACTTTGATTGTCAACTCCTTGATGAGTGATAGAGGGGTGTGGATGATTTTAATTGGATGAATGTCCCTCTCCAATATTTTTCTTCT